>CM017444.1:40285297-40664269 GCA_007726485.1 Eragrostis curvula
GGTAGGCCTGGGAAGCCGGATGATGAACGGAGGAGGGGCGGGGTTGCAGAGTCTTGTCCCTGCCTGTCGGACCAGAGTGACTACAAGGAACCGGAGTGCTAGGATAGAAGGGAATCCTCGACCATGGATGGAAAACGAGATCGCTCAATTGCTGACCGGATCACGAGCACCTACCTGCTCTGGCGAGACCCAGGAGGAAGGCGGCGAAGCAGCGCGACGCGCCGGAGGCAGAGGAGACGGGGCGCCTCCCCTGTTCTGATCGCGGCGCGCGTTCTCCCTCGCTTATCCGTCAGCGTACGATATTGATCGGACGGACACCAGGCACCCAGGGGGCAGTCGCTATTGGAAACAACGACCGCCCGGTCGCTATTTCAAATAGCGACCACCCCAGGCTGTCTTTTCCGCACGCCGGAGGCCGCCGACAGAAGGTCTGGTTAGCGGCGCTCGGAAGCGACGAGGCTGAAATCCCCAGCGAGGAGCCCCGCCGGCGTACGCACCAGCCTCTGTTCGCCGGTGCCTTGTTAGCTCAACGCCGGCGTCGAGGGAACGCCGGCCGGTCGCAAGACTATTACACAGGCAAGCGTGTGGCGTCTTCATCTTCGTCAGGATCAGGCGAACGGCATGATCGAGCAGCAGCACCGGGCACGCATAGTCGTGCATGCGAGAGGTGGGATATGTCAACAAAAAGATGAAGAGCGCGTCAATCGTCATACGTGTTGTCCTCGAGCAGCAGCAACCTGGCTAGTCCTGGACGCCGTCGCGTCGCTGCAGCGTACACCGCCTGCGCAGCACGCAGGGACGCCACCAGCGCCGTGTGGTAAACTGGTAATGAGACCAATAGTTGGGCCAATGAAGTGACATGCAACGGAGCCACCGGAGCCGAGCGGGAGGAGGCAATGGAAGTGGATTGAACACTTCTAGAGGTTGAAGAAGAGTATAACATTTCCACCAGGGCCCCGGGCTATCCTTTACTGGTTCTGCCATCGAATCTAGGCCCTTAGAGCATCTCGAGCAGCATTGTCAAAACTAAAGACCTAAAACTGGGTATAGCAATAGGAGAGATAAGATTTGCCAAAAAAATTTGTGCTCCTCTCCAGCAGCATTGCTAAAACAGAATACCTAAAAAGCTTTCTGTGAATGCTCTAAACTTCAAGGAACTTTTCATATAAATGTCAAGACACAGAAATAATATGGAAAATTACAATCTTCGATGAGGGTTGTTTTGCAAAACTGACTGGCCATGACCTTATCCCTTCGCCGCCACCGTGCTGCTCGAGCCACGCCACATCACTGGAGGAGCTCGACCATCACGCGGACTGCGTCCTCGTGGACCTCGCCGCCAGCCACGAGGCGATCTCGCACGAGCTCAGCCAGAGCGTCGAGGGAGTGCGGCACGAGCTCAGTCAACGCGGTCGTGGGGCGCGGCACGGCGCGGTCGCGGGCTCGGCCACGGCGAAATCTCATTGCCCAGTCGTCAATCTCCGACCCCAAATCCACCTCCTCCCATCGACGGCGGCGACAGGTCGCCATCGCGCCGTGCCGCGCCGTGGAGAACAGGGGCGGCGGCGGCGCGAGAGGAGAGGCGCCGGCGGCGCTAGGGTTGAGAGCGCAACGGAAAAAAAATTTGGATCGTGTTTTGGCTCTATACCATGTAGAAGGGTAGAATTGTATTATGAATGATTGTATTGCTGAGCCTTATGGGCGGTATATATAGGAGTACATTGCTTGGAGGGCAAGAAACCTCCGGTAGAGATAAGGCAAGCCGGAATTACATGATCCTAATCTACCATATCTGGAGATATCCCAATATACTCTAACACCCTTGACCAGAGAGCACATCAACCAGTACATATGAGAGTGTGTAACCGTCCACCCCTGCTTGTCAACAGAGCCTTGCAACTCCAAATGCCGCCTGAGAACGCATAAAACGTAACGGTGATTAATTAATTCTGTGAACCGACAGTGAATATAATTTGCAATTAATACGTACGTCAATTTATTTATTTACCTAACAGTCTTGCACAGGTCCTTCATTTCCACGCTCATTCTGGTTAGTTCCACAACCAAATCCGCTGACGACTCCTTACCACTGATAACTTGACGCAGAGGTTTCTCCAGCATCCCGCCTCGTTCCTCCACCCTCTTAACTTGATCCAGCAAGAATTTTGTACTCTTTTCGAGTTCTTCTTTTGAATTCTGCAACACAGCGGTATGTCATCCTTCGAATTGGTCAAACAAAGGAAGCTAAATATACAGTGATATCTGAATTGTTAAACGGGTCGTGAAAACTACTGTTAAGTGTTAACAGAGGTATGTCTGAAGACTCTGAACTATAGAGTCGGCACGTGTTGAACACCACAGGGAATATGGTCAGGATAAAAAAGGTCTAAAGGACCTGCGGTCTGACCTATGCCCTTCTGCTGAATATATCGACCTCCTATTTTTTGTATATCAGGACAATAATCATGTATGGAGTTACCACTCTTTGAAGAACATTTCATTTCTATCTTTGTAGAAAGAAGACACTTTTTCTGCAGACAAAATTCACAGTCAGATCGCTCTGGTTCATATTCTCGTAAAGACATAGAAAGGAATGCTAATTTCCATATGTGTGTGGCGGACCGCGCAGTCTCTATAGCAAGCAACTAGTTACTACATTCGTTCCATAATATAAGCATTTCTGGGTTGGTTTGTTGACTGTCAAACATCATCAAGTTTGACCAACAATATCTGTAAAAATAAAATATTTTAAATATATAAAGTTACATATTATCATAGTTGCTTTCCTGACGAATCTAACAATACCATTTATATATAATCAAGTGCTATTGATTTTTTTTTATTGAGAGTCAAAGTTAAAGCAGTTTGACTTTAATCAAACCCATAAATTCTTGGGAGCTGTAATTTTTTTATCTTTGTTTCTCATGCCGTTTCATCTTTTGCACCATGTAGTACATTATGAACCATGTATTTTACAAATGATTCATATTGCCTTCACAGAAAAGTGAAATTCTGCAATAGGCGACTCTGAGGCTCACTCGATTGTGGCTTCTGCTCATGTATCACGCAAGTTGAAAATCGACAAA
This sequence comes from Eragrostis curvula, assembly GCA_007726485.1. Classification (NCBI taxonomy): domain Eukaryota; kingdom Viridiplantae; phylum Streptophyta; class Magnoliopsida; order Poales; family Poaceae; genus Eragrostis; species Eragrostis curvula. The sequence goes on from CM017444.1 coordinate 40,288,384, forward strand.
AAAAAAAAAAAAAAACACGAGAGTATGTTGAAGCAGACGCGAAACCTTACCACATACGCACGGCATGCCTTTGGGAGATCGTCCGCAATGCCTTCATCCGGCACCTATGAAAAAATTAGGTTTTTCAGTGCACGCTTTAATTTCTCGTTTGCTAGCATCTGAAAGCATTAGTACGTACACTCCGAAAATCTCAAGCATACATACCTTGTTCGAGTAGTGGCGGAGCATCAGGAGGGGCTGCACCGAAGGCGAGGAGGTGAGCCGGGGCAGTAGTAGGCCACGACCAGCGGCAGCGGCGGGGGGCTTGGAGTAGGAGCGGCGGAGGAACAGAGACGGCAGAGCTCCACCACGGCGGTGGAGAAGACGGAGGGAGGCGGCCATAGTCGCCGTACGTGTTTGCGGAGCCGCCGAGGGATTTTTTTTTTTTGAGCTTGTAATGGTACGGGATGTTTTTTTAGGAGGGATAGGCGGTATATACCCTGGAGAGGAAGTTGAAGGTTTACGCAGCCACGAAGAGCAACTCCAGCAGGGCCTTTATTTGGGACCTTACTTTATTTTTTAAGGTCTTGAGTCAAAAAATGAACTCCAGCAGAGACTCTACTTAGGCTCTTATTTTGCATGCCTCCTCAAATTCTACCTCCAAGCCCTCATTCCTAGGGTCTTCCAATCCTCCCTCTCATTTATGGGTCTTATCACTTTTTTTTCACAAAATAGGGTCTTGGACTACTTTACTGCTGGAGTTGAACTAAATTTTAAGTTTTTATTTTTACATGCTGGTTTAGAAAACAAAAATAAGGACTTTATTTTAAGGTTCATTGCTGAAGATACTCTAAGGGTTACACCAAGGGGATCAGGACAGCCCTGGTTTGGCAGGCAGAGGACCCCGTTTGTTCTTTGGACTGTCTTGGACTGAATTTTCGTTTTGGTTCAGTCAACAACGTTGAGCTGCCTGCCTGTTATCCTCCCTTGGAAGTCGAAGATGCACATGCTCTTCCTCCTCGTACAGCCCATCGTCGTCATGGGTGGGGGTGAAGAACCCTTTAAGCCCCTGCACTTTGACCAAGTCAATGCATGCTGCCCTGTTTTGCCTGAGCTGCATGATGACAACCAGCATGCTGCACATTGCAACAAGAATTGAAACCGCCGTTTGTTACAGGTACGGTTGCTGGATCGATACTGAGCTCGGTCTGTTTGCAATGCAAGCACTGTGCCTAGCTTGTTGTGCGGGATAAAGATGGATTCGGGAAGGGGAGCTAGCCTCTGCATCGGAGCAAGGCACGTCGTACGTGGAGCTCTCTCAAACTACGAGATGGAGGAACACGAGTCTGTTTGCGAGTCGAGTTCTTATGCATGCAGACTAGGATTCCGATCCGATCCGAGTCAAGGCAACACTACAGACAGGCGACGTACGTACGTGACGTTCTAGGACCCGCCTTGTTAATTTGCCGAGCCCGAGTGGTGTGCGTATGCCGAGGCTCGGCCGTGCCGGCGTTCCATAAATACACGCGCCACCCGCCTTCCTTGTTGTATATTGTATCCACAACAAACAAAACAAACAGTTCCCGCCCACGCTTTAGTTAGCGCGCACAGCCATCGTTGTCGTCGAAACTAGCTAGCTTCCCGCAAACACGGCGATCGATCAAGAATCGTCGATAAGAACAACAACAACAACGATCGATCGTCGAGGAGACTTCCGATGGCGTCAGCGTCGACGGATCAGGTCGGCGGCCCGCCGCCGGACCTGATGGAGGAGTACGTGGAGACGGCCAAGGACCGGCGTCAGGAGGAGCGTCTCAACAACGTGAAGAGCCTGGACGAGTGGCTGCCCATCACGTCCTCCCGCAACGCCAAGTGGTACTACTCGGCGTTCCACAACGTGACGGCCATGGTGGGCGCCGGCGTGCTGGGCCTGCCCTTCGCGATGTCGCAGCTCGGGTGGGGCCCCGGGACCGTCGTCATCGTGGGCTCCTTCGTCATCACGCTCTACACGCTGTGGCAGATGGTGGAGATGCACGAGATCGTGCCCGGGAAACGGTTCGACCGGTACCACGAGCTCGGGCAGCACGCGTTCGGCGACAAGCTGGGGTTGTGGATCATCGTGCCGCAGCAGCTCATCGTCGAGGTCGGCACTGATATCGTCTACATGGTCACGGGGGGACAGTCGCTCAAGAAGGTTTATGACCTGCTTTGTACGTCGAGCAAACATTGCAAGGACATCCGGTTGACGTTCTGGATCATGATCTTCGCGTCGGTCCACCTGCCGCTGTCGCAGTTCCCCAACTTCAACTCCATCTCCGCCGTCTCCGCCGCCGCCGCCGTCATGTCGCTCGCATACTCCATGATCGCCTTCTTCACCTCCGCCATCAAAGCCTCTCACTCTCACTCCTCCACAACCTCCTCCATCATCGACTACGGCCTCAAAGCGTCCACAACAGCAGGCAAGGCGTTCGGCATCCTGAACGCGCTGGGCGCCGTGGCGTTCGCGTACGCGGGGCACAACGTGGTCCTCGAGATCCAAGCCACCATCCCGTCCACCCCAGACGCCCCCTCAAAAAAGCCCATGTGGCGCGGCGTCGTGGTCGCCTACGCCCTCGTCGCGCTCTGCTACTTCGCCGTCGCGTTCGCGGGGTACGCCGCCTTCGGCAACGCCGTGGCGCCCAACGTGCTCATCAGCCTCGACAAGCCGCGCTGGCTCGTCGCCGCCGCCAACCTCATGGTCGCCGTCCACGTCGTGGGGAGCTACCAGGTCTACGCCATGCCGGTGTTCGACATGATCGAGACGGTCCTCGTCAAGCGCGCCAAGTTCGCGCCCTCCTTCAAGCTCCGGCTCATCGCAAGATCCGCGTACGTGCTCGCCACCATGTTCGTCGGCATGACGTTCCCGTTCTTCGACGGGTTGCTCGGCTTCTTCGGAGGGTTCGGGTTCGCGCCCACCACGTACTTCATCCCCTGCATCATGTGGCTCATCCTGCGGAAGCCGAAGAAGTATGGGCTCACGTGGTGCGTCAATGTATTCTGCATCGTTGTTGGTGTGCTGCTCATGCTGGCTTCACCCATTGGAGGACTCCGACAGATCATTCATGACGTCAAGAGCTTCAAGTTCTACTCATAAATTAGTACAACAATTGCAACTCATGCATCCCTCGTAAGCTAGGACAGTAGAATAGGAATAGAGTTTAATTTTTACTATGTAACTATACTACTAGATATCCCTATAATATTCTCTAGTTATTTTGTATTTTAATATTATAGTAGTCACTTTGTGTAAATATATGGATTCTAGCACATATCCTAATATTAATTCTAGTCATTATTATGTACCTGAATATTCATTTTAAATCACTTGTCAATATATGGACAAGGTTTCTTACCTGCGTCCAACTATCACACATGATTAAACTTGGTCACCTATCAGAGTTTAAACTGGGTCACGCAAGATTAAACTTGGTCCTCCTATCAGAATTAAACTTGGTCACCTTTCGGCCGGACCACCGGCATCTATGAAACAAGAACAGTCCATCCCCGATCGAGGCACACGCAACCAGATCCGATCGGCCGCCCAACAAGGGCACACAGAATTAAAGCAACCATCACACTTGAAGATTGCTAACTGGAAACCTCGGTTTGAACTTTCAATAGTATGTGACTAGAGCACAGAGAAACACAAAAATCAAAAAGAGAGGATAAAAAAGGCAGCTTGATAACCAGGAAAAATATGTCTGGTCCGTAACCAAGAATAGTGTTTGAATCAGGCCAGGAGCCTATCACAATCACATGACTCTAATTAATCCAATACTAGCTCCATCTAACAAAGGGACGGACAAAGTGCATCTTTCATATGCTGTGATTTTGTTATTACATGTTACTTGTGAAATTCGTTAAAAGTGAATTTGTTATAACCTGTATATTTTCACTGCACGCCAACTTTTATCGTGATTAAAAAAAAAATCTCTGCAATCGATACAACATTTTCAATTCTGCTAGCTAGCCAGTGCATCATTTCCAATTATGCCAGTCACTCCAATATAGGCAGTGTAAAGGTGGATGAGGCAAAGAGACATGCAATCCAAAAGATAAAATCCAGATATCAGGAACGGTGGTGTGCACCACCACTGTTAGATTGGGTAAACAATTAGGGAGTACGAACACAAATCTGAGAAAATATAACAAGCACTTGCAAGCATAGGTGAGCAATCACGTGCAAAACAGGTTATTACAATTTAACATAAAAGTAGCTGCTCAGTTAACTTATGGACAATTTAACTTAAAAGTAGCTGCTCAGTTAACTTAAAGGGGACTTAAAAGTAGCTGCTCAGTTAACAGGCTAGTTTCCATATAGCTGAATTGCCCCAACATTTTCTAGCCTGACGGCGGCGGTCTTCTGTCTTCTTCGTCAGATATTCCTGTTTTCAAATTCAAAATAAAAACAGTTGATTAGAAATGACATGTCAGATTAAGAAGTATATCAGTTTTAAGAGGAAATCCCCTAAAATTTAAGAACTTTTGTATCGAAGAGCTGTGAGATTATTTATACCATCTATCCCCCCTTCAGCAATCAGGGAGTTTATTTCAGCATTGTATTGCTCCAGATCAATGCCTCCACAGCAGTGGTACCTCTCACACTCATCAGCAGTCCAATCACCAAATCTGTTAGGATTTTCAACATGCCAGCAAGCAATCTTGAACCTTTCATAACGAAACGCTTTCTCCTCCTCAGTCCTGTATGTCCTGTTGTATTGCTTCATCCACTGCTCAAACTTTTCTTTCATGGCTGTCTCATCATACTCCTTCGTGGACCTCTTGCCGTACAGCTTAGGGTCAAAAGCATCCACAACACACACCTCCTTACTGTTTTCCCCGTGAGTAAGCTTACCAGCTACGAAAATTATGAAGTCCGTTATATATAGTTCATGGCTAGGTCACAAATGCAGCAGAACAAACCAACATAAATCTAAAGACTAGCTAGCCAGTTCAAACAAAGTATTGCTTGATCACACATGCAACAGAGCTAACAAACAGAAATATGGTGAACTCGGTTTATATTCAAGGCTAGGTTACACATGTAATAGTGTGTTTTGCTGGGGACACAAGCTTTAGCTCAAAAAATTAACAAATAGAGTGCTTTACAATAGCAACTATAGCAATCACAACATAAAGGATCCACAACCAAATCAACAAGAACATGTATGGCAAGCCAACCTCTTATTACAAAACCATCAGGCACAAGCTACATGTGTTCCGTTTGGGGGCAAGTTCAATTCATACCAGACTCATCTTTACCTTTCTTTAAATAGTATAAGAATCCGCCCAATCCCATCCCAGCCATGGCTACATAGAAAAATGGGCCACTATGGATGGCTAGATCCCTCTGTATCAGGATGAGAAACATGAGCCGCGAGTAAGGAAAAAAATATATAGATCAAGAATCGGGAGAAACGAAGACTCACGTGGGTGTGAAAGGAGCGTGTAGGCCTCGCCGCCGTCGCCCCTATGGCAGGCCGGGAGAACATCCCCGCAGATCTCCGGGTGAGGAGGGAACCCAGGGCCCCAAGGTACATGGTGTCTGACCCTTCGATCCCTCTCCTTAATTCGCCCCGCCGCTTCAGCTCGTTAGTGTTTCGCTGCCGACGATGGCCTCCTCCAGGTGCTGCGATCCTCGCCCGTGATCTCCTATCGCCGCCTCAAGCCCTCAACCCATTGGTGACATCTACCATCGCTGCGTTGGCCAGTTGCCCTCGAACCCTTAATAAATCTCTAATGTCAACTCAAGTCCCTTACCGTAACCTTAATTACGATTGCTAGTCGAACAAAATGTCGGCTGTTTTTACAAAAAAAAAAATGGTATTGGCGATGGAACTGGCAAATACTCCAACTGTATCTCCTCGATCAACTTCTCCTACACGGCAGACTGCTCATTTTTCCTTTTTCCGGACTGCCCCAAAGTTAAATGGCAACGTATCCTATGAGAACCAGGTTCGTGTGAGAACTATGAAAACTTCAATCTAGGCCACATGATTTTGATCTAATGGTGCGCTTGAATTCAGGTGGGAGGGGGGATTTGCAAAATCACCGCCCACTTAATCATATTTTTGCAAATTCCCTCTCCCACCTCTCCCTATGCGTCCTCCTTGAATCAAGATCATATGGCCCAGATTGAAGTTCTCATAATTCTCATACGAATCTGATTCTCATAGGATACGTCGCCAAGTTAAATATCCCTCCATAATTGTTTTCTCCATCAAATACACCTCCTCCATATTTGTTGATTCTCCGATTCCAAACCAGTACTTTCTTACCAAGCCATCCGAAAACCCTGGACACTTGCGTACACGTGACACGACGATCGATCGATCGATCGATCACATGGCCGCCACCGCTGCAGTGCTCCGGCTCCTCCGTCGTGGTGGCCGTGGCGCCTCAGCCTCGCCGCCGTCTGCGATGATGCAGTCACTGTTCTTCCGTGGCTCCTACTCCCCGGTAACAACTAATTAACAACGAAAGTTTTCCGTCGCTTTATTTGATGGCTCGGTGCTTTTCAGTTGCCTTCATCATCTCTTATCTTTCTCTACTACTAGGCCGTCGTCGCTACCCTCCCGGCGGTCCACCATGCCGCACCACCGGTGCAGCCCCAGCTCCGCCGCTACTCGACCAAGGTAAACCTACAAATTACAAGCCCTGATGTATGCAGATCGAGTGGTTTCCTGCTCACATGAATCGCGCTGCATTATGTTGCTGCAGGGACCAACGGAATACAAAGCTAACGAGCTCTTGGAGATGGCGCGTGTGCATCGGGTAAGAATTCGGTTTAACATGATCTTAAAATCATGTGCATACGCTTAAAACATAGTTCTAATTAACAACACTGCAATAATACTGTTCCAAACACTGAAACTGACACTACATAGGAAAGTATTGCAGGTTATAGGACAAAATCTCAAGAACAATACGCATTCGCTGCTAGATCAAATAAAGAATTTCGAGGAACGAGATGGAATGCTAGGCAAACAACTGCATAAAGGTAACGCTGGCAAAGAGTCGTCACCGGATTTGGTTCTCTAACTGACGGAAATGCTTAAAAGGTCGGGGGACTTGTGCAAGACTGTAAGGTAAAGGGATTGCTCTACAACACTCTGTTTGAATGTGACTATTCTGTGCTGATATATATGCCTTCTCTGTGCTGCTTTTGGCAGGCAGCAATTGGACCTGCAAAGCTCCTTTGACAACCAGTCCTGGATGATTCTCTTTTCTCATATGCACAGATGTATAGGCTTCCTGATCAAAAGTGCAATGGTAGCTGTTGCTGCTTTGATCGTTGCAGTAGTTATGCCGCTCTCCAGAGTTGTTAACAAACAGGTTTAGTACGCTACCGTTGAACTAACTGTTTCATCATTTATCCAATGTACGTACATTCGTTTTCTACATAAGAAAACTACATTGATATCGAGGGCTTCCTTAGGGCCTGTTGGGAGAATACAAAAGTTATACACTTGTAACATATTACACCTGTAACTTATTGTGCACAAGAAAAATCTCTGAAAACTTTTACCCTTGTAGAAAAATGTTTGGATACTCTGTATTAAAAACACCGTGTACGTGAATGAGAGAGATTAATTCAGACTAGCATTTGAAGCAGCAGAACTTGAAACTCTTGACATGGTGGATGATTTGCCACTGGCCTCCAAAGGGATAAGCAAGCATCTAGTGGCAAAGCCAGGACGACTCCCAAGGAGGGGCTCATCACCCTTCTTCTTCCTCCAGCCCCCCCCCCCCCCCCCCCCCCCCCCTCCCCTCCCCTCCTCTTCTCCATGGAGTTCGTTGATCCGCCCCTGCAAGCATCAGCAGCACTCTAAACCGGATGCATATATATATGTCGTTTTCAAAGGAGCAGAGCAAGCCGTCGAAGAAGGGGAATATGCCGTTTCCAAAGTAGCAGAGCAAGCAGTCGAAGAAGGGGAAGGTAATGCTGAATCACTGATGAACATGGTCGGCTGGACCATATCTGAGGTCAAGACCCCAAATGAGAATATATTTCCATTATTGGACGCCACGTGTAAGAAGATGACAGATCTGATTTCCTGATCATGTTGTACAAATATGCATATATCTCAAAGTATACGGTGTGTTTTGATGGCTATAGTTGCTTCCGACTGGCTAAAAGAGATGCAGAGTATGGGGTTTGGTTGGCTACACTAGAGAATTAGCATGGCTGATCTCATGCAAAAAGTGCCCCTCCTGGCTGCGACTGCGCGAGGCACGCAAGAATTGTGTAAGCCAAGTTGGTGGGATGCAACATATTAGTTGCTAATTGTGTTGTTAGTATTTTATTAGCACATACTTAGTGACACTAAAGTATTTTAAAGTTGATTAAGGTTCATGGGGATAAGAATATTGAAGGTTGTTACACTGGATATATACAAAATCAATATTTGGTAGTACTAATTTGTTTTTAACTCTATCAAAGTAAAGTTGTCACATTCTAATAACAAAACACAACCATACTATCGAGACGCTTGGTTCCCGTCAGCAACTGCCACACCACGAAAAAAATAAATAAAAAGTGCTTGGTTTCGGGCGAAAATTATGGTGTCACTGTGTTTATAGTTCATTTTCGTGTCGAGTCACAAACTCACACTTGAATTGTGCGTAGCTGATGTAGTTAGGCTCTTTATCGTGCATCAAATCTATTTGATTTAGTCTTCAGCTCAATATAGATATATTACGATTTATGACTAATAATAAAAGTCACGTTTTGATCACAAGCGAGCCCCCTGACCTCTTTGACAATCTCAGTTGCACTGTGGTTCAGACAACAGTTGGACGGCATATCCAAGTCATTCCTAGCCGGTTTACAGCAGCTCACATAATGCATCATTTGAAAGAAGTTGTCTAAAAAATTCACATACAAACTTACAGCCAACAAAAACCTCACCTACAAAGAAGTTTTCTGTTAGACAACGACTCAATTGTTCAATACTTAGATATCATTCTTCTCTCGTCTCTTTCTCTTTCAACAAATCACTCAAAATCTGTCGCTACGATAACGAGGAGGTGTTCACCCGCCACTGCAGCACGATCTCACTGGTAGTTGATAGTTATGAGCTTATTTAGCATAACAGATGTTATTCAGTACTACAGTGTTTACAGTTATTTCTTTAAACATGTGTTATATTTTTCGGTTGAATAGGGCCTATGCTTCTCTCTCTCCCTCTCTCCCCTACAATTTCACCTACCCTGCCGCCGCTGCGTGGTCGGCCGTGATCCAACGGTGGACGGGGGTCGGCAATGGTCCACGACTCCACAGCCCCGAAGATTCGGCGCGGCGACCAAGTTGGTGGTGCGCGACCGTCGCCGGGCCCACCCACCTCGATGCGTCCCCCACAAAAGCATGCTCGCGCCGCCGCTGGAATTCACTGATCCCCACCCAATTACTAAAAAACACGCGCCTCCCCTCGTCCACGTCGCCGCACCGCCATGGACGCCACCGCCGCCCGCGCCCTCTTCGCCCCCGCCAAGCCCCGCCCAGCCGGTTGCGCCGTCGCCCCTTCCCCTCCTCCTCTTCCCCACGCGCCCCGCGCCCGCGGTTCCCGCCTCGCCGTCCGCTGCGCCCACTCCCGCGTCCCGCCGCCGCCTCCACCCCTCCCGCGCGCCGACGACGCCTCGTCCTCCGCCGCGGTCGCTGCCACCACCCCGCGGCTCCGCCTCCAGCGCCTCGCCGAGGAGTTCCGCGCGCTCCCGTCCGACGCCGACCGCGCGCGCCGGCTGCTGTCCCTGGCCGCGTCGCTCCCGCGGCTCCCCGAGCGGGACCGCGCGCCGGGGAACCGCGTCATGGGCTGCGTGGCGCGGGTGTGGCTCGCCTCCCGCTACGACGACGCCGCGGGCCGGATGCGCTTCGCCGCCGACTCCGACGCCGACCTCTCGCGCGGCTACTGCGCCTGCCTCGTCGCCGCCATGGACGGCGCGCGCCCCGAGGATGTGCTCGACGTCGACCCCGCCGTCGACCTCGCCCCGCTCGGAGGGCTCGCCGCCGGGACGCGCTCGCGGGCCAGCACGTGGCACAACGTCCTCGTCGCCATGCAGAAGCGGGCCCGGGCGGCCGTCGCGGCGCGGGAGGGCAGGCACCCCGGGGACCCGTTCCCGTCGCTCGTCATTGGCCGCGGCGGCGCCGTCCGCGCGCAGGGCAGCTACGCCGAGGCGCAGGTGAGCCGACCTCTCGTCTGTCTTTCTTTCTCGTGGCCTCATTCATCATGGTCCGTCCATTCCGTTCATTGGTTGGTTGCTTGGATGCTCATGTTGTTGTTGTTGTTGATCTGCTCGAAAAGACGTCACTTGTCTCGGCAAACCCAGAATTAGCATAATGCCATAACTAGATTGCGCTCGTCTGTGCTACTAGAAATGGCTAGAAAAAAAATGCGTTCTTGCTTTCATATACTCCATCCATTTGACGTGCAGAATCTGCCAAGGATGGGCGTCCATTTCCATTTTCCTAAAGTTGCACCGCCCGAATAAACTTTTAAAGATACTAGCTCTTTTATTGGCTCTTGCCTTTTCCCCTTTTTGATAACGAAAAAGAGCTGATTCTATGCGTGCGTATGGTCAAGATTGGAGACCTGCGAATGGATTGGTCAGCTGGTGTCCACATCACCCCTTGCCTTTTTCACTTTATGTGGTGGTTGGCATCTTGCGCCGGAATATATTTATTGGAAAATGGGCATTATTCTACCATTTTCTACATTTGTCCGCTGAGCGCTTGGAAGCTTTTGTGGTATCCATGTCAAATGATCACTTTTGCTTGCCATATAAATTGACTGCTCTTGAGATCAACAAAATGGAAGCCCAGTAAATTATCATGAGTTGAATATGACTAATATTCTTTGAGCAATTTTGAGTCGTTGCCACCAATTATCATAGGTTAGCATGGATTGAATATCTACAATGATATATTTAAGACTGACGTGCAAAGTATCATTAACATTTGAACAGAGGAGTTCATGTTTTCAGAACCCATTTTTTAAATTCTGGAACACAACAACAAAGCCTTTCAGTCCCAAGCAAGTTGGGGTAGGCTAGAGATGAACCCAAAGAATCTTTATAGCCTGGTCATGGTTTTAGTAACACCTGCCATAAATGTGAAAGACATGTCTACGCAATAGACATTTTTTTACTAAAACCATTTTTTGGCTGTGAATCTAACAACGGATTTTGATTAAATGATCTTGAATGTCAGATTTATTGTAAGCACCTTAATTTCTGCACGAAGTAACTTTCTATGTTTAATCGTTAAATTGTAGGCGATGTTTTTATCTCCTGACGAGTCCAAGATTTCAGAGCTTGTCAGTGCCCTTAAGGAGAAAAAAATTGGGGTTGTTGCACATTTTTACATGGATCCTGAGGTGCAAGGCATACTAACAGCTGCAAAGAAACAGTGGCCCCACATCCACATATCCGACTCCTTAGTAATGGCAGATAGTGCTGTCAAAATGGCTGAAGCAGGATGCCAATATATTACAGTACTTGGTGTTGACTTCATGTCAGAAAATGTTCGTGCAATACTTGATCAAGCTGGATTTAACAAGGTATTTTATTTTATTTTTTTTGATTTACTATATAGCGTTCTCCCAATTTAATACAAAGAATATACCACAAGAATCAAGTTGGCAGAACTAGATTTCTATATGCACTTGGGTCCTGTTTCTATGTTAGTGATGAAACTATGAGTTTGGGATCCTGGTATGACACTCTTTTGTTTTGCATTTTCCTGAATCCTTGGACTTGATGTTGTCTATGTGGTTATTTATGTTATTTACTCACATTGCCATTCTTATACACAAGGCCATATTCACAGTTTGGCTGGAAAAAAAATCTAGAATAAACCTCTTAGATTCAATTAATGCTATTGCATATACATTTTTGAATTAACATTCTGAGCTTTTGAAACTTCATGAAGGAGTAAGTTTTGCAATGTACAGATACTTGTTATACTTATTGGGCGAACTGTGCATGAGCACGATATTGTAAATTGCAGGGTAAATTTATAGAAGATGTTAACTCACAACCGTACCCCTGGGGAAGAACACATGAATCTACTGTGATACTTGAATTGGACATAGCTAATAAGTGGTTTTTTGGATAATTATTGATCTAATTTTCATGATTGTGACGAAAGTATAAATCAACATCGGCATGTTCAGAATACTCAGTACTTTCATATATGGGTATACACAATCCACACCTAGCACACTAATTCATATGGATTGAAGCAGGTTGGTGTTTATAGAATGTCTGGTGAACAAATTGGCTGTTCCTTAGCAGACGCTGCTTCAAGTTCTGAATATAAACATTTTTTGAGAGAAGCATCAAAATCTCATCCTTCTCTACATGTTATTTACATCAACACTTCTTTGGAGACAAAAGCTCATGCTCACGAACTTGTTCCTACAATAACATGTACCTCTTCCAATGTTGTTCCAACTATATTACAGGTAAATGATTTGCTTCTCGCAAATAGTTTTTGGGTGCACCATTTATTTTCAGTGTACATACTTTATTACTTTTAAGAAAGCAAGATCTTCATTTTACTTTATTTGTCCTTGCGATTATGCTTTCTTGACCATTTTCTTTCAGGCATTTGCTCAAATACCAGATATTAATGTCTGGTATGGTCCTGATTCATATATGGGTGCAAACATAGCCGATCTGTTCCAAAGAATGGCTACCATGTCAGATGAAGAAATCGCAGTAATACATCCAGATCACAACAGGAAATCTATTAGTTCGTTATTGCCACGTTTGCACTACTATCAGGTTTTAGTGATTGTTCCTTTTTTTTTTTTTACAGAAGTTTGTATCTAATTATCTGACTGTATTTGGAACACACATAAACATAATTGAAGTATGCTAGTTGCATCCTGCAGTGTTATCTAATCTGGTTGCAACTGTGATATTAAAATTCAAACTAATACAAAAGTTAAAGAATCAGTCTGTTTCGAGAATCTTGTTCTTTATTAAGTAAATCTTCACCCCCTAACACACACACAAAAATTCTGTTTGTTGGGCGGCCATTAATTTCACCTCTATACCATCATTTGCTATAAATCAATATTGTACAATAAGCACAATTTTGACTCCAAAAAAATTGTACAATAAAATCTGTGAAACCTGAATCTATTCATACAAATTCTACACTAAACATGCATATTTGACTAGTTTCAGTTGTAAGTTCAAACATACAAAGGTGACTTTTCAAATCCTAGCATCCTCTATAAAAAGAAACAGAGGGAGTATTACGCTTTTATTTATTTTCATGATTTGATTATCACTTGAGTTTCGTTAATTTTACAATGTTGTATGTGGATGCAGGATGGTAATTGTGTTGTTCATGACATGTTTGGCCACGAAGTTGTGGAGAAAATAAAGGAGCAATACTGTGATGCATTTCTAACAGCACACTTTGAGGTCCCTGGAGAAATGTTCTCTTTGGCAATTGAAGCAAAAAAGAGGGGAATGGGTGTCGTTGGATCCACTCAAAACATTTTAGATTTCATTAAGAATCATCTGAAGGTAGCTTTGGACAGGAATGTTGATGAGCATCTTCAGTTTGTGTTAGGAACAGAGTCAGGGATGATCACTTCAATTGTTGCTGCTGTTCGTGAATTGTTTGATTCGTATAATTCGTCTCAAGAGAGAGCAAACATTGAAGTAGAAATTGTGTTCCCGGTTTCATCGGATGCAGTTTCCAAGACATCAATCAAAGGTTCTGATCATCTTGGTTCAAATCTTACAGTTGTACCTGGTGTGACTTCTGCTGAAGGTTGCTCTATCCATGGGGGATGCGCGTCATGCCCCTACATGAAGGTTAGTGTTGTCAAAAACCGGTAATTTGAGACAATATAATACCAACAGCTTATAAGCTATTTCTTTCACATGTACACTGAAGTCATACCATCTACAACATTCTATTTTACATGATGGATTTTATTGTCGAAATGTCATTTGTTTTTTTACATTAAAGTGGAAATGATAGTGTTCCAAAATAATGATACATCCACAGGAACTAATTTCGTTTCTAGTATATAGAAATGAGTATACATGAATGACTTATGAAGTTTTTACTCCTCAGGATCAACTATGCTTGGGCAAATATTTATTTAGTGGTGTTTCATCTATTCTTGGGCGTATACTTCCTCAGGATTAACTATTCTTGGGCATATATTTAAGTAGTCATTCTAGGGGGTGATGTGATTTTTCATGTCTTGTTATTAGTTTTATAATTTGTATAGTGTTCCGTTCTCAACATCATATCAGCTTTTACTTTGTTTCCTGATTAGTACTACTTATTACCTGCAGATGAATTCTTTGGCATCGTTACTTAAGGTTTGCCATCAGCTTCCAGATAAAGACAACAAATTATCTTTATATGAGGCTAGTCGGTTTAATGTTAAGACTCCTCTTGGAAAATCAGTTGCGGATGTTGGGTGTGAGCCTATTTTGCATATGAGGCATTTCCAGGTCTGCCATCCTATTGCTCTTTATCTTGAGTTCTTAATGTTCAATTGTCATGACTCATTTTTCATACTTACTCTGTTTTTATTTATATGACGTTTAGGACAAGAGATTTGCACTGACATTAGTGTAAACTCCTTTGTCCTAAATGTCATATAAATAGGAACAGAGGTAGTATAGCTCAACTAGGGCACCTTTTTATGAATGCCCTATCCAAGTTATGTGCTAATTTAACCTTTGTGTTCCATGAAATATATTTGACTACCCATATGGAACTGTTTTAAAATTTATAGTTCTCATTCATAGTTATATTTTACGTCGATTGTTTCAGTCTATGCCTGAGTCATATTTTTATTTTAGGATTCCAATTTCAACTAATTTGTGTCATTAATGCGCATATTTGGGGGAAAAAACCCATGTTCTGTATCTTTACAAGTACTTTGCTAAGACCGTTCCCCTTTATAGATTATATGAGATCGATAATATCATCCTCAGGGCCCCAAATGTCAACGAAATGAACTGCTACTCTCTTTCATTACTCATCGCCTTTCTTTCTGAAATAATTTATAAGAGCTATACTGGCTAAATAAATTTATCCATCAGATTTGATTTTGTATTTTTTTTCATGTGCCAACTCTACATCTATTGTTAATTTTGTTCTACTTAATGTGATTTTGTGCATCTTTCAGGCAACAAAGAGGTTGTCCGAGAAGCTTGTTCACCAGGTTATCAATGGTAATGGAGAGGAACCTTCATGATGGCTGTTCTTCAATACCACCATTAATTTTGTCGAGGCGTTATCTAACCATCCAGGTCTCATGTACCTCAACTGAATACCAGCTTCATCAGCTAGCATATAACTCTGGCGTCTGGAGAGTGCAGTACCCAATTTTGTAGCCTGTGGGGTTTTCATGTTGTTGTAGTTGCTGTTGGTGAGTAACATAACCAGAGTATGCAGGGCGGAAGATATAACCGAACGGACCTATTGCTGATCCCAGTCAGAATGCATTTTTTGTCTTGTATGTTCAACATCTGGGTGTCAGATATATTATTGGACTGACTAATACAACATGATGGTGTGACAATTATGTTTACTTAATAATGTAATAAAGTGTGAAGGAAGATCATGTATGTTGTGGTAATCCTATAAGAGGCTCAATTTATATCTCGAAGAAATTGTTTGCACTTCTGTGTTCAAAGTCATTCACTTAATTGAGCGGCTGTCAATTCATAGTTTGAACTCATACTCGAGGGCTATTGCTATGATACTCCGTGGTTGCTCATCGTAAATTATTGTGTTGAATTTGGTGGTAGCGCCGCGTGTTACCTTTCTTGCTGCTGTCATGTTTTCTATTGCGGTGTTGTATTTTTTTTTTTTTTGTCTTTATTTCCTTTTGTGCTTGTATCGAAAGTTTGCTTCCATCTTAATACTACATGGCCAGCTTTACTTGTATTCTTCGGAAAAAGGGGGAATTTTTGGAACTGATATTGTTTGTCTCACTCTACCTCGGTTTTTGTTTCTCTAATCAGGTCATCTTGCTTTCTATTCTACCTTAGAAAAGGCATCGAAAGTATATACAAAATACAAGATCAATAAAGAATGTAATGAGCGAAGGACGTTACCTACTCTCTAGCGAACAAGCCGGTCTCTAGAAAGCCACTTACGGCTTACGGGCAAGTCAAAATAAAAGCATTTTCTGTCCAAAAGTATAGCTAGAAATGCTTATATTCTGGGATAGAGGAAGCAGTACATAAATGATAAATGTTTATATTCTAGGATAGAGGCAATAGTAACAGAAAGAAAATCACACCCCAATTGAATGTGGCTCATAATAAGTTATAATCCCTTCAGTCCATTCAAAGGATCCAATCGAGGCAAACAAAAGAAGCATAGGCCTCGGAAAGTTGAAGTGCAAGACCTAATCTACATGTCCATCAAAATAACGGACCTAATATTATGGGTTCGAAATGGGTTTTCACTAGAGGGGAGATAAAATATGTGTTGTAACCCTGCTGAAGAGTATAGGAGACAGAAATGGTTTTACAAATTGGTTCTCAATTTTGGAAAGGGCTGACTTCCAGGGGGTAGGGGGCTTGAGCCCCCCTCTTCAATTCGAGGCCATTGCAATTCACGATCCTATGGAAAGTGAAATGAAACGAGTAACAACTGTACCATGGCCACAACAAAATCGATGCATGTGGCAATAACCTGATGGCCAGAAAAGGGGGTTGCAAAGGGGCCAGAGACACTTGGTGGCTCTATTATGGCATTCCCGTTTAATAAAGATGGACTAATGCCTTTTGTCTTAGTTAGATTTTACATCGACTCTTTCTTCTGACAGTGTAAGCCTGAGTAAGAATTTGATTTTAGGATTCAAATTTCAACTAATTTGTGTCATGAATGTGCATATTTGGGGAAAAATAAATCATGTTCTGCATCTTTACAAGTACTTTGCTAAGCTTTATCCCCCTCATAGATTAGATGAGATCGATAATATCATCCTCAGGGCCCCAAATGTCAAAGAAATGAACTGCTACTCTCTTTCTTTAATCATCACCTTTCTTTCTGAAATAATTTATAAGATCTATACTGGCTAAATAAATTTATCCATCAGATTTGATTTTTGTATTTTTTTTTCATGTACCGACTCCACTTCTATTGTTAATTTTGTTCTACTTAATGTGGTTAATTTTGTTCTTCTTTCAGGCAACAAAGAGGTTGTTCGAGAAGCTTGTTCACCAGGTTGTCAATGGTAATGGGGAGGAACCTTCATGATGGCTGTTCTTCAATACCTCCATTAATTTTGTCCAGGCGTTATCTAACCATCCAAGTCTCATGTACCTCAAACTGAATACCAGCTTCATCAGCTAGCATATAGCCCTGGCCTCTGGAGAGCGTAGTACCCAAATTTGTTGCCTATGGGGTTTTCATGTTATTGTAGTTGCTGTTGGTGAGAACATACCCAGAGTATGCAGGGGGGCAGATATAAACGGAACGGACCTATTGCTGATCCCAGTCAGAATGCATTTTTTGTCTTGTATGTTCAACATCTGGGTGTCAGATATATTATTGGACGGACTAATACAACAAGATGGAATGGCAATTATGTTTACCTAATGTAATAAAGTGAGGGACTAATACAACAAGATGGCGTGACCATTGTGTTCACCTAATGTAATAAGGTGAGAAGGAAGATCATGTATGTTGTGGAAATCCTATAAGAGGCATTTGGATCTCAATTTATATCTCAAAGAAACTGTTTGCACTTCTGTGTTCAATGTCATTCACTTAATTGAGAGGGGGGTTGTTAATTCATAGTTTGAATACCGACGGCTATTGCTATGATACTCTGTGGTTGCTCATCGTAAATGATTGTATTGAATTTGGTGGTAGCGCTGTGTATTACCTTTCTTGCTGCTATCATGTTTTCTATTGCTGTGTTGTATTTTTTTTAGTCTTTATTTCCTTTTGTGTTTGGATCAAAAGTTTGTTTCTATCGTAATACAATATGACTGGCTTTCGCTTGTATTCTTCGGAAAAGAGGGAAGACATTGGAACTGATATTGTTTGTCTCACTGTACCTCAGTTTCTTTTTCTTTTTCTTTTTTCTCTAATGAGGTAATCTTGCTTCTATTCTCACCTTGGAACAGGCATCTAAATTATACAAAATGCAAGATAAATAAATAAAAATGTAAGCGAACAAGCTGGTCTCTAGAAAGGCGCTTACGGGCAAGTCAAAATATAAGCATTTTGCATCTAAAAGTGTAGCTTGAAATGCTTATAATTTGGGATAAAGGCAGTACATAAATGCTTATATTCTTGGATAGAAGCAGTAGAAAGAAAATCACACCCAATTGAATGTGACTCGTAAGCCACAAACGTCTAACTACTATAATCCCTTCAGTCCATTCAAAGGATCCAACTCATAAGCCTTTTAGCCAGCAATCAATCTGAAAATTCATTATTTAAACACTGTACCTAATAAAGGCTGTTACCTGCAGTGTGAACCTGGCAACCAAGAGATATTCTCTAAAAAAAAAAAAATCCTGGCAACCAAGAGATGTGTCTCTGCAGGTACGTAGATGATCCGCATATACGACAGCATAGACCGTTTCATGCGTGGTGATATGTCACTGGTTGGCCAATTAGCAACTGATCGTGAAAGGGGGTTTGGCTTCGTGGTTAAGACATCCGAGTAACACTTTTGTGGTCCTGGTTCGACTCTCGGTGGGAGCGAATTTTCTAAGATTTAACAGCATTTGTGCTTTCATCGATAGGCGACGTGGTCGTCGACAGCGAGGCGCCAGTGGTGACTTCGTCAATATAGAGGATTTGCTGATTCAGTCTTCGAAAATGCTCATAGAGATAGAGTTTACGTATGTACGTTTATAGGGGTAATGTGCGTGCGTTGTGAGTGTCTGAATTGTACTGTGTAATTAAAAAAAAAAAAGACAATCCGTGACTGTTAGTACAGATCGGCATGCATGCTTTATCCATTCTAGGTGATGTGTTCGTACAGATGTGCATATTTCCACTTTGACTGTCATTGAACTACGGAGACTAGTAAAAGTTATTTAATCGCTTGGCTTGTCTATTTTCACGTCCTCACAGGTTAATTGGTGCCTCTTTGATGTCGACTTTGCAGAATATATGTAGCAGGGGACACTTGTTTGAATGTCATGGGTTTTACATAGTTTTACGTTTTCTTTTCAAATCCTAAGACGCCAGGTAATAAGAAATGGATGAAGTGCGCGCTGTTGACGAACTTGATCCGAGATTTGTGAGGTGTACTCATCTGGTTACTGCATGAAGAGATGCAAGAGTTTTAAACTTCCTGCAATAATTTTGTTATAGAAATACCTAGATTTTCCCAGTTTTGTCGAATTCTTTGACTCTTTCTTTCAGCTCTAGATTGTGAATTGTAGCTTTTTACAATCCTAACTTAATCAGAGTCAGACAGATCAGCTTTTAGGCTTTAGATTCCACAATCTACCCCTCGAGATTGAATCAACCAGCAATCCAGTCTAGACCTTGCAATTTTACCAAACTACCATGGTACTAGTTATAACAAGCAATCTAACTAACAATCCAGACAAAGAAACAACCATATGCCTCCAAAACTTGAAGTGAAAGACCTAATCTATATATGTTCACCAGAACGGAGCATATACCAGCTGCTTGGCAGAGCATGCACAACTTCAAGAGGAAATCAATACTTATAAACAAAGATTTCAATTACCTATAGAGCCTCGAAAACAGGGAGCCACCAGTTTTATTGATTTTCTGTCAAAAACTGACAAAATTTTGTCAAATTTAAATTCATTAGAAATTGAAATAAAAAACTCGGTTATCCATTCGAACCAGATTGGACAGGTTTTCCCTGTCACCGCAAAAAAAAAAAGGTCTGGTTTTGACCGGTTTGTGAACCCTACTTATAAAGAGTTGTATGAGTTCTCCCCCTAACTACGCAATGAGAGTTTATCTTTTGCCAGATACCATTCGTACAAATGGATATGGCTAGGGTAAACTTTTTCTGGAACAATGGACATAAAAAAGAAATATCATATGGTATGGTATTGAAATATGTTTTCATTAGAGGGGAGATAAAAAAAAATGTGTTGTAACTCTGCTGAAGAGTATACGAGAGAGAAATGGTTTTACAATGATTAGTCCTCAAATTTGAAAAGGGCCGACTTCCAGGGGCCAGGGGGGTAGGGGCTTGAGCCCCCCTCTTCAATTCAAGGCCATCGCAATTCACATTCCTTTGGAAGTGAAATGAAACGAGAAACAACCGTTTACCATGGCCACAACAAAATTGATGCGTGTGACAACAATCTGATGGCCAAAGAAGGGGGTGCAAGGTGTGGCTAGAGACGCGATTGCTGTAGTATGGTGTTCCCGTTCAATAAAGCTGGACTAATGTGCCTTTGGTCATAAAAGATGATCTATCTGTGAATGCACATCGGTCAATTTTATTTTGATTATTAACTTGAAAAAGTGTTATCGTCGACCCCGATTATTATTTCCAACAAAATGTTGTTGCTAGCTATAGATAGATTTGGGTGCTTGCCAATTGTAACAGAAAGAAAATCACACCCCAATTGAATGTGACTCATAATAAGTTATAATCCCTTCAGCCCATTCAAAGGATCCAATCGAGGCAAACAAAACAAGCATAGGCCTTGGGAAGTTGAAGTGCAAGACCTAATCTATATGTCCATCAGAATGGCGGACCTAAGATTTAAATAAGGAGGGTGGAGCATATACCTATCTTGTTTATGGGTTCGAAATGGGTTTTCACTAGAGGGGAGATAAAAATATGTAATGTAACCCTGCTGAAGGGTATACGAGAGAGAAATAGTTTTACAATTATTGATTCTCAACTTTTGAAAGGGCTGACTTCCAGGGGGTAAGGGGCTTGAGCCCCCCTCTTCAATTCGAGGCCATCGCAATTCACTATCCTATGGAAGTGAAATGAAACGAGGAACACTTGTTTACCACGGCCACAACCAATCGATGCGCGTGGCAACAATCGGATGGCCAGAAAAGGGGGTTCAAGAGGGACTAGAAACACTGGAAGGGCTGCGCGGGGGAATCCCTGTTCAATAAAGCGGTACTAATGTGCCTTTGGTCTTAAGACCATCGATCTATGAACCCACATCGATCGATTTTATTTTGATTATTAAATTTTATGAGTTAGTTAAAACTTGAAAGTGTTATCATCGATCCCGGTTATTATTTTCTTACAAAATGCTGTTGCTAGCTATAGACAGATTTGGGTGCCTGCCTGCCATATGTCGCGTCGGTTCTTGTGCACGTGTATGCATGCTTGAATCCAGAGTGAAGGCGATACTGCTGAGCCGCTGAGCATGCTTCTCCCACAACGCGACGAACGCATCCACCCCTCCCTCTTTCCGGAGGCTGGGCATCAGCACGACCACGCCGTCCTGCGGGATCTTCCCGGGCAGGACGCCCACCAACCGGCCGCCGCACCCGAAGTCGAGGCGGTGGAAGTCGAGGTGCAGCCAGCTGTCGGAGTCCACGTCCGGCGACAGCACGTTGGCCTCGTCCACCACCGCCGGCTCCAGCTCCTCCTCCTCCTCGCCGTCGCCGGCGTGCAGCGCGCCGAAGTCGATGAAGGACTGGAAGTAGTGCTTGTCGAGGTTGCGGATGCTCGACCGGACCAGCGCCGCCGCGTCGGCGAGGCTGCCGCCGGTGAGGCTCCTCGCGGTTGTTTCCGCGATTGCGAGGAGGACGAGGTTGCCGAAGAACCCTTGCTCGGGCAAGGCGTCGGTGCCGCCGAGCCGGCCGCGGCCGTTCACCGCGACGTACAGCGACGTTTTTGTGGGCGGCGGCGCGCCGGCGCCGCCGCGTGCTGCGGTGATCTTCTGCCAGAGGTGCGCGGTCACGGTCTCGAAGGTCGTGTACCGGTTGTGCGCGGTGGCCTTGAGTTTGGCAACGAAGTCCGTCGTGTAGTGCAGCAGCGTGTTGGCGATCTCGGACGGGTCCACGCGAACGGCGGAAGCCTTGGTTGTGTTGGTGCCCGCGGCGTCGTCGTCGTCGCCGGTCGCCGGCGCCAAAGGCAGGAACTCGGCGCCGCGGTGCTGGAACTCGCACCTCGGCGGGCGGCGCGGCGCCAGGGCGCCCGGCCCGTACGGCAGCACGATGGGGCGGTGGTCGACGAGCTCTGCGCCGGCGTCGGCGCCGCTGCGGACGGCGTCAGCCCACGCGTGGTGGAAGACGGACATGGAGTAGCCGTCGGCGACTCGGTGGCTCGCCGACGACGCGACCACCAGGCCGCCGCACGCGAACCGGTTGATCTGGACCCGGAGCACGTGCTGCGGCGCCGGCGCGTCCTCCAGCGCGCCGTGTAGGCGCACGAGGTCCGGCGACGGCGCGAGCGGCAGGATGTCGGCGAGCGCCGCCGACGGCACGGCGGCCTCCACGACGAGGGCCCCCGCGCCGCCGCCGCGGCCCGTCACGGCGAACGGGCGGCGGCGGCCACGCTGGCGCTCGACGACGAGGCGGGCCGTGAGGAGCGGGAAGCAAGGCAGGGTGGCCTCCAGGGCGGCGACGAGCGCGGCGTTGGTAGGGTTCGGCGGGGAGAAGGCGAAGAGGACGGTGACGTGGTACGTCGGCGCCACCAGGTCGAACACGGTCAACGGCACCTCACACGGCGGCTGCGACGGTGGCGCCGGAATGACGAAGCGCCGCTGCACTTGCACGTCCATGCTCTTCATTATAGCTAGGTTGGTACCTACTCGATCATCTGTGTGAGTGTTGAGTGATAGCCTGATAGGCTGGTAGCATCAGACTGTGTGTACGTATACATAGACACATTCACAGATATGGTACTTAATTAGCGGCTGGGCTTTAAGATACACGTAGGTGCAAGATAGATGCAACTCGTTGTCAGTGACATCGATTAAGCCAGCAATGCATGGATCTAGCTATAGGGACGGCCATAAAATTTGTGCGCGTCTGTTGAAAACTCATTCTGGACGAACACGTCGAAGAGAGGTGAGTGTGACCGCCTTGTATCTTGACGCGAAAATACAGAAACGAGGCCACTTGGCTCCTACGGTTCTTAGTTTACATTACATGCGCGCGACTACTCGAACTTGCGACTCTCTGACGACTACGAAACGCAGCGTTCAGACGTACTCCTGGAGCTGGCACTGGCCGGCAATGTCGTGCAGGCGCAGCTGGACCTAGTGAACGCCTACGGTCTAGTCTTAACCATGATCGCCGAGGCCGCGCGTCCCCAGCCGGTTGGTGACATGACCAACTCTCAAGTGTTCTTTCCATCGGCCGGGCTAATTAGCAATGTTTTGTTTGCATTCAAAGGATACACCTTTTTTTTTCCCTGGTTCATCAGGACTGCAAAGTTCCAAGAGCTCACACGCACAATCGTTGTTACAATTGAGAACCCGTCCTCGACCTTTCCGCCGCAGAAAGGAGCTATTGTGGATGCCAATCCATGTACCAGCCGAGAGTCTCAACTTCATTTGATCTGAGCAGTTTCAGAGATCCTTCAGATTTCCAGGACGTTGTGTTTGCGTACACTCTGTTCCTGCCATTTACCTCTTTCAGAGATTTGAACTTTTAATAATATATTTGAGCCAAGCATCACAACGAATCATTTGCAAAGATTTCAGCTCTACTCCTGATCATCTTTGATCTGGGACTGCAAGACGAAATTTAGGCTTTTTACACATTGTTTTATTTGGATTCGGCTGCAAACAGAAGGCCTTTAGGAAGAGAAGTGCCACTTCTGATGGACCTGCTCGCACTTGGGTTTCTTCACCTTCACCGATGCGGCATCGGTGACCAGACCCGACGGCGGAGGCCGAGCAAGGAAGAGCAAAATCGCGTCTCTGGTTGCGAGGCCGCTGTTCCTCGTCGCCGGCCAACTGCAAGGCACCCTCTGCTTGCCTCCTCTTAGCCGGCAGAGCACCACGGTCCGCTCCTCCATGGCCTTCTTTGCCCGAACCTAACGATGAAGAAGCTCCCATAGTCGTGGAATCTGGTCCTCAAAAGCCCCATCGTGTAGCGAAGGGTGGCTGGCGACGGCGGCCGCGCGACCTCGCCGGAGCCTCCGCCGGTCGAGACGTTTTCCCAAAAGACCCTTACCTGTACCTTGGTTTATCGCGATCCAACTATTTGCACATTACCCCCTGATTTGAATCGCGACCTTTAATAGAGGGTTATCTGTAAATATTTGGATCGTGATTAATAATCGCGATCCAAATTTATGCAGAAAGCTCCCTAAGCTCCCTGGTTTTGGGCGGCGGGCTCCTTCTCCCGTCCTCCCCGCCGGTCCGCCGCCGCCGAGGTCGCGGAGCCCCATCCCACCTTATCAATATCCTTACCAAGCGCCAATCTTGTCCTACACGCACCCGGATCGCGGAGTTTAACTCTGCAAAGAGCACATCGCGTCCGAGCAAGCAGTTCGGAAGGGTGCCGCCACCGCAACGGCGATTTTGTGTTCCGGCCGACGGCGAGGTCTGCAATGTCGACCACGATGGAGGAACATACGCACAGCACATACAGGGAGATAGGATTTGAGGAGGGATCGAAGGAGCCCAAGGTCACTGCAGGGAAGACGAACTGTCTGTCAGCAAGGGAGGACGAATTCAGTTTTTTTTTTTTTTTGACAGAACAAGGAGGACGAATTCAGTTAAATCGGTTTCATTTGATTGCGAGAGCCATGACACTAATCGCGCTCTTAATCGTCATCCACACGATTTTACAAATAGAGCTCTGCTCCTTCCATTAGAGGAACTCTACATGGTGCATCGAATCGAAGTCGCTTCTGAAATTCTTGAGGAATTCTGTTCGGGGAGCTGCTTAACTGAAACTGCTCTCAACTCAACTCTGCAAGCAAACAATGAAGGTGTCTGGTTAAAACATTGAGTTTTCTTATGCTCTGCAAGCTAGAGGAGAAGAACAAAACCGCCGATGACAAGCACTGAAAAACAATGGAGTTCTCGGATTTTCGCAGTGCAATCAGGTCTGCGGTCTGGAACAAGATTAGCTTGTCTGTCACTCATGGTGGTCATCGACGTGCAGCTGGACCATTTATTTAGCTCATACTGTCATATAGAAAAGCTGGGGATGAGGACATAAACAAGGAAGAATCGGTAATTAGAACCAGCCAATCGTCCATAATGGGCAGATCATAACAGTATTACTGTTGTGATGTGAACATTGTGAAGACTGAATATGAACCAAAATGATGTGTGTGGTTCTGTCATGTACTACTCACAGACGTAATCAAAAATAAAACCTGGAAGATTGAAATGACAATTGAAAGAAAAACATTCTGATTTTTGAAAGAAAAGTAATGATCACGCTCTAAGTCTAAGCTTCTACGTACAAAGTATTCGCAGACATTTTGATGTGAGCGAACATTCTGAACAACTGCATGATTCTGTTATCTACATTATTGAACACTGGCAGGGAATGCAAACATTTTCAGAGCTTGCAGAAATCCAGAATGCTGAACAGGATTTGCCAAGCCATGGCTACTGTGGATATATGCCAATTCATGTACCATCCGAGAGTCTCAACTTCATTTGATCTGAGCAGTTCAAATATACACTCTGTTCCTGCTATTTATCACTTTGAGACATGTGAACTGTTGAGCCAAGAATCAGAATGAATTCGCGGCTACGTATGTCATTCTTTTCCTGATCGTCTTGGTCTGAGACTGCGAGGCAAGAATTCAGGCTTCCACACGTTCTTTATTTGGACTCGGCGTTCCCTCTCTCACCAGTCACCAGTCACCACCGACTATTTGCTGAACAGCGGCAAGCAGAAGCCTAGGAACAGAAGTGCCACTTCTGACCAGCTCCCACTTGGACACAAGCAAAGCTCACCTTGCGCGCCGCTTGCCTAGCTTTGCCAAGACACCTGCAAAGGACTGTCCAGACGAAGAATTCGAGGGCATACAGAAATTCAGAATGTTCAACATGATCTGTCATGGCTGCCGCGGAAGCTTCTTCACCAATGCGGAATCGGTCACAAGCCCCAACGGAGGCCTATCAAGGAAGAGGAACCTTCCAAAAACGCGTCTCTTGTTGCGCCGCCGCTGGTCCTCGTCGCCGGCGGCGGCAGGAACTCGGCGGCGCGGTGCTGGAACTCGCACCTCGGCGGCCCGGCCCGTACGGCAGCACGACGGGGCTGCGGTCGACGAGCGCGGCGCCGCGGCGGACGGCGTCGGCCCACGCGTGGTGGAACACGGACATGGAGTAGCCGTCGGCGACCCGGTGGCTTGCCGACGACGCGACCACGAGGCCGCCGCACGCGAACCGGTTGATCCGGAGCCGGAGCACGTGGGGCGGCGCCGGCGTGTCCTCGTCTGCCGCCGCCGCAGCCGGCGCGTCGTACAGGCGCGCGAGCGCCGCCGAGCCGAGGGCAAGGCGACCTCCACGACGGGCGGCCGTGCCGGCGGCGCTCCACGACGAAGCGGGCCGTGAGGAGCGGGAAGCGCGGCAGGGTGGCCTCCAGGCCGGGCGGCGTTGGTTGGGTTCGGCGGGGAGAAGGCGAAGAGGACGTACGGTGACGTGGTACGTCGATCGAACACGGTCAGCGGCACCTCCGCCCCGAGTGTCGATTAAGCCAGCAATGCATATATAGATCTAGCTAGGTAGGGATGGCCATAAAATTTGTTTGTGCACGGAAGGAAAGGTCATGCAATCCTTGACTTTGCCGTACTAAGTCTGTTGAAAACTCATTTTGGACGAACACGTACGTCGAAGAGTTGAGTGTGACTGCCTTGTATCTTGAAAGCGAAAATACAGAAAGGAGGCCACTAGTCGTCGAAGAGTTGTGTGACTTTGGGGAGCCGGGATTCGAGTATGTATAGCGAGCAGAAACAGAAATTGCAATAGGCACGCTACTCCTTTGTGGGCGTCTCCAGCCCATGATGATTTCTCCACATGCCCATGGGCCAAAAAAAAAACAAAGATGAACACAGGCGCCACTTTGAGCGTAACATGTATTGGGCCAGTAAATGGTCTATGTCAGAAAATAGATGGGCCAGTAAATGGTCTATATCAGAAAATAGATGGGCCAGTAAATGGGCCTGGTGGGTTGCGCCAATTCTTGTTGGGCTTTGCCAGTAAATGGGTACCTCAGAAAATAGATCGTACTAACATGTATTGGCATGTTTCTTCAATTCTTCTCTCTCTAAAAAGAAAATGTATTGGCACACTCCCCTAAGAAAAAATGTATCCCGATCAAAAAAAAAATGTATTGGCATGTTAATTCTAAGTCAGATTAGTAAGTGTTTTCATATTGATTTTGAGACATTTTTCGATTGAGAACTAGTGCGAAAAACGTTGCACTCGTATATTGATAAGAAAGTTGTGGTCATCACATTTAAAATCACCAACAAATCTGTACACGATGGCAATCATCAGAGCCGCAAATTGAATTAGAATGCTGTCAAAGGATATGAATTTTATTGAATGTCAAAAAAATGTTAATGTTTGGATCCGGTACAAGACCGAGTTTCTGATTTTGAATCCAAAATTGAGCCTAATGCTGAAAAGGGGCCACATGCCAAGACAAGGGGCAAGGTTTTACGCCGACCTGGAAGGCGAAAGAACCCACCAGGAAAAAAAAAAAAAAAAAAACCCAAAACCCTCCCCATCCCCTTGCCTTCCTCGAGCACCGCCACCAATGGCGACGGCCCCGGAGTCGGCGCCGCCGCCGGTGCGGCTCCGTCTGGTGTTCGACAAACGCAGCCTCCTCCGGCGGTCTCAGAGGGACGATGGCCTCCGGCGCTGCTGGCTCCTCCTTCGCCCGGAGCTGGCGACCGTCGCCGACCTCGCCGCCCATGTCGCGGACCGCTTCCGCCTCGGTCGATCCTGCCCGGGCGGCGTCATCCTCTCGGTAGCATCCTCTATTCCGTCCTCGGGGCCCAGATTCCTTTCCTTCTTCTCTAGCTTCCCTTCCCCTGTTTTCCCCTTTGTACAGGGGTTCCATTTGGAGCCCTCAAACCTTGATACAGTAGTTATTACTTGATTAGTGTGATTTTTTCTCTAATGTCTTCACACACCAATGCTTGATGGTTTCCCGATGGATATAGATGCTTCCTGATTTTTATTTTTCCATACTTTTTTCGGGTCATATCTGAGTTTTGGGTATCACTAATGGACGATTGGTCTCTTTTGTACAGATGGATAGGTTTGTCTTGCCACCATTCGAGTCCACGAGCATCTTCAGGGACAAGGATATCATAAGGTAAATGTTGTGGCCTAAATTGTTCTTTGGATATGTAGCATCTCCATTAGTTTTGAACTGTATTGGTTTCCTCTGTAATGCCGAAAGGTTTGATGATGGCCTTGTGTCTGTCCAGACTTCCAGACATCCATGTGATAGTAGGATGTTTCTTCCATCATTATTTTTGCCTGCCACTTTTATTTTTTCAATAAGCAACCAAGCAGTTAAGTCTTCCGAAGGAAAATAGCTTTTCATATTAAGAAAACTTCGGATAGTGGATAGTGGTAACATGAAGCCAAATTATTGATAAGTTGTTGTGAATTTGAAGTAGTAATACTTACACGCTGATGAAAAAAAAAAGTTCAATCAGGTTTCCTTATGCATAATACACCTATTTTTTCTAGCAGAAAGCCTGATATTTTGACTTTCGTATTTCTTTCTACATATTACATTTATTTAGCTCATAATAACAGGCCACTTTCTGTGGAACGATGTTTTTTTTAACCAATCTCTACTTTTCTCCCTTATCTTACAGGGTGAAACAAAAATCTTGCAAGAACATGATAAGGCATAACGATGTGCCCTGTGTTCAAGATCCCATGATAGTAGAGAAGCGACCACTTCCAGCAGATGGCAAAATCCTTGCGATTGAGTATAAAAAGGACGACAACAAGCACCATGAAGAAGAACAAGGTTGTCGCCAGCATGAAGAAAATGCAACTATTAGCCACAATGTGGAAAGTAATGATACAAGTTCTAAGAGGAAGTGTCCTGATGGCATTGCAGAAATACCTGAGAGCTCAAAGTATGCTTCTTAATTGTTCGTGTAACTTTTTTCCCTTGTGCAAATGGCAGAATATCACTTCAGCTGGATGTCTCAATATTCTCTTATTTGATTATTGGAATTCCAAATACCAACATTGTTAGCCTAAGTTGCTGATTCTGTGCTCCAATGACTGTATCCTTTTGCCTATTAGAACCATAAAAAAATACTAATAATTTTAGTGTTTCAGTTCTATTCATCCTGTTCTGTCTCATTGTCTTTTGTTGAAGGAAAAAGAAGCTGAAGGGTATGAACTCTGGAAAGCACATAGGTGTTAGCAAGGAGGACACTGTTCACCACTACCAGGATCAGAGTGGATCTCAAAAGGTGATGTCTTCGTCAGCTGATATTGAAACAGAAAAGGCAACCACACAAGCTGAAACTGGCGTATTGGAGAAAAAGCAAAGGACAGAAGGGTATGATTTCAAGCCCTATACTTGATACGATCATTAGTCACTTTAATTTGACAAGCATTCTTTTCCTTTCCTTTTGGCATCGCTTTTTACCATGACCAGCAAAGTCCCAGTACTAGAAATGTTTCGTAATTCTCTAGGTCCGGAGTATCCACAGAGATTCATAATTTTTGTAGTATTGATGTGAACACGAGTCTAATAAAATTTCTTTTTGAAGTATTGTAATAGTGTTTCTTATTTTTCTGATGCCATAATTGATCTCAGTGTTACGATTATCATTAACCTTAAAATTGTTTCACAACTGGCATAAAAATAAGTAAAGTTTGCATATGTCAGTATTTTAAAATACTTATACCCCCTTGTAGTCATTGCTCCTGTCATGTCTTCGGCATGAATTGAAGATATGTGAGAAGTGAAGGAATATGATGGGAGGGGCAAATCAAATCACACATATAGTGGTGTGGTCTGGGAATGTAAACATAAATGGTGTGTGGGCATATTGACAATAGCATGGATCTATATATGGATGTTTCCTTTTCACTTTATTGATTTAATTGATAGAAATAGTATTGATTTATCACTAAACCTTCTTCCACTATCATAGGTGGGATGTAATTTTGATAATTCTAATACTTGAAACTGTGTAGCAGCTTGCTAAATAAAGACCTCTCCACATGTATTGCTGATTTATTTTTGTGCCTTTTCTTTTTATAACATGTTTGAAAGAATTGATGCATGATTTCCGCTGCAGTAAAGCTGTCTGATTTTCGTAATCTTTGGCATTCATGTAGCAGGAGTCTTCCGAAACATTTGACATTTTCAAGGAATAAAACTTTCTGAAACTGATAGGAAATAAAGGAGTACAGATTAATAGTATGTCTTCCAAAGTTCTAGAAATTCAGGTTAGCTTCATAAGACATTTGAAATCAATAAAATATTTTGTAAGGGGGAAATCCAGTACAACATTACTTAATTAGTGATAGTGATGCATACTACTTAAATTCCAGAGAATTACTGTTTCTTTTTTTTTAACATTAACATAGCATAATTGTTAATGTTTGGATGTGGCTAGCGTTGCAAGTAAATGACATATCTTTTCCGTTATTTTAGTTTCTGTACCAATCCGTTTTTGTCCTATTACATTGCCACAGAAATTTCATATTGGGATCTTTTCAGGAACAGCCAAACTGAGTTGAATTGTGAGACTAAGGCGGGGGACTGTAATGCTCTAACTGACACAAAAAAGGTTTGCATCTGTCACAGTGCTGCCATTTTATATTTCAAGTGTTTATCGCTATGCAGGGCTGTTCATTCATTTTTTTAGCAAACTGGTCAAAACCAGCTAGCGCTTCCCCATTATTGCGAACGAACAGCAAACAGTGTAATTACGTTCATGCGCAGTTTTTTTTCGACTGTCATTCATGCGCAGTTCATTTGAAAACACCTATCTCTACATTTGAAATATTGTAGTCATTTACTACTTGTGTATTGTATTCATGGTTTCTTCTGGAAATATTTTCCATCTATTTTTCTATTTGTAATCGGAAATAATTTTTTTATGCATAATTTTCTAATTTCCATTGTGCGCTTAGAACTTTTTCTTTCTGTCATTGCCAAAAGTTGCGAAGTAAAAAAAAATCTTTAATGCTTTCTTTTTTATGCAACCCTTTGCACGGATTAGCTTCTTGTGATTGTTGCTTCTATGGTCTGTTGATTTATGTTCCTAGCGATGTCCAATTTTCTGGGTTTGGTTTTGATTTTGAGGCTGGAAAAACTGGTCTGGCCCCAGTTACAGATATAAACGATATTTCAAATGTGTTTTATGTGAAATAGGAGAAAGCAATTTCGTACTTGGAAAATTTTGAAAATGATATTTTGGCAGTGGTGGTAGGACTTTTGGTATCTACCACCTTTCTCATTTTCTCTGTCCGCCGTCTCGAATATTTTGGCAGTGGTGGTAGGACTAAATATTTTAATTAGTTAACGCATGTGTTTCTTATTTTCATCCTTCCAGTTGGAGAGTCGAAGTTCTCGTCGCAAGAAAATCAAAAGGCAGCTTAGGCAGAAAGCTAAAACACAATTGGAAAAGGTATCATTATGATAATGAATAAATTTGTTTTCCTTTCCAGCTTTTTTTTATTTTTCATTATTTGAAATTACAAAACACTGGCAACTAACGAGAGATCAGCTGGATTAGTGAAAAACTATTGGAAGCTACTTCATTGAACTCACAATCCCCATACGGATTCTTTTGAATACAATCCTACGTTGCACTTCTGAAGGTTTACATGAAACTAGGCTTGTTTTGTCCAACCCTGATCAGACCCATGTAGCACTTCCTTTTGTTTCCACCAATATTCCTAACTGGGGCAACAAGTCTGGTCCACTACTCGCTGGTTTCGAAACTGCCTTTTCACTGTCATCAACCTACATTACTGCATTTATGAGGAAACAGTATGTTGGGTGTCTCGCCAGCAGTATAAGAAGTTGTATTAAGGATTAAGGGGTAGATTAAACATGACGACATTTTCTGCATAGAACCGGCTTGTAAGTCCATGTGGGATTCCCTGTAGATGGAAAACCTTGTATCCTATTGTTGGGTGCTCAAGCAACTTTCATAATTTGCATGTTCACACTTGGTAAAGAGTTCCATCTGCGGATCAATTATATGATGTGTTGACTACATAATTCTTAACGCGCTGCTATTCGACAAGGCGCTCCAGGGTCGCCACAAGGGCCTAGTTATGCCGTGCTGCCTAGGCTACAAGACGTACCCAGGCTCTGCTTAGATGCCTCACTGCCTTAAAAACTATGGTTGAATAAGCTCACCTATGCTATGTCTGTGTTGGCTAAGACCTATGCTGTGTTAATAATTTTATTAATCTGTAATGAATTTTTCTACAGAGTATTCAAGAGGAGCCTCAAACAGCTGCTGCTTGTCCATCGTTATCCAATCAAGATGGCTCTTCTCGCCCACCAGGCAATCAAAATGAATCTCATATCCCATTTTCAACCCATAAAACAGACGAGGAAGAATCTGATTCATCAGAAGATCTTGTTCCAGTTGTGATTCGTCCAGGGCACATTCGTTTTGAGCGAGCAGGTATAGCTCAGCCCATAAAGAACCTGTTAACATAGAAATTACTCTTGTGTTATACATGCCACTATATGAAGTTCAGTACTTAATATTTAATGTTTTGTTCAAGGTACCTTAATAGATTCATAATGTTTATTATAGGTGGAGATCTGGAGAAGTCACCAGCAAACGAAACACAGGTTTCTCATTATTCTCTTGTCTCTTCAATTATTCGTCATAGGATCATTACTCTTAAATTTCCTTAGTACTTTGTAGCCTCCTGGATGTATTAACAGAACTTGCTTTGTCATCCTTGCCTCGATATGCATTTGCCATATATATAAAAAATTCTTTTTGCATGTAAGAACATAACTTGCGCTTGATTGTCCTCGTGCTTGCTCAAGCATCTTGGACTTTCAGTTTTTGTTTTCGTTTGGATGTTAGATTATTTATACCATAGGTTGCTAATTATATGTAATAAATTTAGGCAAACAATAACTTTGGTGAGGTTGTGAGAATTATTTGGTGGGGCCAGGTGAACGTGGAGACCTCAGACATGGAGTAAACAAAGCTTGTACCTAAAATATAGTTGAAGGTAGCATGCAAATTAGATGGGTATACTAAACTGCCTTAGAGAAATAAATATTACAAATTCCTTCCCCACTTGAAAAATATGAAAAGCTTTACTACTTTGGCTTCCTCATTATCTCATTGATGTTTTGTGGTTGTGGTTCCAGGGCACTTTCCAATGGAGTGGAACAATGAGCAAAAAGAAGGGTCAGAAGTGGGGAATGAATAACACAAAGAAGAAGAACGCTGATATCAACTATGATGAGAGAATGAATGGAAGTAGCGCTGAAGCTAATCATGTGCTGGACAGTAAGATTACTGAAAACGGTTCTTGTGGTGTGAATAATCAAAAAGTTGGAGAAGGTAGTATTAATGAATCAGCGAGTGTGAAGACTATTGCTGATGAAGAAAAGTCTAGTTATGTGCCTTTGGATTTTGAGAGCTTGTACCCTCTAACGCGACTTCCAAAGGTATTACTTCTATTCAAACTGGGATGGGAGATTATACTGCTTATATCTCTTGTCAGAAATTAAATTTATAATAATATGCTTATTTATATGCTACAAAATCAATGTGGCTCCTAATTTGGCTGTCTAGACTTGTGCTTGAAGTTGCAGAGGTTATGTGCTCAATCAAGGCATAGGGGCACAATGATGGCAACCACTTGCTGTCCAATGTGTTGGCATGTGGTACAATTTACTTAGTCACACCGGGAAACATAGTAGGGATATGTAAGAGCATTG
Source organism: Eragrostis curvula (assembly GCA_007726485.1). Lineage (NCBI taxonomy): Eukaryota > Viridiplantae > Streptophyta > Magnoliopsida > Poales > Poaceae > Eragrostis > Eragrostis curvula. The sequence goes on from CM017444.1 coordinate 40,322,240, forward strand.
ATTGGAAAAGGTTGTGAATTGAAATGGACATTTTCTCTGTTTTAAAACACAGCAATTTATATGTTCTTTTACTATGAGTTGTGTTGTAGTATTATGCTAGTTAAAGGCACAAGTATGCAGTTTGGTAATTTTACTAAGCTTTCATCTTTACGAAAGCTGTTATGTTATGCTATTATTTTGTCTAGTTTTGCTCGCTCAAGCAGTTTATTCTTCTTTTAAACCTTGCAGGAGGGCGATCTGATTGCCTATCGATTGGTTGAGCTGTCTTCATCATGGTGTCCGGAGCTTTCTTCATACCGTGTATGACATAATCTAAGCAATGGCATACAAATACCCTTTTTTCTAGTTTTTTTTTTTCTTGTGAAATGGAAGCTGTGATATTTCAAATCCAAATAAGCAGTTTCTGAATGCTAGGGAAACATAGATAGAAAATTTCGAAATGCACTGTGAATATTTGACTAAGTAGCAGCATTGAGTTTGAGCAAAAACTAAGATGTATTGCTCCTGTTATTGTTTCAGGTTGGTAAAGTTCTGATATATGATCCCATATCGTTGAGAATCATTCTCTTACCTGTTCCCGAGTATCCAGTCATAAGTGAGGAAAAAATAACCGAGGATGAGTCAGATATGCTTATGGATATGTCGCCTTACAAGGAAGATGGCTCCTTGGAGGTAATTGATAGCACTTTCCAATTTTCTAACCGTACCAGCTATTTGAACTTGGTATGTATCGTTATTGGTTCTTGTGCAGATTGAGTACTCGTCTCTTGTTGACGTAAGGCTACTGAAAGGTATTGAGTCCGCGCCAGCGGCTGTGAGCACTCCCTTTGCAGAAACAAGCAAGAAAGATGGATCATTGGCTCGGACGCCAAACACATTGTACAAAAGCAATGGTGACATTAACAGCCATATAGCTCAATTGGTGGAAAACAACACTAAAACTCCGGATGTCACACCAGGTATCGACCTTGCCATTCTAAACTTTTTCTTTCCACACCGACCATTCTGGTTCATATGGTAATATGAGACAACATATTGTGCAGAAAAGACACAGAAAACAGTCTGGGAAGAACCTGTTGAGGTGCCAAATGACAAGCCTGATGTTCAGGAAAATGGCTGGGATCAATGGACACAAAATGCTAGCACATCTGCCTGGTCATTAAGAGCCCTAAGAAGCAGTGCCATTGGCCCGACTGTAGCGATTTTGAGAGGGAAAAACAACCAGAGGGGCAAACCTTCCAATCGGAAGTATGGGAAGTGATGACCGATTACTGTAAGGATAACAGTGTAGCTGTAGTTGATCGATTCTGTAGGAAAAGATCGAGTTGAGCACTAGATCTTTCGTATGTAATAGCTGTCAGAGAAAGACTGCCTGGCTGCAACGCGGGTCAATTGTTTCCGTTCACAGAAATGGGCCTGTTGACTCGAGTTTGTCGGTTTAATACCATTCAGCCTGAATTCTAGTTCATCTAGATGGCATGGATGGACTTAAGAACTTGACCTTTTTAGTCGCTGAGATGTGCATGGCTAGAACTTATGGCTTGGAAATCAGCCCAGCAATGTGTTGCATAATCCAATTTTCAATGGGCGAGGGCAAGTTCTTCGCTGTATGTTCTGTCTGGAGTGGACTCTGTGGCTTGGAAAGCAGCCCGACGCACGTGTCACTTGATTTGTACTCGAAAGTTTTGTGTTATTACTCAAAATATACTTGATGCCGTCTCCAAATGCCAAGCTAATAAGTGTTCTCATAACCCACTAACGATTGTGACACGAGTCAGGATGGGTCACTTCAACCATATTGTTCTTCTTCTTTTTTTTGGGGGGGGGGGGGGGGGGGAGGAGGGGGGGACATGTCCACATCGTCCCAGAACTTCCATGGTATCGTCTTTCGCTTTCACAATCCACTTAAGTCCCACGTTGTTTCAGATTCACAAGCAATCTTCAGCTATATCCACTTTCGGCCTGTTCGGTTGAACGGTTCTGGCTGGGCTGGAGGCTCCCTCACGGGTTACTGTAGCGCCAGCCAGCTGCTACAGTAACACGTGAGAGGATTCAGCCAGCCCAGCCGATTCAGCCAGCGATCCGAACAGGCCGTTTGCTTGCCAACAACATCTTACCAAGTACAGAGTAAGTGAACAAATGAAAGACGAACCAAAACAAATTTTGTAAACATGGCACCAGCTGCACCTTACACAAGTAACCATCATCAGTCCAACAGATGAGACAAAAAGTTGCTTAACTGCTAAGCTTTTATTACGTTTCCCAACATCTTATTTTTATAAGAAATCGTATTAAAAAATAAAACAGAATTCAGGATGACCTCAATGGTCTTCACAAGAAAAAAAACTCCATATTGCCAAACCAAAGAATCACTTAAACCCCTTGCAAACTAAAATTGCAAAAATTACTTGTCATGTCGTTCATCATTTCCCTCCAGTTAGAGCCAGGTGGCACTCCCTGTACCTCCTTTCAACTTTACTTACCGCTAACCACCAACTCAGTAGAGTCAACGAAGTGGAATAGAAGAAATCAACTATTCTGGAACTGCCTACCAAGTAGGAAAACGATGGCAAGCATCGCAATATGCAAGGGATAGGATTTAAAGTTTATCCTAAAATGTGAGGGATTCTAAAAACAGGACAAATCTTGTGCAATTAGTATTGTTTGTGGAAACCCCAACTGTTAATTTTTTCCCCTTTGGATGCTGGATGGTATACACTTTTACGTTGCATCAAACAATATAGATGAAATAGTCATCTGATCATGCAAATGATTTTCACTGACAACAATTGTCAAGGTATAAGCTAAAACTACAAATGAATAATCTTAGTGGAAATAATTTAAGAAAAATATCAATATAATCTTATAATATGCTTTAGCAGTCAGAAGTTTGATCATGCAAGTTATCTCTAATGTATACTCCCTCCTTTCTCTTTTTCTTGAGGTTCAGACAAAAAACTTAGTTCATTTTTGAACTAAGCACCCTGTCTTAACGACATCAAAAAAAGAATGGAGGGAGTATATAAATTAGGTACAAATATCTTATGAAATCGACTCTCGTGTTTGATTCAACTTTTTTTTTTTTCCTTTGAGCAATCATGTTGCTATCTTTACCCCACCATGTGAGCCTCCTCCACAAGGGAGCTAGTGCACGTCCACGATAATTTGTAGTTCAATCATTAACCCAATATCTTAGTGGTGATTCCAACTTTAACCCTCTACCACAGATAATTGAACAAACAAAAGTTCAAAAACAAAACTTAAAATTATGTGAAAGATGTGAATTCAGTCTGTTTTGGCCCAAGAAATAGGTAATGCCTTCATACTTTGCCTGTAAAAGTCTCGTGAGACCAGTCGCGAAGAAAATCCGTTTCCCACCATTTACGCAGCGATCCAGCATTGGCAACCACTCCACTTCAGAGCACGGAACACGTCATTTCTCACCTCACTAGCGTGCCTCGAGCACACGCAAGCACGCGGACAAGCGAGACAAGTAGCTGCATCCGAAAGCAACCACCGTCACTTACTCACAGGCTCACAGAGTCTTCGTCCTCTTCTTCCTCGGCCTCCTCGTCAACTCCACAATTCTGACAAATCGTCCCAGTCCCGCACCTCCACAGGTCCCCCCTCCATACCAAGTCAGTAGAATCAGTCCCCCCCCACCCCAACTAGGCAGCAGCTTGCTGCCCAATCTGACCTCTCCTCACGGCGTTCCTCCTCTTCCTCTTCCTCGGCATGAGCGGCTTCTTGGTAAGCACTGCGCGGCTCCTAGTTCTTGGAATCTGAGCAACGAGTGCTTCTTGTTCATGGGAGCTGAGCTTTGATTTCGATTCTTGCTGGTGGAAGCTTGGATTTTTATCGATTTCCTCTGATTGTGTTCTTGTTGCCGTCGCGGATTGGCAGGCGGTGGTGGGCAAGATCGGCACCTTCCTGCTGTGGGTGCTCTTCCTGGTACTGCAGACGGCCACCAAGATCGTCGGCAGCCTCCTGGCCCCACCAGGAGAGCAGCAAGAGGACCCGCAGCACGAAGCGGCGGCGGCGGCGCGGCGCAGGACGCCGCCAGCTTCGCCGCACCACGACCCCTACCAGCCGGCGTCCGCGCCGCCGCCCCCGCCGCTGCAGCTGTGGGACCAGCCGCCGCAGCCGTACCCTGCTTCTGCTCCCGTGGCGGATGAATACTCCTCGTCCTCGAGCTTCCGGCGGCGGGCGAGTGCGCCCGCGCCGGCACTGGTTGAGGACGTAGCGGTGTCCTCGAGTGCCTACATGCGTCCCGCAGCGGCGGCGGCTCATGCGCATTCTTTATCAGCGCCTCCGCTAAGGTCTGTGGAGACACGGGCGGTGCCAGCGAGGGCGCCTGCTGGGGGCAAGCGGCCGAGGCTGGAGAGGAAGTACTCCAAGATTGTTGACCAGTACCGCTCCTTGGATGAGGTATGCATTTGTGTGTACTATGTAGATTGCAGGTTCTTATGGGTCGCGGTAATGTTGAAATGTTTTGTTCTGGATAATGGTCAAATGTGGAAACATAGCGAAGTTAGTATTTGAATGTTTGGAGATCTGAAAAAGTGTAATCATCTAGGCTAATTTAGACTGCTGCGAACCTTATGCAGAACTTGTTATAGATGTGTCGGTAGCTCCAGCTTTGATGTAGGTAATAAATTGGTGAAACATGTGTTCTTTTTCACTCACTGGTTAGCTGGTGATAAGGACCTTTATGGTGGAGGAAGATGCCGATGGTTTTATATTCCGATAAAGACATGACATGTAGCCTTTTCTTTGGAGACTGTCTAGTTACACAGACAGAGTGGAATATGTTAAATCTAAGAACTATCTAGAGAAGGAACTTGAAAGTTGGATTACCTTATTAGCATACAAGTGTCTATACAAAGTATTTACCTTTTGAGTTTAGTGACAGTATTCACTTTTCATGTTTAGTATGCATGAGATGGAGTTACTACAGTATATATGATGCAGAGTGCTCCCTGAAACTACAAAAGAATACTTCTAAGCTCTTCAAACATGAAAAATGGTTGTTTTTTTTTTTAACGAAAGACATGAACCGTTAGATATTTTTAAAGTCTTCATGTCACTTTGCTGCAAGAGAAACATGATACTTGAAATGGTGGTAATTGGTGTGCTGGAGCACATTTTCGAGCAACCACTTGAATGTTGCAATGAGAATAATTCAATGAAACCAGGCATAGAAGTACTTACACTACACAAACTAAAAAGTAGAAGGTGTGCCCGTTTGTATATGGTGGGTATTCCAGATCACGAGGAATATGATATAAAGTAACAAAAATACTAGCACAATGTTGCACGCGATAGTGGATTGAAACTGACAGTTGTAGTTTGTGCATCATAGTTTGGATATTTCTGTTTTTATGCTCATGTGCCACAGTTGTGTCAACTATTCACTGTTCATGGCACCGTAGCTATGATGCATTGGTGCACTTGTTCAAAAATAAAATAAAATAAAATGCATTGGTGCATGCCCAATCCAAATACTTGGACTCTATTACAACTCATGAATTAACTTTATACTCTGTATGCAGGTTATTGAAGCATTAGCACAAGCTGGTCTCGAGTCCTCCAATTTGATCATAGGAATTGATTTCACGAAGAGTAACGAATGGACAGGTAGTTTATTATCCTATCTTCTGGAATGAAAGCATTCTTTCTTGATACTTTGAATCTTTGTTTGCAGGAAAGAATTCCTTCAATGGCCTGAGCCTGCATCATATCAGTGACACCCCGAATCCTTATGAGCTGGCAATCTCCATTATTGGGCAGACCTTGTCAGCTTTTGATGAGGATAACTTAATTCCTTGCTATGGTTTTGGCGATGGTAACATGATAACCACTTTTATCATTAAATGAAATTTTAAACAATTAAAACTCACGTTTTGAACAATGCAGCATCAACACACGACCAGGATGTATTTGCTTTCTATCCTGATGAAAGACCATGCAATGGGTTTCAGGAGGCTTTGGCCCGTTATAGAGAAATTGTTCCTCATCTTCGTCTTTCTGGTACGCAGATTCACTTTATTTTTCGGTGGGAGTATATAATGATCAGTAGATGATGTTATGTTGATGTTTTTAATACCTGGATCTTTCCTCCCTTTGTTTGTAGTAATAGAAAGATTGAATTATAAACTTGAAATAAGGAAACACATTCCAACATTTAAGTTTTGTATTTTCAAGGTCCTACATCATTCGCCCCAATAATTGAAATGGCCACAACCATCGTGGAGCAAAGCGGTGGCCAATACCATGTTTTGGTTATAATAGCTGATGGGCAGGTATGCTCTGGTCTATTCCCTGTTTTATTGATCTTTTTGTCTGAAGTAATTATTTCATTTCCTTATTGTGAACGAGGAAAATAAAATTGATTAGGGGATTATTAGGAAAGCTTCTGATGCTACCATTGTACAGGTTACACGAAGTGTAGATACAGAATTCGGCCAGTTAAGTACACAGGAGCAGATGACTGTTGATGCTATTGTGCAAGCTAGGTAATTTTTTTTTTGGGGGCGAAAACTAGGTCATGGTTTTTGCTATAGAGCAACAAAGTTCTTACTATTGCTATATGTTTTCTAAATGCTCGAAGAAGCACAAAGGATAAGTTGTGGACCTATATAGAGCAATGAACTTCTTACTACTGTTATATGTTTTCTAAATGCTCGAAGTACATGTTGAGGGTATATAAGACTCTTATACCCCTAACAGTACACAGGGTAAGTTGTGGACATATAACTGCGTGCTTCATTAGTGTTCCTCAAATTCATAGACAGGAAAATGGACAAGAAAATATATGCATATTGATTTGAAAGAGAATATTATGCATGCCCCATATATAATTTTAAAGTGCTTGAAACTCTACTTTTTTGGATTTCTTACCCTGCAATATTTAACTCCGATATGACTATAAAATAATATTGCAAGATGCTTCCGGTACATAGTTATTGGCTTTCAAACACATATCAATTTCTCTCAGTACTTGACTGGCTTCTTAATTGTGTTTGAACATTTTCTTGAATAATGTGTGCTAAACGTAATAGTCACAAGTGCATTTCATATACATATAATTATTAAACCAGATGGAATTTTTAGGACGAATCCCGGCATATGCAACGGCAGCTTTAAACATGCACAAATCAGATGATTCAGGCATGTCACCTGTGCATTGGTATGGCAATCAGGTCACTATATAACCGGTTGATGCTACAAGGATAATTACAGAAAATGGGATTGTGCAGTCGATTGAGATGTTAATAGGTGTTGGAAATACAAGGGAAGGCTGCTGCTGCTGTGCAGAAAGATTGGCTGTCAGTGAAGTCAGTAGGGTTGTTTTCTTGTCCTTTTCTATAGTTGCGCTTACTACCCACTTCCACACATGTCAGTGCCTCATGAGAGTTTGTTGCAAACTAATATAGTGGATTAGAAGGTTGCTTGGAGAGCCAAAAGTTCAGAATTTTCATTTGCTTGCGCAATGCCAAAAATATTATCAGTAATTGTTCAAGTTCGCATGGTAGATGCCACAACACCCTTCGAATAGCATTGGGTCAACTTATCCTTGATGTATTCCTTCTTCTGTTGCAGCAAATTTCCCTTGTCTATAATTTTAGTTGGAGTTGGCGATGGTCCATGGGATATGATGAAGGAATTCGATGACAACATACCTGCTAGGTCTTTTGATAATTTTCAGGTAGGTGTATTTGTTTTCCCTTTTTAGCCATAATAAATAGTGATAATTGTAACATGGACATTGTCTTTGTAGTTTGTCAACTTCACTTCGATAATGTCAAAGACGATAAGTCAAAGCAAAAAGGAGACAGAATTTGCACTTTCAGCTCTCATGGAGATTCCTTTGCAGTACAAGGCAACACTCGAGCTTGGAATTTTGGGGTATGGATAAATAATAGCAAGACCAGTCACATATACACTTTTATTGATCTGATATTTTCGTTCTTTTGTTGTTCTTGTTTACTAACCAGACGTCGCCTTGCGAAATCGCCTGAGCGGGTTCCACTTCCTCCTCATTTCGCAAGTTATAACGCAATCTCAAGGGCACCACCATCTCAGGCAAATAGCTATCGAAGTGTACCATCACGTCCTAGAGAGGAGCCAACTGTAGATTCAACAATCACAGCATCAGTTACATCCCCACCTGCTGCTGATACTAGAGTTTCGGAACCCCAAGTACGACAAAAATTCCATCCTTCTTTATTGGATCTTTTTGTTCATTCATGAAAGGCAAAAGTAATTATTATTTTTTGTGATATGTTTGTGATTTGTATTAGTTTTTCGTAAACTAGAAGGTTTACTTTTCACTAGAATATTTTCTTCTTAGGTTATTAGGTGAATATATTTGTCCCTTAGCATACGAGTCAAATAGTTTTTTACTAATAGGATTGATTTCTGTTCTTTATTGATATGAAGTAAAAGATCATGGACTATGCTCAGGCACTCAGCTAAATAAAATCAAGAAATATATCTTACGAATTTGTTCAAATTTACACGAGGAACTTTGCCTTTTTTTTTTTTGAGGAAAGCGAGAAACTTTGCCTGTCATTGTCCTTAATGCTTTCTAATTTATTTAACTGTTATGGGCCGGCCTTTGGGCCTTGGTACTGTAGTCTGTAGCTGTAGCGCCGCACTTACTTAGCCTCAAGTTAGGCTAATTAGGGATGAGATCAGTTGGTTAGGATTAGGGCCGGCTCTCCCTCTATACAAGGAGAGGCATGGCAGTCATTTGTAAGCAATCAATCAATGAAGAAACATTCTCCCAATCCTCCAATATCTCTTAAGCTCTAGGCAAAGCATAAGGCCTAATTATCCTTCCACATTACATTAACACTTTAACCTAATTAAAGAAATCAAGGGAACACATACATCTTTTTTTTTCATTAATGAATTCCTATGTTCCGATTCTTCCATAGTGCTTCTACTCTTTATTTGGTATAAAATTTAGCGCATATCTAATCATTTTCGTCCTCTGTGTAGATGTGTCCAGTTTGCCTTTCCAAACCCCGGGACATGGCATTTGGTTGTGGTCACCAGGTATCTTACAAATATTTGCTTGACGGATGCTTTGGTCTCATATGTCATCACTTCTTTTGCAAGATGTAACTGAGTTTATATTTGTGTTTTCAAACAGACATGTTCTGAATGTGGGCCTCAAGTCGAAGATTGCCCCATCTGTCGAAGGCCCATCGACACAAGAGTAAAACTGTACTAACTCTGTCTTGTCCAACTAGGCCTCGCTGGAGTAGATGCTTGATGGAAGTAGAATATCCATCGAACAAGAGATGTATCGGACTAGTAATGCTGTAGTGCCTATATTAATTTAATAAAATTAGCTGTTCAAAAAGGAGAATCTGCTGCTTTTGTGTAGCGCTGCCCCGTGAAGCTGCGTATGGCTGATTGGTCTCGTGTTTGATGTGCTCTCTGCGCTGCGAATTTTAAATACCCTTGAGATCTGAACAAAAGATTTAATTTTCGACTTACGTCAAGAGTCCAGGAAATATTTTGTTATTACTTATAGGGTAGCACAAAAGCAAATGGGCGAGAATTTTTTTTTAGAAACTTCAGAGTTCAGATATGATTGATTGGAGCACGTTGATTACTTCTACGCGGGACATTTTGTAATGTCGTTAGTTATGGTGTTAAGAGCTCACCGAAAGCTGAGTAGCTATCTGTAAAGGTCCAACAGGGTACAAAGTTTGTCAAATGTGCTGCTCAATCAGTCCGCAGAGGCCGAAAGACAATAGCATCTGTAACAATAAGCTCATCGTCGTAGTAGTAGTAATAATAATAATAATAATAAAGAGCTTGTAACAGTATGCAATGTGCACCCCCCCCCCCCACAAAGCGGAGCATGAATCAAATCAAATCTCTAACTTCATAAATCTGGAAACTAGAGTACGTGGAGCATGAACTTCATGCCTGACTACCCTTCCATCTTTCACAGAGACTTGTTCTCCGGACCTGCTTGAATATCATTCTTCACTACAGTCAAGGTTTGAAAAAAGCATTTGTGGATATGTTATTCCATGTAGATGCGTGAGAAAAGAGTTGTCATTCGAGGGATTCCAGCACATATATCCTATCCTCTATAAATTTTCCACAGTGGTTTTGTCCAACTGGAGCACCAGTTGATCAAGAAAGATAGGGACCCATTGCAGCAGGAAGCGTCTCCATTTGGGTTTGGGAGTTCGCTTCTCCTGTCACATTGATGGCATTTAAAGAGGCTTTTTTTCTTTTTTTCCTTCCCTTGCTCTTTCAACACATAAAACTTGCTCCATTTTTTTTGACAGACCAAACGATCGAATCTACGTGCTTCGTTTCCACCGTTGGACTGCAAATTCGATCTAGTTTTTTTTTACATATTTTTTGTTTATTTTTTTAAAAAATTTAAAATCGAAAACCGGGCTACCGTCTAAACCGGATCGGACCACGGTTTTCGTGAAAAATATGCCACTTTTGTTGGTCAACACCTGGTTGAACATTCATTTATCTCCAGGCCATCTAGTAGATGGACAGGAAATTAGAGAACGGAACGTGATATGTGGAGCGTTTTAGTGGAGCAATAAATTCCAGTATATGTCAGCCTGGCGGCTTGGAGTGCTTATTATAGTACTACATCTCTGTACTTGGTCAATATTGGCCGGCTAGATTACTAACTTCAAAAAAATGAAAGAAAACAAAAATAGAGTAGGTAAATGTCCTTTGACGAATGGTATCAATATGAGATGTCTTGAACTGTTCGATTCTTGTATATATATATAAGCACAATTTTTGACTTGACTTTAGCTACGAACGTGGTATTAGTTCCTTTTTTTTTAATCCCTTCAGCATTTTGATTTAGCACAGTGTATCGGCTGTTCAAGACTATTGCATCACAGCCATGGGACACAGTACTAGACTAATAGTAGTTGATATTCTCCCATCGTAGGGACATGCAGGTTCCTGTCCAACTTGGCTACTTGCTAACTCTATAAACATACATTTAATCAACACTCAGACTTCATTGATCCAACAACGGGGCACTCTGCTCCACCCTTCTCCATCCATATCCATTGTACTTGCAGTCCTATCTTGTGAAGATGTCTCCAAGGACCGAGACGCTGTTTTCTGCCGCCTTAGGCGAACTGGTTACCAGATGCATATCCTTCCTGATCAACAAATATTTGGTGACAACAGGGCAGTCCAAGGAAGAGATCCTGCAACAACTAGAGCGGGCGCTGCTCCGGGTTGCCATCACCGTCGAGGAGGCTGAGGGGAGGTTCATCACAAACCAAGGGATGCTTCGACAACTGAGCTTGATGAGAGAAGATATGTACAAGGGCTACTATATGCTGGATAAATTCAGGTATCTTGGTCATGACGACTGGAAGGAGAAGGACCATAACGGGAGCCGGTCCTTGACACCGTCTGTAACAATTCCAGGCAAGCTTTCACCTTTCTCTGGTAGCAGCATACATGGCAAAAAGGAGTTTGAGGTAGTATGGTGGAAATCACACCTGCCCCCATATTACAGCTATATAGCCACCTGCGAAATTCGTGATTCCAGGTGTATGCGCGAGAGGAAAAGGTGCACAATGTCTAAGAAGAGGAAGAATTTGAGTTAATGTAATCACTTATTGCTGTACAACTAGGTCTATAAAAAGGATGCTTTCATCGCAACTGTACTTCGTTTTTAATATTCACGACACATATATATATATGCATATTGTTTTTGAAGAACGAAGTGAACCTACTAAGAACTTTCTTTACATCTTATCCTTTCTAAATTTATATGTGCTTTTTTAGTTTGTTGGTATTCAATCCAACTCAGCAGCATGCCACTTCGGTCAGCAGGATCGGACTTTTATTAAGCAGTTAGCAACTTAGCACCACATAACTGAAGGCAGGTACCTGTGAAATCAACAGCATACTGAGCGCTTCAGATAGATGCTGCCGGCAATAGATTCTTAATGAAAATAGCAGGCTAGATTACCGATAAGAAACAGTTTTAAGAACCTCTATGTATTGTATTTTGCTTCTACAATTTTTGAGTTCCAATGAGGGTTGATTTGTTTTTAGTGCTACGAGAGTTTCATTTAAAAACTTATGCCCTTACAACCAGCCATTGATCATTGAGTGTGGACAACATTTCGACTGAATTCATTGTAGATAGTGACATCAAACCAATTCTTTAGTTTGCACCTTAATTCGTCCGACAGTTTGTGAGCTGGAATTTTGAAAAAGGGCAAGGTACTCCCCTGCCGAGTCTGTTGTAAGAGATGTTATCCACACAGCATGCTCCTTCTTGGTATCCTTTTGAACTAAGTCCATACTGTAAATTTAGTAATACACAGGAAATGTGATATATCAGAGTATCAGACTTCATTTTGTTCTTTTTACTGCAAGCTTTTACAATTCCAGAATTTCACATTATTGCTCAGTGTGCATTTTATTAAACACAACATCAATAACAACACCTATTTGTCCCAAAGGAAGTTGGGGTAGGCAAGGGCTGAAAGCCCCAAGTACCAGCAAGATTAAACCCTCAAATTGCATTGCAAAATTTATTGTATGAACCATGGATACCACGAGGTGGTAAAAAGGATAATATGACAGTTACTCTAGTACATAGACTGCACAGACTTCATTAAACATCTGTACTGAGCAACTGATTGCATCTTCCATTGGGATCGATTATATAAAACCGTGAGGAAGTTTTGTTAAATTTGTGGCCACCCCATCGCTCTTGGACAAACAGGTATCTGCAGATATATGTTTCAAGTTAGTTAAACACGAAATATACTATTATAAAAGCATGTTCAAACATAGTCATCAGAATGGAAAGATACAAAAGAGGCAGAAAATGGGTTGACTGGTCCTAGACTTGTATTCGTCTAATTGTAAATGTTATATTTATTTTAGAAAATCCCATGTTCTACATTGGGATCTTAGTTTGATTTTCACTGTTGAACAACAGAATTAGAAAATAGTTCTTCAAACGTTTTTTTTTGCTCACTCTCCTTTCAAAATAAATGTTTTGTTGCAGACTGTGGATATAGAATGCCAAGCTTATTTTTCTCACCACTCCTGGTTAGTCTTTTTTCTGAGTAAGGATATTTTGTGGATCAAAGATACACCTGTAAATGTTCTAATGCTAGCGAGCATCGCACCGTCATACATATAAAATCCGCTGTTCTCTAGTTGACACCTTCAAGGAGGAAGCAATGGAGTTTCGTGGAAACTATGACTGTCTAGAGTTATGAATACCAACAGAGCTCAAATGTAACTTTACTTTTCCATGAGTGTCTGGGAGAGAAATGTGATTATATTGCACAATCAATGCATGCGTGCCCTGTTATTGCGGATAGCTATTTTTTTATTAGGGAAGTAGACTTTTTTTTTACCTGAAAGCTAGGAGACATGCACATGCATGCCTCCTTTTACACCCTCTCTCTAGTATGAATTGATACTGGAGCCACAATTTCATAAGGCTATAAAAATGTACTAGCAAAAGTTAAATGTGGTTTGTAAGTAGGACTTCAGCCTTCACATAATTAGACAAAACCTTGAGGGGTAGAAATCGAAGTACTTGCAGTCTTCTGTTTGGTCCTTCTTGTTGAACTTGAACAGCTTGGACCTGCACATGTAGTAATTGGAAGTTTCATTGACATGTTTGCGAAAGAATTCAACATAAAATAACTGAGATTGGCTTGATATTATATTAAGAAGGAACTTAACCATTTCAGTCTAATACATGTTTCAAAATTTAATTTGAGTACTTCTCCCAATTAAATAAGTCCCATACTCCCTCCGAACTAGTTCTCATTTAGGAAACCACAATAACTATCAATCACTAATCTGTCAGATTTAAGCTTTAGCTAGTACAACTACAATGAATCTTGTACAAATGGAACAATTATAAAGAATATGAGAATACCAGAATCCAGTTCACTCTGATCAGAGGATCTCTGCATACTATTAAGAATTATATTCGACCACAACAGCAATGAAAAATACACAAATGGACAATGTTTAAGTAAAAAAAAATCAGGAATGTGAAATTACCACATTCATGTCCACTTGAGTTTGCTGATATCTGCACACGGACGATAAATCATTATCATATCTGAAATAATGTAGCACAGGATGTATAATATCCATACAAGATAGTATAAATCATCTGACTAATTCAGAAAATGTAAATATACAGACACCTTTGGTTGAAGAATTTTCCCTTCAACTTCTCCAGTCTCGAGAAAGCGGGTAACCGTACATTTGGACCGAAAGACATGTGCATAATCCATGTGAGCATAGTACTAAAAAGAGGAAAAGATAGTGAGTTCAACACATACCTAATGAATGTAGATAATGTAAGAAATGTTAATACATATAGTTGAAATCCATAAATATAACTGAGCTCTTCAGTGCCTATCAAAAGAAAAGGGGATTTCTATCCAACAATGAAGCCAACAAGGAAAATAAATATATAACGACTAAAGTCTACATACATAACAAACTGAAAGCAATTGTAGTACGGAACTGAATAATAGTTACACAAAGGAGTATGATGGACACAGAATAAACATAGTGGTTCTTTTGAAGTGTATATAAACTGTAAGTTGTTGTTGATAGGTGAAAAAAACATTTGTTCTACTTGATACATGAATCGATGAAGTTTTTTTTTTGACAAAAAATCGATGAAGTTTACTAGTTATCGGAATAAAAATCATGGGATCCAGTATCCGCATACCATAAGTCTGCTGCTTAACTTAATTATATTACAATAGAGAAAGAAGCGAGTGAAAGCCTTGGGAAAAATGGACAGAATTGCTGGAGTTTCAAACAGAAAGTAAAGGGAAGCTTTGTAATCATAACAGGTTTTCGAACAGGCAAGCACTACAACCCAAGAAGACTATCTACACTTAAAAAATCAAATAGCCCCCATGTCTCCATTCAGATGATTCGAAATCGAATATTAAATGCATCATGTAAATATCAGTCTGATATAAAAACCAATGACACCATGTGTTGCAAAATGATCATCTAGTGATGACAGAAACGCAAAAGGAAAAATAACCATCTCATAAAGGCTTTGTTATGAAACATAGTTCAATCAAATGGCTTACTGACCTTGTCTATTTTTCCATCAGCTCTATGGGTTTTCCAGTGCAGCCACTTATTTAAATGAGTCTTTGATTCATATGCCTCGAGCCATGGAGGAAGATCTTCATACTTCTGCCCCTGGACAGTCTTGTGTTGGGGTACTATGTTTTGCTGTGTCACTGTATCAAGTGAACCTGCAACTCGATTGGCAGTTGTGCCACGTCCAAAATCTGCTCCTATGTCATACTGCCAATGTCCACCACTGGGGGTTTTTGTGAAATATTTTTTGTTCTGTCATTGAAATTGTCAAGATGTTGTTATATATCAAGGGAGATCACTAGAGAAATTTTAGATACAAAATAATTAATAAATGTGAAACCTAAATGATGTAAATTAACTGAATAACTCTGGTGACTATTAACCATTCGACTGAGAAAGAACAATCATCTAATGGTTAGTAAACAATTTGTATATCTCTTGAATCATCAGTATCAGCATGGTAACTAATTAGTACAGAGCATTAGGTTAGATCATTGGCAGCCATCGGAAAGGATTTTTATGGCTGCGCTGCGCTGCATCTGGGCTTCAATCCCTCACTCTCTCTCTCTCCCTGGTTGTTGTGCTGCTGCAGCAGCAGCCGCTGTTGCTGCCAACAGCAATCTATTCCGATCGCTGCCATTGCGCTTCACACAAATATTGTCTTTCGATACTGATCCACAAAATTATTGTTAGATGCATGTAACAATAACCAATAAAAACAATTGTGTCAAATTTAACATGCATAAAATTGTAAAAAACAAAAGGGATTATTCGGTGTAAAACTGAATAGTTTTATGTCATAAGGTATTCTATTGCTACATTTGCCAGTACAAAAGGCTGTGATATCATGCTAAGGGATTAATTCTCATAGAGTTAGTTTGTTCATTGTATCATTGTTGTTCAGAACGACTTACAACTAATAACAGTGTTGTTGTTAAATTAATAGCTAGTCGTTTTTCTTGTCAATTAAAAGTTATTCAAATTTGATCGTTTCAAGTTCTTATTGAATATATCCTTTTACCAATCAAAAATAGATCTATGGCTTAAAAAAATGGTGTTGGCAAGCTGAGTATTGTTTAACAGCAATGATCAGTTCTTGGGTATCAAGTTTACAAAAACTCATTTTTAACTTCAGCATAGTACTACGCAACCGTGAACACTCATGATTTGATACAGTCCTAGTGATGTAATCTTTATCAACAACCTATGACCTCACACAGGCAGGACGTGCATACGCTAATAAAAAAAAGTTTCTGTTCCATTTGAAATGTAGTAGCAGTAGCAGTAGAAGAAAGAGTTACAATAAGATAATAACAAAGTGTGACAAAAATAAAATAACATGTTTGATCATAAGATGCAAAATGATGTGATGAATCATATTATCCTAAGAAAAGTGAATAAACTTTTGTGTGCCGAGCATGAGACTGACCTGAAAGATGTTGGGAAGATGCTTGCTGTGACTATTTTCGGTGGCCTCCGTGTTGTTGTTTGGCAGGAGCTTCAAAACACCAGTCTTGGTCGGAATTCTAACACCTCCAATCTTCCCATCATCTAACTTTGTTATTGGCAGCAGATTCATGCCACCACCAGTCACTGCATCAAGCTTAGTGTTCTTCTGCAGAATCTTGACATCACCGAAACCCCTGGTCACCTTATTGCTTCTTGGTAAGATTTGTGAAACTCTTCTTTTCCCTTTCTTTCTAATAACCTGCTGATGTCCAAAGGTTAGTTACTTACGCTTGTAAGGATTTAGGAAACGTGCCTATTTTTACCCGTTCACAGAAATAAACCTTCGTTGGGAAGTTACATCAACTAACAGATAAACACAATACACAAAAAATCAGGATTCCCTTCACTTATATAAAAAATGGCCGAGAAGTAATTTTCTTACCTCGGAAGCAGCAGCAGGGCTTGCAGTATCTACTCCTTTCCTTTCACCTGAATCAGCCTCAAAGTAGTCCCCCTGTCCATCAGCGTCATGATAGATTTCTTCAGGGTGAGCACTGTGTGTCCTTTCACTGTCATCCGAGGACTCTCCCTGTCCCCCTCCGATAGATTTCTTATCAGAACCTACCTCCTGGTCACCAAAACGAACAAGAGGACGGACAAGACAATTGCTAATGGTCTGCTCGCTGTCACTAGAATCTTGCCCAACTCCCATGTCGTAAAATTCTAAACTGCGAATGTGAATAAGATAATAATTAAACTTCTTGACAAAAGCGATAGAGACCTAGCTAGAGAAGGAAAATGAGATAAATAAATCTGCAAACAGTGGATCATGGACATTCGGCATGCATCAGCCAAGCAACACCGTGCTCACGTGATGGACTGATTTTGTAAGGGCTTAGTAACTGCGGCGGATCCATCAAGCCGCAACATAAATTTGAAGTAACAAAAATTAGCAGGAGTAAACGATAATATCTTAACCACATAGTCCACACATAAATTATAAACCTATCAATTTCAAAGATAAATTAGTCACTGATGATATGTAAATTACCCATTGTAGCAGGTTCCTGTTAGCAGGAGTTAATTCCTTCCATTTCTACGTATCTGATGAGAGAGCATCTGCGAATTTGGTATCTCTACATTCAGTGACAGATCTGATAAATATTGAGAGGTTTGTTTGCATCGGTGTGAAAGACGGCACATACTAGGGTTTTTCACGTAGTGACCAGATATGCAGGTATTATTTCGCCATTTATTACTAAATAAAAGATTCCATGTTGACTAGCTAACGTTATAGGCATGCATGTATATCTTATTTTCTCAGATGTGTTTGGTGGATGTAGGCAAATATCAAATTGTGTGTACGTGTACGCATATAGAACGCCCTTGCACACAGGCTGTGATCAAATTCCCTGTCCTCTCATGGAATTGAAGTGGTGGCACCGAATATTCCCCACTGACGCCTATCGATCGCAGGACCAAATGGCACCCTCATTGGATGGCCTAGTTCACGCACTGTTTCCATTTGGCCCCGACGCCACCGCTCACCACGCAGAACCACGTCCTCCGGCGAGCCACCGCTAAAGCTGCCATGCTTTGTTCATTGCCCCGTGACCAAGATGTCGATCGTTGCTTGAGGGGGCGTAGTGGCGTTGTCTAGCTCGTCTTAGCAAGTTGGGATGGTTTTATTGCCACATGAAGCTTGAAATTAACGGGGAGTTCGCATGAGATTAGCTAAGTTCGCATGAAATTCAATCACGTACAGGTACCCGGTAGTGGCGTCCGGGCCGGCAGCGTGCTCGTGGAAGTCGGTGGTCACGGTGAGGATCAGAAACATGTTTAGCATGCTCAGCATGGATGTTTCCCTCCGTGTCACTCGCCGTCGCGTCCATGATAGGTCGCATGCACAACGTTGACAGGATTGTTTGTGTTCTAATAGCCAAATTTTCGATCAGGATTCCTGCACCTGTTCGGCAGCAAGCGCCTACCACCTCTAAGGCAGATAGATCGATTCATAGTAAGTAAAAGAATATACACGTCCCCACAGGTTGAATCTGGACCAAAATTCAACATCACAATACATATACAGAGACGATCGAGATGATTCAACCGGCTGCGACCTACCAAGCACGAAGCTAAGGTGATGATTCAATCGGCCGCGACCTATCATGTATTCATGCCAGTACGTAAAGCATCACGATGTAAGACGCTAGGAACGAGAAGTTAAATCTAGAGATCTAGCAGGGAAGATGCTCAAATAGAAACTAAGTAAAACAAATATGAACGCTCTGACGGGTCAAATCCGGGCCGAAATTCAACATAATGTAGGAAGTACATACACAATCGATGGAGAGAGAGGGGCGATTCGTCTGGGATCTCAGCAGCTTCAAAGGCGAAGAGGTCGACCAGCCGAGAGGGGAAGCAGAGAGGGGCGATGCAGTGGCACACGGGAAGATTTGCTACCGAGATGTACAGAAGAGAGGGCCTTGGCTACTCATTTATTATAGCTAATTATTTAGTAATTAACTAGCAGAGAGGGATGGTTTTGTAGAAAGAGGAAAGGAAAGCAGCAGTATAGTAACTGAATGCAGTGTTACAAGACACACTAGTACAGAGGGCAGTGAGTCAGCAAAGTCAGACGGGCGCTCCGCCGAGAACCGCCATCAGTTTCACGAACGACGACGACGACCAGGATCGATCCATCCTTTCTGTTGGGGGAAAAGACAGCGGATGGAGGCGAGTGATGAGTGACCGGACGAGGCTTGGTGAGAGAAACGTGATGTGCGGCTCATCTGTACATATTCTTCCCTCCAAGAAAAAAAACTCTGTACATATTCTTCATGCTTTATCATTTCGATTGCCCTTTTGTGTATGTACTCACTAACACATGGACAGGTAACTTGCTGAAAGTTGTAATCCCACGTCCTGATCCCAGTGGTGCTCCAGTAACCGGAGTCGGGAAGGTGAGATTATTCTGACATTCAGCTTTCTATGTGGCACACTTCGTTATACAAAATTGAGAGCCAATCTGATTTTTGAACATATTCTGCAGTTGCTTTTTGAATATGCAAATGTGGATGGCTCGACCTGGGCGAGGATAGGGATGCACGCGCCGAAGGTGGTTTTGTGGGAACCTGGCAGTTGCCTACCCCGAGAACAAGTTTGCTGCTGAGGATGCTCTACCTGCCTTTCTCCAAAGAGGGAGCCTTTTGTGCACTCAGTTTGAACGAAATATATAACCACTGAGATTGGAGAGCAGGTACTAGTATTGTAGATTGATGCATTTCAGTTAAAAGACATATTTTTTTTGAATGAACTGGAGGGACCGGAGTCCCTACAGAATATATATATAATAACATAAATAAAGTTTACAGACTGAAAAAATTACAGAACGAAGAAGAAGAAAGCTAAGAAAGTACAAAAAAGCTCATCTAAGGAAAAGAGCTAAACAAAAGACAATATTATTGAGTCCACTGATCTATCCATTCTTGCAATCTTTCCTTATGCCGGTTTTTGGCTCTGATTTGGACCCATTTCATTTCCTTGATGAAGTTCTTCTTGCAGTTTTGTACCGTGGGGTCAACATTATTAAAAATCCAATCGTTTCTGGTCACCCAGATTGATGATAATTATATCCATGTAGAAGGGTAGTACAATTCTTCTTTTTAGCCACTTAATGACATGATCGATCCTTAGGTTCTGTGGGATAGTGATTCCAATGGATTGCCAACACGCTTTAGCAAAGTTACATTTCACAAACAAGTGTCTAAGTGTTTCTTCCTTCTGCCAGATGCATAATTCACATGTATAATAATCCAGGTGCATATTCTTTCTCCGTAATAACCCCCTGACATTGAGTCTGTCTTTTAGAAGCAACCAGAAGAAAGCCTTATGTTTCGGTTGGCAATTGCTTTTCCACAACCACTTGTATGCTCGATGAGTGGCCATTTTACCCATGAGAAACTGATAAGCCTTGGATGCTGAGAAAACCTGATTTCCCCATATATAGGACCATACACCACTTCCTTCCTGCAGGTGAATCTGCTGAGTAATTTGCAAAAGTTCTTCCAGTTGACTATAAGCTTGTATTGTTAATGGGAGATGAAAAAGGGCTTCAGCATGTGTTTCATTGAGGAAATCATGGAGGGAAATGGTTGGCTTTCTCGTGAAGGAGAAAACCTCAGGAAACTGGAGTTTCATTGGAGTTGTGTGTCAGCCATCTTCCCAAAACAGAATAGTGGTGCCATCTTGAATTGTAGGTGTAGCCATACCTTTATACCTATCCAACAGTTTTACAATATCATGCCACCAGAAAGATCCCTTCTTTTGTATCCCTGGGAGTTTACCATTCTGATAATAATTGTTCCATAGTAAATTGACCCACGGTAGATCTTGATGATTGAAAAACTTGTGTAGGTGCTTCATTAGGAGTGCATCATTTTGAGTTCTCAGTCTTTTAACACCCAATCCTCCATTTGCTTTGGGCATTGTGACTAGGTTCCATGCTGCAAGTGGTGGCTTCTTAGCATTGATGTCAGATCCTCTCCAAATTAAATGTCTCCTATAAGTATCAATCAGCTTCACAATTGTTGCTGGTACTTTCATTGAGCACATAACATATGTTGTCATAGATGTCAGGACACAATTTGCTATTTCGATTTTCCCAGCCATTGTGAGGAATTGTGAACAACAGATAAGCCTCCTTTCAATTTGTTGAGCCACAGGCATGAAGTCTTGGACAATCGGTTTAGTGGTGCCCAGAGGTAGTCCAAGGTATGTAAAGGGCATTTGACCTTGTTGGCAGTTGAAAGTTCTGACAAGAATTTCACTCTCCTCTTCAGTGAGGTTGATTGGTATCATCATCGACTTCTGATAGTTTACCTTAAGTCCAGTGGAATCAGCAAAAGTGTTGAGGAGAGCTTTGAGTGCAATTAATTGTCTTGGGCAGGCCTCCATGATTAATAAGGTATCATCTGCATATTGCACTACTGGAAAATCAGATCCTCCTGCCATAATAGGTAACTTGAGCAAGCCTTGGTCTTTTGCTTTGTTGAGAATAGATTGGAGTAGGTCTGCAGCCAGGACAAATAGTAATGGTGAAAGTGGATCACCTTGTCTGATCCCCCTCTTGCAGTGGAAAACTTTGCCAGGTACCCCATTCAGCAGAACAACAGAGGTGCCAGAGTCTAGGATCATTTTTATCCAATTTTTCCATTTGTCACAGAATCCCTTGTGATGTAGTATTTGCATAATAACTTGGTGTTCAATCTTGTCAAAAGCTTTTTTGAAATCCAGTTTGAGCAGAATTATTTCCTTTTTGGATTGGTGGCAGATGTGTAGGTATTCAAAGGCCCATGCTAAACAATCTTGTATTGACCTACTCTTGATGAAGCCATATTGGTTCTTGTGAATAATTTTGAGAATGACTGTCTGGAGCCTATTTGCCAATAACTTTGTCAACAACTTTAAAGAGGAGTTGAGCAGAGATGTGGGTCTAAAATCCCCCACTTTGGTTGGGTTATCTACCTTGGGAACCAGGGTGATAAAAGAGCCATTTATGCTTTTCATACAAATGTTACCATCATAGAAGGCTTCGCATAGATCATAGAAGTCTTGTTTGATTATTGGCCAACATCTTTTAAGGAAATCCCATTGAAACCATCTGACCCTGGTGACTTGTTGTGAGGTAAGTCAGCCACAACACCATCTATTTCCTCCTGAGTGAATGACTGTCCTAACCATGAGAGATCTTCAGATGCATTGATCAAGTGGTCAAGCTGGAAGTGCATGGTTGTAGTTTCAGAAGTTCCTATTCTTTCTTTAAAAGCCTCCCAGATAATGTTTGCCTTCTCCTCATGGAGAGTATGTTCAGTCCCTTATTCAGATGACAGTGTTGTGATGGTGTTTAGCCTATGACGTATGGTTGCTCTTGCATGAAAAAATTCTGTGGTGGCATCCCCAAACTTGACCCATTTGATTGTCCCTTGTTGTTGCCAGTAAAGTTTTTGGTTATGTAGTAGGGTTGCTAGATGTTGCTGTAGTTGATCCCTGAAATTCCATTCCTGCAAGGCAAGATCCCTTATCTCCTCAAACAGATCCAACATTGAAATCAGCTTCTTGGTATTTGCTATTGTATCAGCCAGGTTTGAGATTTATTTTTTCCATTCCTTTAGGACCCTTCTCAGATTTTTGAATTTTGCTACCAGTCTTTTGGCTTTGTCTGTTGTCTCTACTGGTAGACTCCAAGCATGTTGTACAATCCCCATGAAGTCATCATGTTCCATCCAGAAGTTTTCAAACCTGAAGACTGCTGCTTTGGGCAAGTTTGTAGCTATGGAAACCAAGCATGGCACGTGATCAGAGGTGTCTCTTGAGAGAGGGGTGACCATCGTTCCTGGGAAGGAGTTTGTCCAGCATGAAGAAATGAAGAACCAATCCAATCTCTCTAGAAGTGGGTTTGCTTGCTTGTTGGACCAGGTAAATTTTCTACCCTTTAAAGGCAGCTCTATTAGACCCAGACTGCTGATTGCAGCATTAAAATCAATCATTTCATTAATGTTGCCCCCTGGTTTGTTTCTGTCATTAGGTGACCTTAGCATGTTAAAATCACCCATGATGAGCCAGTTCATGTCCTCAGGCATATCAATATCAGTCATCCATTGCAAAAATTCCGGCTTCCTCTCAGGAGTTGAGGGTCCATAAACGTTGGTCAAAATCCAGGTTGCACCAGACATAGTAGATGTAAGCTCTACTGATAAGCCAAAGTCATTCATAAAGGATAGCGTGCCCTGAAATCTTGAAGATTTCCAAATTGTAATACAGCCTCTAGAGGCTCCTACTGAAGGGAGATATTCAAAGGCATCAAACATTGGTGGGCAAAATTTTTTGATGAAGGCCAGATCAAATTGTTCTCTTTTTGTTTCCTGCAAACAAACAATGTCACATTGTGACTCAGTGATCTTGCTTCTAATGAAATCCCATTTCCTGTCCGAGTTCAATCCACGAATATTCCAGCACAACACTTTCCATTCTCTTCTGTTGCTTTGTGTGCTATCCATTGATCAACCAGCTATATAACATAAAGTTCATCTGTGTCCAACACAAATGATTCCACTTAGTTTTTCCTTCCCCTTTCATAACAGAGGACCAGCCCCTGAACTGGATTAAGGACCAGTGGTGACACTGGATTGGGGACCAGTACAAGATCTGGAGATGCATGTTGGGCATTGCAATGTAAAGATACCACAAATAAAGATAAACCATATTAACTAAAGCATCCACAGCGACATGCAAGCATCTTGTCCACAGCTTAACATAACTAAGCAACATTGAGTTCTTGGCAGAAAGAAAACAAAAGAAACAAAAGATAATTGGAGGCCTTTTGTCTCCTCGATCACTTTGTCTTCCTGGAAGTTGTATCTTCATTGGGCTTCTTGTTTGATTTCTTCCCGGCCTTCTTCCCCATGGAGGTTGGCACTTCCTCTTTCTGTTCCTTGTCTTCAGCTTGAGTCACTTCAATCTTCTTTTTTGCCACAACCCTCTTGATCTTCTTCTTCTTGTGAAGAGCATCATCAGTGACCATCTCAGGTTTCATCTTAGCAAAGCTGGTGCCCAGATTTTTGATGAGTGAGGTTGGCAAGACAGGTGGTGCATTTGAGCAAGCCAAACAATTCCTGTCAGCACACATGTTCTTCTTGAAGCCATTGTTGATTGTCTTGATTCTGGCACTCCTACGCACTTCTGTTTCCACCATGGGGCCTTGGCACTACAGTGTAGCCTGTGGTACAGGAAGAGTCTGAGAGAGGAAGCTTCCCCTTGTTCATCTCAGGTGGTGGTGTAGCAGGTTCATCAGTTAAAGATAGTTCCTTTAGGAAGCATGATGGGCCTTCCTTTTGTGGACAACAGGTAGGGATTTGAAATTTGAGTCCTTTTTGCGGGCCTTGGATATTGGTAAAGAGGTCCCAAGCCTTGGATGTGAGGAAGGATTTGGCCCAAGTGAAATGGGTTGGAGTGAGCAACATTGAGGTGAAGAAAGCCAACCATTCAGCAGGTATGGAGACTTGGGGACCCTGACCACCATTTGGGCTGAAATGCCTAGCCCAGAACCTATAAACATCTGCAGAAACTTGATTAGTATCACTGCTCCTGCTTTCCAAGTCAGCAAACACAGGATCCACATCATTTTGGTTGATTAGGACCATTCCAACTTGTAAGTTGTCCATCTCCATGTGGGCATGTTCCATCTGTTGACCCATGGCCTGTTGCTGCTGGGGTGCCATATTTGGGGGAGGTGCATATGCAGGTGGTTGAAGCATTTCTTCTAACTCTTGTTCCATAGGGAAATCAGGGATCACATCCTGCATGTTGAGGTCAGGTGGTACAACATTGAGGTGAGGAGCAGGAAGGATGACATTGGGGTGAGGAATAACATTCATCTGTACTGCTGGTGGAGCATCAACCTCTTGTGCATCATTATCATTCAGATCCAGGAGTACATTCACAGAAGAATCAGAGACCATTGACTGCTGAGTTGCATTGGAGTTCAGATTATCTTCTTCAACATGCACTGGTCCATTTTGATCCTCTTCCAACAGCATATCCACAAAGTCATTCAGCTCAATGAACCCTTCCCCTGGTATAACCTCATCAGCAGGATCATGTATTTCAGGTGGCTTGTTAAGATCAACCCCCATTGCTGCCTCATTTGGATTAAGTGGGGCTTCATTCTGCTGTTCCATTGGTTGATCAACTGGAACTTCGTGCTGGTTGTTGTGAGCTTGCTGAATCACTCCTACCTCATCTTGAGGAATGTTCAGATCAAAGTTCTGCACATGATCTTGTATATTCTCTTCTGCAGCTGGAGCAGCATCAAGCCCATGTTTCTCTGGCCCAGGTGCCCAATTAACATTGTTATTGCCACCCATGTTGTTCTGATCAGCATTCAGATTAGGCTGCCCTGGAGCAGGCCCTACTTGCCCAAAACCATAGTAATCAAACGGAGGGCTTTCAGGACCAAAGTCAAAATTCTGTGGTACTGGGTCTTCTGGAGGTAACTGACCACCTATATCATGTCTATCAATCACTTCACATTGCACAGTCCAGGATTTTCCATGAAATCCTTCAGCATCAGTCACCACTATCCACTGCTGTACTTTCTGCAGATCAAGTACCCGAGTTTTAACAATCAACCTGCCTAGATGAGTTTTATCATCCTCCCAGTGCATAACCCTACCAAAGGTGGTGATAGCATTCTGAATACAATTGGAAAACCAGTAATCCAATGGAAAGCCTAGCAACATCAACCAGCATTCAACATTGAAATCGAGAGATTTACTGTTCCTCCCCTCATTGTGTTTTTCCAATCGAAACTGATAACCAGCAAAGTTGTGCACACCAGCATGAACTAGATTATCGCGATCATAGACAAACTCAAACCGAACCAGAGCCTGACCTAGAGGATACGGCTGTACATCACGAACTCTAACCCTCTTGTGCTCAATGAGAAACTCATGGATCAACTCACGAATGCTGTTGAAGCTGACGGGGCCTTGCGGCATCGGCTCGATGGTGATGATGGCGTAGTCCTCGTGCAGTGGATGCGTCCTTCCAAGCACCGATCACACCATTGTATCCCTTCCTGCCACCGGCATGCACTGAAATCCCGGCGGTAGGAAAGGCCTCGGGTCAACACGCCAATAGGCCATGTCCTCTGGCTGCTCAAGCAGGATGGCCGATGAATGTTTTTGATTCTTGTCTAGGTGTAGGAGGTGTAGATTGGGGGAAAAGGAGCTTGGTGCCTGAGGTTGAGGGTTTTTGAAGCCGAGACAGAGGTCAGTGCAGAGGACGGGGGAAGAAGAAGGGGCGGAATGGCGCGACCCTTGAGCTTCTTTTTCTTTTCCCAACCACGGTAACTCAGCCAAGTTAAAGAATTTAGGGGTCCACTTCCACTGGCCCCATCTGTCATTTGTACTGGTTTTGTGAACCAATTCTTTCCCCAATCCCGCCCTGCATATTTCCCAAAGAAGTCTGACGTTTAGACTTTTGGGACAAATCCCGAACGGTCAGGCGGATTGTTACAAAAATATGCAACATGCCCCTCCTCCGAACACATTCTGCACCGGACCCGGTTGCGGCATTTGGCCCGGTAGTGGCCCGACCTTAGGCACTTGCTGCAGATGAGTATAGATGGGCCGTGATTCTGGCTTGCTTCCAGGCCCAGCGAGTTGGAGTAGCCAGCACGCCGAGATTCAAAATTCAAGTTGCCGACGCCATTACTGTTCACCTGCCCGTTTGTCGGGGCTCTGTCGGCCTCGGTTCGCGGTTCCGGATGAACCGGAAGCGTGCCTAATCGATCAAAAACCGAAGGCTTCGGGTGCTGAATCTGCTGGAACACTGAAATGCGATGATTTGTAGGAGCTTGATGATCTCTTCTCTGTGATGGAGCAGAGGAGCCCAATGGGATTGCATTTGCACCAGAAAGAACATTCTCAGAATTGATCCGGGCAACCTTTGCATAAGAGAGTGGTATGCTCTTCCCCTTTTTTCCAACTAAACGCCAATCAAAAAAACCATTTGGATTGAATTTCAATGAATCAGCAGACCAATCCTTCCTGCTAGGATTCCATAGATGAAAAAAGAGCTTGTATTGTTTACAATCATAAGATTTGAGCTGATAGATGTGAAAACCAACTGCCTTAGAGGCTACCAGAAATTTGAAGGAATGATCCCCAATTTGAATTGGCCTAAAATCAGCCGCAATACCACCAACAGTTGCCTAGAGGATTTGCCCAACCGAAGAAGAGTCAAGCCGGAAAACACATCGGCTAAAAGAAACCACAAGAAAGAATTCCTTGAAACCAGATCCAGCTGAGAAATTCACAGAGAGACAAATTTGTTCCTGACCGCAGCAAGAACACCAAATCCAGGACGGAAATCCAAATCTCGGAGAGCCATGAAGGGAACTGAGGTGGGGGATGATGGGGACTTACTCAGGCTTCAGGAAGAAAAGGAAGAAGACTCAATCCAATACCGAGGTCTTCACCAGAGATCCAGAGGGGCTAGCCATCCTGGCAAGCTCGCCGGCAGGAGGTATTGGCCGGCGGCCTATGGGCGAGCGCACCCGCTAGCGCACCACCCGGGAGCCCCGTTTCCTTTGGCCCTCATTGCACCAGCCTCACCTCTGTCTTCATGGATTATGTAACGAAATATATATTCGTGTGTGCTAGTTTATGTACTAAGCATGTTGTAGAGTAGAGTTCTGGACTGGAATGAGGGGCATTAGGGAAAGTCTTTTGACGTTACAACAATCTTTTCGCCTTGTTATGAACACCTAGAGTGCACGAAGTTGGGTGGTATCCTAAAGCCATTTCCTCTGTGGCAAGCCATCTCGAAGGAGCGGGAGGAGGAGAGAGATAGAGGGAATGGCTGAAAAAGATGTAGTGCGCAAAAATGAGAGGGGGAAGAAGGGAGAGAGATGCATCAGAAAGTGAGAATTACAACTTTTTATTTATTTTTTAATGCTATAACTACAACTTTTGTGACATGGAGAGCACCATATATGTAGAGTCTGTATATCCTAGTATTCAATACTTTTTCTTAAAAGTTTTAATGCTAGAACTACAACCTTTGTGAAACTGAGGGGTCCCATACTCCAAGAGTAGCACGATTGTTGACGGCAGTACATGAATCTAGCACAGTTTTGGACATGAAATCATTTAGTATCGTATTTGACTGATCTTATTGGACATTAGCCCAATGATGTGGCTAATGTACTTTCTAAAAATGGTGCAGCAGTACAGTGCATGAAACCTCTCGAATAGCGTCCACCCACTAGGTTTCGATGGATCAGAGGTAGAGGTCAGCATACTATGTAATCGCAAAAAAAAAATGTGTATGTCTTCTAAGTAGTTAACCCCCTCTTCAGGGAATTTGGGAATGGATGCCTTCTTTTAGAAAGAGGATCAAGACAATACGGCTTTAATTTGGAATGTTGTACCTCACCAAAATGTGTCACCACCTTCTAAAAGTATGCTCTATTTCATGATGATCTACAATCTAAGTGACTCTCTAAGAGACTTGTTAGTACACCATATGCAACCAAACTCTCTGGAGTGTATATATGTTATGTTCAACATTTATTTCTATATTATATGTGCACAAATATATGCTACGGATCACGGTAAATGGAAGATAAATAAAATTAAAACACTGACAATAAATGTTTGAATTACTTTTGTAACTAGAAGATGTCACATTGTGAGGTGAGATTGCCAAATATTTGTATTTCAAGCAACTAATCAAAGCACGTGGTTGCTATGTATCGCCAAAACACAAAAAAAAAAAACTCATTAAATGATTCATATCTATCGTGGATG
Organism: Eragrostis curvula; assembly: GCA_007726485.1. NCBI lineage: Eukaryota > Viridiplantae > Streptophyta > Magnoliopsida > Poales > Poaceae > Eragrostis > Eragrostis curvula. Next base: position 40,351,213 of record CM017444.1, read on the forward strand.
GACTTGCTGAGATGGATTCACAGATAGAGAAGAAACATAGAGCTACAGTAACTGATGGAATCGCTATTATATCTTACTCATTAATTGATTCATATCTATCGTGGATGGAGTGTTTTTTAATGAAAAAGCTACTAAAGTACTAATTAAATTATCTCTATATCTCTACCATTGTTGAACTAGCTAGGCATGATGGGTCTCGGAAATATGTTAGATGCATCATGCATGCATGCATGTGGACGATTTTTTTTTCTTTTAATTTTCTTAGACGTGTTCGAGGGATGTGAGCAAATATCACATTGTGTGTACGCATATAGAACGCCATTACACACAGGCTGCGGCTTCCCTGTGCCGATATGCCAATCCATGTGCCTCTGTACACGTGGCAACCATCGCCTTGTCCTCCAATGGAAATGGCCCCACTAAATTTTCTCCTCTACGCAAGATTTCTCTCAAAAATTGAATTGTATCAGGTTTTCATTCAAAAAATAAATAAATCATGTAGGCACCAGTACTACCCACGGCAGGTTATTATCCTGATCCGAGGCTCCTAAAGGCTCACTGTTCCTTAAAAAAAAAAGGTCACTGTGGATGTGCCTGCGAACCACCGTGATATTATTTTGGCAACAAAGGAATCTTGGAAGTCACTGGTAAGCTCGAAATTTTGGGAACTTTGGAAACTTTGAGGAACAAAATTTGAATTTTCAAAAGTTTTTTGAGAAATAGTCTCCAATCAGTAAAACATCATGACTGCATATATAACAAAGAAAGTTTAGACTCTTGCAGGTGCTAAAGGACTAAATTTCATTAGATCCCACTAGAAAATACAAATGTCAGATATTTCAATGAAATTTTGTCGCATTTTTTTTCCTAGCCTGCGACCACCCATAACTGAGACGCGAGGGAGACCTTGCTATTCACAATCTATTGTTTAACCTGAAATCAAATGGATAAATGAAATCATGCAGTCATAAATTGAAAGTTTGATCATCGCAAAAAAAAAGTTTGACTGTTTTCCCCCAAAACCATTTGCTAACCATCAATAAACTGAAGCATATACAATTTTTTATTGAAGAAAACGATCATGAATTATTGAACCGAGTGCACGGTGATGCTAAAAATATTCAGTAATTGACGTTTCACAATCGCGTTTAGTAAAAATCATGAAAACATTTTTCAGTATTTTTAATAATTACTGATGATTTGTTCAGTAATTATTAGTTATTCTACACCCTAGGTGTAGAATAGCACATACTTAACCTCTGTCGGATCTCAGTCTGAAGCCAACTACATGTGTTTGAAAATCAATAATGATCATTGTGGGCTCTCAGTCTGAATCGAACTGCAATTTAGAACATCTGCGGTCGGTTGTTTTAGTAACCCGACGTCTTTTTGTCTTTCTTCTATTTGTACTCCTCCCCTATGTCCCCAATTTTTCGTACCATCATCAGTTTCCCTCCAGTTTGTACCCTCAAATAGTGCCCACTGCGCCGCCCTCACCCAGTACTTATTTCTGCTCGATGCCTGCGACCACCACAGCTTCGTCGACTACCTCGCCGTCAAGTCGTCAACCACCGTGCTGTCCACTAATGCACGGTCGAGCACCACTTCGCCGAGCTCATCGTCGACTATATCGCTTGCGTTGATCAGCACCACACCCTGCAGCACTTCGCCGAGCTACACGTTGTCATCGACCACCGCTTCTTTGACTACGGCGCCGTCCACCACTTAGCTGATCTCGTTGTCGCATCTTCGACTAAGAGCAACTCCAGCAAGGACCCTATTCAAGCCCCTACTCTATTATTTAGGGTTTTTGGTCAAAAAATCAACTCCAGCAGGGACCTTACTTGGGCTCTCATTTTGCATGCCCCCTCAAATTCCACCTCCAAGCCCTCATTCCTAGGGTCCTCCAATCCTCCCTCTTATTTGTGGGTCTTACCGTTTTTCTTTCACAAAATAGGGGCTTGAACCACTTATTGCTGGAGTTGAAGTTAAATTTTGAACCCTTATTTTTGCATGTTGGCTTGAAAAATGAAAGTATGGGCTTAATTTTAAGGTCCATTGCTGGAGTTGCTCTAAGGCCCGTTTGCCGCTTCTCTCTCCATCATGCAGCGTTTTGCGATGACAGATTCAGGATTCAGTCAATTCTCAATGGCATTAATTATTCCTTTATTTAGTAACCCTTGCCAGTTTTATTTATATTTTCTGGTGTTATTAATTATATTTGCATTAATGCCCGGCTCATGGGCAAAATGAGCAAATTAAAATTCGACCATGTAAAGAACCAAAGCCGGGATCCATTGTCCTTGGCCCTAGCTACTGTAGTTTTTTTTTTTTGAGAAATTACACAGTACAACTCAGACACTCACGACGCACGCATACTCACCCCTATGAACGCACATACGCAAACCCTACCCCTATGAGCATCTTCAAAGACTGAGCCGGTAAATTCTCTAGATTCCCGAAGTCACCACAGGCGCCTCGCTGTCGACGGCCACGTCGCCTACCGCTGAAAGCACAAATGCCGTTAAATCCTAGAAAATTCGCTCCCACCGGGAGTCGAACCCAGGACCTCAAAGGTGCTACTCGGGTGCCTTAACCACTAACTACTGTAGTTGATCGATGTCACTAATAAATCTAGCATCATGAACCAACGACTGGCGTTGTGCCTTCAACAGCACTCCTACTGACATGTTCGCTTCTCATGTAGAAACATACAGTGATCTGACATAAACCGTTTCCATATCAACCAGTTACTAATTGCTTCACTAGAATCAGCTCTAACATGCATGAATATGCCAGTCCTCATCCACTGAGGATTTTAACATAAGCATTCAGTAAAGTCCAGTCATGGCAAGGAGTGCTAATGACCCCATATTCGACTAAAGTACTACAAAATGCTTCAAATTCTGTACCCAACTCGATGAGAATTAATATTCCTATCTTTTATAGACGGGTCACTAATGCCAGTATCAGTGATGCTGCAATCACAACAGTAAAACTAAACGTTACAGTTCGCATACGGAACTTAGCAATGCTTGCCAACGTGTCTACATGGGAAGCGAAAATGCTCGACAATAACTCGTAATAAGAGTTTTGGAAATCAAAATGGTGCCTGCCACAAAGAAAACCAAGAAATTAAGCAGGTTTGTCAGGATTGTTCGTAATTAACCACACAACTGATATTGATATAATCTATATATATACCTAACAGATTTGCCGAAGTTCTCCGTGTCTTTACGTAATGCAGTCAGCTCCACAACAAAATTTACTTGCGGCTCCTCACCAGCGAGTGCTTGATGCAATGCTTTCTCTAGCATTTTGGCCCGTTCTTCAAGATTATTTGCTTCAACCATCAGCGACAAGATACTGTCGTTGAGGTTACTCGTTTCCTCCTTCAGCCTTCGGTGATTTTCAGTGACTTTGCAGTATTGCTCATCCTACCATATAAAAGAAGATCAGATTTTGACATAAAAGTAACATTCTTTGTTACCGAAAAAGGTCATTAAAGTAACTTCGGATCTTCAAGTAAAAATTCAGACAGTAAACACATCTATCAGCGACCATATTTTCGTTCCAAGAAAATTCTACAAAATTAATAAGGAGGCATGTGCAACGAGAAACTAATTTTCCATTGCCTAACTATATAATATTTCCTCAAACTATTTATGGAGAGAAACCCACAAGGCAGGGGAGATTGGTATCAGGCAAGAGGGGAAAGAAATCAACCCTAATGGAATCGCTGGAGCGGCCCGGCATCTTGGATCCATCGACATCCCGTTGAATTGTGTGGGCGTGGCCGAAGGCCGCAGCATCTGGCAGCGCCGACGACATCAGAAGCGCCAAGATCGCTGTAGCGGCCATCGTTCTCCCAATCGCCGTCATCTGCACAAGCCAAAGTCCACCGATTGAATTCAAGCCATTGCAGGGAACCCTTCCTTGCAAAAAAAATAGCGGTGCCAAAAGTTCACCTTGCAGGAGCAAACACGAAGCTGAGTGAAGCAGAGGCGCACGCGGCGCAGTGCCGGCATGACGGCCTGAAGGAGAGGAAAGCTAGAGGATCTGGCACCGATTGAAGAGTACAAAAGGCAGCCAAGCAATGAGAGGCTTCGATACTACCTCGGAGGACGAGAAGGCGAACGGAGATGGCGGCGCGTTAACCTGAAGGCGACGGCGGGGCAGGAGGGCTGTGGCGTAGGCGGCCATGATCGCGGCCTGCAGTGCAGCCGAGGGTTTTCCGCGGTCGTGGTGGAGGAGATCGAGGTGGGCGTCGTATTATAGAAGGGAAAGGTGGGCCGTCAGGGAACAATGGGCCGCGGGCTTCTATATTTTCAAAAGTGAAGCCTACAGCGTGACAGATCGCGGCCCAGCCCACTTACAAAGAGGAGAGAGCAGAATTAACGCAGTGAGCGGGTGGGTGGTGCGGCTCAGCTGTGAGGGCACCGCCACATCGCATGAGGTGTAGGAGGGCGGCAGGCATATGGCGCGGCGGCCGAAATTGAAGATGAATGTTGGGTGAGCCAAGACATGCGCGGTCGAAGTTGATCGAGGATCAGTTTGTCACAACATTTCATGGTTACTAAGAAAAAATAGATTTTATTTTGTGGTTTTGAGCAAATGAGCTTGTATATTGCTCTTGGGAAGGGCTCTGCATATTATGCACCATGCCTTTGCAGGGACACCGTTTCTATGCCGTTGAATTCGTGGACAGCAGAGTGCCGGGGATCAGGCTGCCTTCGCCTAACTGTGGGTTCGAATGCTGAGAACCCGCAGACTGTGCATTGCATTTATCTAGAGTGCATCCGTCGTACTATATCTATGAGTGACAAAATCATTCCTCAAACTGGCAAGGCCTTCATAAGCTAGAGACAAGAAGCAGGTTGTATCCAGTTCTGCCAAAAATTATGTTCCTTGCATTTAACGTCTTCACTACCTATTGAATTGATGATGCTAATATTTATTTGTACAAGGTCGAATACACACAGGCATCACTTTGCACTTCGAGGATGCAACAATCAAAAAAATATATATCTTACAGAAAACAGTAGCAAAACCCTAGATAGTGGGATTATATCTGGCAGTCTGTGTGGCAGGAAATTATAATGTAACACATTGGAGTGGGATTATAATTATTACACAAGGACACTGAAATTATCTAAAGCACCGAATCCTTACCATGCCATCTTGTTCCTGGGTTAGGCATCATCACAAAAAATAAGCTAAAATGTATAGGAATACGACCGCCAAACAACATGGTTTATGTCTGGACCAAACAGGTCACTGTGCATTTATTAAATACAGCATCCACAACTCCTAGTCCCAAAAGGAAGCTGGGGTAGGCAAGAGGACCAAACCCACATAGTAACCAGAGACCCATAACTTGCATTGTAAAATTAATTGCACCGAACCATTGATACCACAAGGTGGTAAAAAGGATCATATGCATGCCGGTTACTCTAGTACACAGACACACTTCTTTAAATATCTGTACTGAGCAATCCAGGATTGCAACTTCCATGGGATTACACAAAACCGCGAGGAAGCTTTGTTAACTTGGTTGCCACCCCTTCACTCTTGGACAAGCAGGTATCTGCAGATATGTTGCAAGTGCATTTAGTTAATGACTAAATATACTATAATGAAACCATGTTTGAACATAGTAATCAGAATGGAAAGATACAAACATGGGTTGATTGGTCCTAGACTTGTTGTATTTATTCATCTAATGGTATGTGTAATATTTACTTTAAAAAATCCCATGTTCTACATTGGGATATTAGTTCAGTTTGCATTATCAACAATAGTGCTAGAAAATAGTTCTTCAAAAATGTCTTTTGCTCACTCTCCCCTCAAAGTAAATGTTGTGTTGCAGACCAAATATGTAAAGAATGGAAAACTTATTTTCAGATCACTGCTGGTTAGTATTTTTCCGAGTAAAGATATTTTTGTGGATACACGACTGCTATTAGCGAGCATCGCATCGTACCCATAATTCAGTGTTCTCTTGTTGCCGGGTTCAAGCAGGAAGCAATGGTGTTTCTTTGGAAACTATGAGTGTCTAGTAGAGAGTTATGAATGCCAAGTGAGCTCAGATTTAATTATAATGTTCCACTAGTGACTGAGAGAGAATTTGTTAGTGGTTAGTCAATGCATGTGTGCGCTGTTGGTACGGATAGCTATTTTACACCCCTTTTCTAGTATGAATTGATACTGGAGACACAATTTAATAAAGCTCTAAAATGTAGTACTAGCAAAAGTAAGCTGAATGTGGATTGTAAATAGGATTTCAGCCTTCACAGAATTAGACATAACCTTGTGGGGTAGAAATCGAAGTACTTGCAGTCTTCTGTCTTGTCCTTCTTGTTGAACGGCTTGTACCTGCACATGTAGTAATTGGAAGATTTCAGTGACATGTTTGCGAGTAAATTCAATTTAAAATAACTGATATTAGCTTGATATTATTATATTACTACGGAACTTCCCAGTTTCAGTCTAATTCCCTTTTCTGAAAATTTTAATATGAGTACTTCTCAATTAAATAAGTCACATACTCCATTTGTCCATAGTAGTTCTCGTCTAGGAAACCACAATAACTATGAACCATTACTTTGTTAGATTTAAGCCTTATTACAACTACAATGAATCTTATACAAAGAGTACTATAATATAAAGAATATCATAATACCACAATCCTGTCCACTCGGATCAGCTGATCTCTGCACATGGATAATAAACGTAAATCAGTATCAAATTAGAAGTGATGACACACACAATAATATGTATCCATATAAATGGTCTGACTAATATATAATACACAATCAAAAGCAGGCACCTTTTTCTTGAGAACTTTCCCTTTAACTGCTCCAGTGTCTAGAAAACTGGTGACTTCAGACTGGGAGCGAAAGGTATATGCGTAATCCATGTGCTTGTAGTACTGAAAAGAGGAAAGGATGACAAATGTAGATGTAAGGGAAATATGTGGACAGCTTATGTCAAATTATTGTGGAAAAACAGATCTGGAGCTAAAATGTTCTTATATGGATAAATTAACAACAAAAAAAGTGCCATAAAAATGTGAGATGTAAGGAAATATGTGGATAACGTATGTCAAATTATTGTAACTGGAGCTGATCAGTTCTTATGACACAAATGAACAATCCTGCAATGGACAATAAACATACAATATATTATAAAGAAAGTCTACTTACAAAAAAAAATGCCTGTTAAATTTATATTGCCTCTAAAGCACAAAGCAATTTTGTGCCGTCTCTATCAATTTGATTTGTTAATTTGACATCATACAAAGTAAATTTCTCAAAGTGAATATAGTACTTAACTGATGCAGAATGAGATTCCTAGAACAAAAAGGCATAGTCAAGGTAATAGTTTTGCTCCATTCTTATCAGTTCTATGCAGTGGGTATGCGACCAAAAAATAAAATGCATGCATTCATTAATAATATAAAGGGGTGTATTCAACACTTTCTTAATGTATATCCAGCTCAACGTGCACCAATCAATTTACAATATAGCAAATGAATGTGGATAATGTAATTATATAGTGTTGAAATTCATAAAATTAAGTGAGGATCAGTTCTTATGAATATAAAGAGGGATTTCTTTGTAGAGATAAACAAAACAAGGAATAATAACCTGATAACTAGAAAATAAATATGCGTTAGCACATTATAATGTTCGGGTACGGTGGTTCTGAGTAGAAAATGCTCGCATCCACCTTTTGTTATATATTTCAAAAATTTTCTAGTGTTGTCTAGTTCCAAGATTCTGTTATTAAGTTTCCCTACATTGTATATAAAAGTGAATTGGTGATAGTAATAACTATACAAACAAACTATAATAGCATTAAAAGGTCATCCCAATTCCATGTTCCAGTATAAGGCTGAGTGTTCATTAATAACCTGTAATCAAATGGTTTACTGACCTTGTCCATTTTCCCATCACTTCGAGGGGTTTTCCAATGCAGCCACTTGTTTAAATCAGTGTTTGATTCATATGCCACGAGCCACGGGGGAAGATCTTCAGGTTTCTTAGGGTGGTGGGCAAGCTCGTGTTGGGGTGCTATGTTTTGGTGTGTTACAGTAGCATGTGAACCTGCACCTTGATCCACAGCTGTGCCACATCCAAAATCTGCTTTGGCGTTGCGCTTCCAATGTCCACCAGTTGTGTTGTTAAGGAAATATTTTTCTCTCTGCCATAAAAAATGCCAACTAATTATATGTCAAGGGAATTAAACACTAGGGAAATGTAAGACACAACAAAATCACCTTGGAAATACACATACTATGAACTTATGCATGAACGTTCAAAATTAAACTATCCATTCCATTTTTTGAGAGAACAGGAGGGGCTCGTGCCCCTACTGATTATATTATATTTTATAAAAGAGTCTGCAAGATGTTACACACAAAAATTCAAGGGGGTACAAAAGAGAAAAGGAAAAACAAAAAGGCCTGGTGAACTACAAAGCTTCTATTCATTGTGTGATTGACGGGAAGTATTTTCTTTCGCCCTTGACCTCACATAGGTAGGAGGCGCATACGCTACACAACGGAAAAGTTTATGTTCCATTTGAAATGTACATGTACCAGTAGCAGTAGCATTAGGGGCAAGAATTACAATAAAAATAAGAAAAAGTATGACAACCAGTGAAATAGCATATTCAATCATAAGTGCAAAATGTTATGAATCATATAATCCTCAGAAAAGTGAATAAACTTTTGTGTGTCGAGCATGAGACCTGAGAGATGTTGGGAAGATGGATGCTGTAACTAGTTTGGGTGGCCTCCGTGTTGTTCTTCTGTGGCAGGAGCTTTAAAACACCAGTCTTTGTCGGAATTCTAACACCACCACGCTTCCCATGATCTAACTTAGTTTTCAGCAGCAGATTCATGCTACCACCAGTCTCTGCATCTAACTTTGTGTTCTTCTGCAAGATCTTGACCTCACCTAAACCCCTGGTCACCTTACTGCTGCTTGGTGAGATTTGCGAAACTCTCCTTTTCCCTTTCATTCTAATAACCTGTTGATGTCCAAAGGTTAGTTACTTGCGGTTGTAAGGATTCAGTAAAGGTGCTGTTTTTACCCGTTCACAGAAATTCATTGGAAAGTTACATCTAATATATAAAAAACTGGAGATAAACACAATACACAAAAAATCATGATTTCCTTCACTTATATAAAAAATGGCGGAGCAGTAGTTTTGTTACCTCGGAAGCAGCAGCACGGCTTGCAGTACCTACTCCTTTGCTTTCACTTGAATCGGCCTCAAAGTAGTCCCCTGTCCATCAGCGTCATGATAGATTTCTTCTGGGCGAGCACTGTGTGTCCTTTCACTATCATCATTGGACTCTCCCTGTCCCACTCGGATAGGTTTCTTATCAGAACCTACCTCCTGGTCGCCAAAACGAACACGGGGACAGACAAGGTAATCGCTGATGGTCTGCTCGCTGTCACTAGAATCTTGTTCAACTCCCATGTCGTCGCTAATCTGTATAACTTCAGCAAAAAAAAAAAAATATGTGAAATGCCCTATAAAAAGGAGCACAACTGCACTGCCTAGTTACTTTTGACTTGTAGCTCAACCAGACAAGAAAGATAGATAACACCCTTGGGACACCACTATTACGTTGAATACAGGATTCCAAATAACTCGTACTAAACCTAAGATATCCACCCATGTTAATTTCCCTAATCGAAAGGAACAGAGCTGCACAACCTACAACCTAGCTAGTTAGTTTCGATTTATAGCTCAAGAAGCAGAGAGTAGATAGATCCTTTGGAGAGTAATATCATGTTGAAAATTAATACAGTATTTTAGAGAACTCAGACAGGCATTTTTGTTGCGAAGGACTCGGTCAACGTTTTTGAAGTTATAAACCTGATATATAAAGGCTTTCCCATGATCAGGAAGCACCAACCTAGCTAGAATTCGAAATGATCACAAAAGCCTATACTAAGGAAGTAACAGACATAAAAGCAGCACAACGGTGTTGAATTATACAAGGTCCAGAAAGAACTACGGGCCCTACTAGCCTAATGACCAGTGAGAACTAAGTCCATTATCTGATCAGGCAATACCAACTGACAAGCAGATGCATTTAGTTAACAAAGATGCAATATGTTTTTCCAAGAGGCACATGACTTGCGGTGATTTCATTTCAGAAGGACAAGTGAAGTAACTAGCATAATTCTTTGCATCAGCGAGCCAAAAAAAAGGGAAGGCGACCAGATATTCCAGATCTAGTAATCAGGAAGGATGGATCAAGCAAAGCTAGGCGAAACAACAGACTGGTCGTGATACTTTATTCAAAACTTGTCTGAAACAAAAAGAGCACCACAAACTTCAGATCCAGCGACCTGGCTTCCACGAAAACCCCACCCAACAAACACACCCCGACGCGACCTAGCTACCACGCAAGCGGCCGGCGGCCAACGCCCTCGCTGGCGGCTGCGGCGGCGTGGAGGAGAGGAAGCGCTCGGTGACGCCGACGAACACACCCCGACGGCTACTGACGCGACCTACCCAAGCGTAGCTACGACCAGACCACGGGAAGGAAACGAAACGAAGGGGGCGGGGGGCGGACCTTGCCGACGGCGGCATAGTGGAGGAGAGAAGGCGGCGGCGGCGGCGGCGTAGAGGAGAGAAGAAGCGTGCGCGGCGTGCGCGAGCTAGGCGACAAGCTGGCTGCTGGTGGAAAGGGAAACGAGGACTCGCAGGCAGGGGTGCGCGGGGGTTTATATACAGCTCGTGGAGAGGGAAAGCTGCTGCTTATGGCGTGAGGAGCGAGCGGCGGCACCCCAAAATCCAAAAATTTCCCGTTCCCACCCAAGCGGGGCCCAGGCCAGCTGACCCACAGGGCGGACGAACGCCGCGAATGGTCTTTTTGGGAACAAATCAATTGCTGCCAGGCTAACTTTTATTAACGCCAGTTCATATATACCGGTTTGTTGGTAATACGTATCAATTGAATGGCAAGATATATTTTTCGAAATTTAACCGTTGATTTTGTTGCCTATATCTTGTTTGTATTTACATTTTCCTCCGGTGCCAGAAAACCTTGGAAATGAACCCTACTTTGTTCCTGCCAGCTCATACTGATTTCTGGCTAGTATGAATTATTTAGTGACTCCGTCCAATTTTACCAGATTTCAAATTCCAAAAGTTAGAGGTTTGTTTTAATTTTGTTGCCTGTATTGAATTTTGTTTGATTTTCCTGCCAAAGAGCTACGGGGATACAATCCGTGTATTTTCTAGACCCACCTTGACTAGTTCAACAATGATAGAGATAAAGAGAATTTAATTAGTATTTGAGTAGCTTTTTTCATTAAAAAAAATACTCCAGCCACGATAGATATGAAACAATTAATGAGTTTTATTTTTGTATCGTTGCTTTTCTTGGAGATACATAGCAACCACGTGCCTCCGTTGAAATATGAACATTTGGCGATCTCACCTCATAATCACTACCGGAATCCCCCTGTTTGCCGTGGGCTACACACGGCAAAGGGCAAAAAACGCCCGGCAAACTTTTTGCCGTGTGTAGCACCCGGCAAAGGCCACTCGGCATACCTTTCTCGGCAAACAGCACTTTGCCAGGTGCATTGTCTCGAGCGCACGGCAAAGGAGATTCCGTGAAAATAAAAAAAAATAGTCCACGTCACCCGCCGCCGGCACGTTGCCGTCACCGTTGCCGCCTCCTCTCGGAACCGCCGCACCCGAAACCAGGAGGAGGAGCCCGCCTCGCCCTCCTCCCGGAGCCGCCGCACCCACAACCAGGAGGAGGAGCCGCCGCGCCCGCCGGATCTGCCCGCTGCCGCCTCCTTCCCGAGCCGCCACGCCCGCCGGATCTGCCCGCTGCCGCCTCCTCCCCGAGCCGCCGCGCCCGCCGGATCTGCCCGCTGCCGCCTCCTCCCCGAGCAGCCGCGCCCGCCGAAGCTGCCCGCTGCCGCCTCCTCCCTGAGCCGCCACGTCGCCGGAGCTGCCCGCCGCCACGCCCGAAACCGTCGACCTCGACGAAGGCGAGGCCTCCGGTGGCGTTGGACGGCACGGGGCTTCCGGAGCAGCATGGTTTGGTTGGCGGCGCAGCGGAGCCCACCCAGATTCGTCGTCGGGAGAAGCTCGCGTCGCCGGGAGGAGCCCACGCCGCCTCCTCCCAAATCCGCCGTCAGGAGGAGCCCGCTGCCCGCTGAGGAGCCCGCCGCCTCGGGAGACCGGAGAGAGAGGGGTCCATCGCCACTGCCGTCCACTGCCATCCGCGCGTGCCTCGGGGTGCTTGGCGCCAGGTCGATGGAAAGAGAGAAAGATGTGGAGAATGAGTGGATGGGGAGAGAGGAGATAAGGTCAGGAGGAGATAAGGCCGTGGGGGAGAGAGAATGAGTGGACTTTATTTTGGGCTAGAATGATGGACTTTGCCGTGAGTTTCCTTGTGCCGTGAGTTTTGGTTTGTTTGCCGTGCGTCACGTCATAGGCTCACGGCAAAGAATTTCTTTGCCGAGTGCGAAACAAAAAGCACTCGGCAAATAAATGATTTACTGAGTGTTTTTTATTTTACACACGGCAAATCAACTCTTTGCCGTGTGTCCGACTTTTAACACTCGGCAAACTAATAAACACTCGGCAAATACAGGTTTTCCCGTAGTGAATGTGGCATCTTCCACTTACGTCAGTGATTCAAACATTTCTTGGTAGTGTTTGAACTTTATTCATGTAGTAACACATAACAATAACATTTATTTTTTTTACTATGAGTTCTACACTTGCTAGGCAAAACTTGTCTGATACAGAAAGAGCACCATAAACTCCAGATCTAGTAATCCGGAATGATGGATCAAGCAAAGCTAGGCAAAACATCACTTTGGTCATCATACATCATACATCTGGTCATTCTAGTAACATTATTTTTGTGTTACTAGAATAATTATCTGTAACATATTTTTAACAAATCAAACATTTGTGGGTAACACACGAATTTATGTTATTGAATGTGCTTGTAACACAAATGTGTGTGTTAAAAAAAAACATGTTTTTATAGTAGTGTGGTCTTGATGCACTTTCTAAAAGATGGCATCCGTTCCCAAATTCCCAATAGAGGGGGTTCAACGACTCAGAAGACATACACACAGGCAGGTTGTATCGATATGCTCCCACCATTCCAGGTTGCCACATCCATAGATGCATCCATCTCTCCACTGAATCTTTGTACCCTTTGTTCGTCAAGGAAGTAATTGTACTTGCACTATATTGATCCTCTTTTTATTTAGCTCATCTTCCTCCCCCAGGTCTCTATCGCTTCTGTCCAGAAGTTTATTATGTTATTCATATTGGCTAAAGAAAGTTGTTTGCCATGATCCTTAAGAGAACATTGCAGCCAACGCATGATACAAGAACGTCTTAGCACACGCAGGATCACATGAAATAGCTAGCTACCCTTTGTAGCAGTTTCGACCAAAGAACTTCATGCATACCTGGTGATTATGTGGAAAAATAATCCAAATGCAGTTAATCTTTCACTCATTCGTGGACAAATCTCTGGACTCCTCTGATCTGCCTCTCGAAAAATCGAAATGTATCATGCTCTCTCTCCTCTTAGACTGATCTCTGGATGATTCTGATTTCGATGCCTATTAGGTTTGTATTTAGATTTTGCCCCGGTGCCAAAACAGCCTGGAAATTATGAACCTTACTTTGTTCCTGCCAGCTCATACTGATTTATGTGTAGTATGAACTAGTGACTCCGTCCAATTTTACCAGATTTCAATTAAATTCCAAAAGTTATAGGTTTTATTTCCGTTTTGTTATGCCTATATTGACTTTCGTTTGATTTGCCTGCCAAAAAGCTACCGGGATACAATCCATGTATTTTCTAGACCCACCTTGACTAGTTCAACAATGATCGAGATAGAGAGAATTTAATTAGTATTTTAGTAGGCCTGATACCCAGGCACGTGGGCCGGTACGCACGACCCGTTAATAATAGCATGCCGTGCCGGCCTGAAATTGAACTTGCGGCCGGGCCACGCCACCTGTTTGGACATCTATAGCACGCATATAGAACGCCTGAAATCAAACTTTCAATTCATGACAGCACAATTTCATTTATCCATATGATTTCATGTTAAACAATAGTTTCCGAGGAGCTGGGTCGGTGTGCAAGGGAGTTCCATATCCGTGCTATAGATGTCCCAACGGTAGATACTCCATCTCCGGTGAGCCATTCTCCAAATCCTTGAGAGCTAAGTTGCCCAGCTTGCTCGTGCGCCTCTCTAATCCTTTATCTCCACCTATATACATGCCGTACATAAAATTATCCAATTTCCCCCCGCAGCAGCCCGTTGTCATCAAGTGCCTCCGCAACTAGCTCCTAATTCTGTGCCTCCCTGTCGACGACAAGCTAGACGGTTTTCTTTGGGCACCTTCAACCATTTACTTGAATCAGCCTGATCACTCTCACAGATCTGCTTGCCTTTGTTCTTTTTCAATGTACTAGTTGCCTTTTGCAGCATGGACATGAACATAACATTTAAAGGCAACCGCTCAAGACGTGTCATGCTCACGACCTTGTCAAACATGCTCGTCCCTCCACTGCTCAAAGCTGGCCACCTCTCGTCATCCTAATCGTGTGCTTCCCACTCAAATGGGCGCCCACGGCATTGCGGCATTGAGCGGGGAAGGTGATGAGCCATGGCAGTGGCATCAAGTGGGGCAAGCGATGACCTTTGGCAGTGGCAGGCGGCGAGCCAAGGTGGTGGCGTCGCGTGGGGCAGCTAAGATGGGAGAGGGAGAAGGCTAGGGTTCAGTTCGGGGTCCACTTCAGGTTAACTTGAATGGGTCCAACCCAACTAGGTCAGGTCCAGGTGCACCGGATGTCATTTACGAAAGTCGTTTCTCTCTCTAATTCTAGCCAGACTTCTATACTGTTCAAAAGCAAAAATGGCGTTACATGATTGGACCACATACAATAAGTTCAAGGGACTGAAATTTTGTGTCAGCATATCAAGAAAAAAAAAGGTATCCAGATACATCTGGAGTGAAAAACATTGAACTAATCGAATGGACAGAGCGAAGTCATAAAGCAAAAGCACAGTAAATAGCAGAATAATTCCATGTGGAAGCATGCACATATATATCAACACATAAGGATGACATGCTCTATGTTGTTCTCCAAACTAAGTGTACTGAACACACAGTAGACTATAACAGATAACAGAAGAGAACCCTTTCAAAAGAAAGAAAGAATAGAAAACTGTAAAATCTAGAGTATTTTCTCAAGATGATTGAAAATTATGACATCCAAATTCGATACAAGAAGTTGAAGAAACAGAAACATGACTCATCTTCAGTAACCTAGTAATGGTTTCAAACTCCAAGAATAGTCACACAAACAACCATTATCTACAAAACAAATAAACAGAAGAAAAAAATTGTGCTTGTGTAAACTACCTGATCATATTGGTTCATGCATGATCCAGATAATTATATCATGAAGGTTGCATTTCACTAGTGTGTCCAAATCAATTACACTAGTGAAATGTACCTGACATTACAGGACAGAGGCACACATAAACACATATATAAGCACACTTTTATAGTGCATTTCACTAGTGTGTCCGGTACATTTCATGGCAAACATAAAATGAATTACAGGAGATGGAATAATAAAATCACACAATCGTCCGAGAGAAACAAGTAGCACCAGACAGGACAAAATCTCGCTTCGGGAACTTTTGTGTGGCGAGCATGAGACCTGAGAGATGTTGGGAAGATGGTTGCTGTAACTAGTTTGGGTGGCCTCCGTGTTGTTCTTCTTTTGGTAGGAGCTTTAAAACACCAGTCTTTGTTGGAATTCTAGCACCACCACTCTTCCCATCATCTAACTTAGTTTTCGGCAGCAGATTTAAGCTACCACCAGTCTCTGCATCTAATTTTGTGTTCTTCTGCAAGGTCGACATCACCTAAACCCCTGGTCACCTTACTGCTGCTTGGTGAGATTTGCGAAACTCTCCTTTTCCCTTTCATTCTAATAACCTGTTGATGTCCAAAGGTTAGTTACTTGCGTTTGTAAAGATTCAGTAAAGCTGACTGTTTTTACCCGTTCACAGAAATTCGTTGGAAAGTTACATCTACTATACAAAAAACTGGAGATAAACACAATACACAAAAAATCATGATTTCCTTCACTTATATATGTAAAAAGTGGCGGAGCAGTAGTTTTGTTACCTTGGAAGCAGCAGCACGGCTTGCAGTACCTACTTCTTTGCTTTCACCTGAATCGGCCTCAAAGTAGTCCCAATTGACTGGTTTCCAGTTTTGCAAGATTTTTTGAAATCTGAATGTTGGGTGCTTGGTTCCATTTCCCGGTCTGTGGATGATTCTGATCGTGCTGCTTATTTTGTGGGATTCTGATTGTGCTTGGTTCCATTTCCCGGTGTGTCCCAGACAATTGCATGTCAATCAATAATTGGACGAAGAAACCACAGCATGTTCTGATTTCAAAGAGAAATCCATACGATTATCTGATAAGACATCAGTTGTCACGGTCAAGAAAAATCGGATGGAGGAGGAGGAAATAGATGCGGTCAATCTGACAAAACTTGAACCAGAAAATCGACCTTGCCGGAAATTGATTGATTTCGTCTTGCATTGCATGATGTAATAGATGGAAAGCTGCAGCCATTTGAAATGTCAGAAATTTGTCCACTAAGATGCAAGCTGTAGATGCATGAATGTCCACACGTAAACTTTCCATTCCATTGGAATGTTATGTAGCAGTAGCAGCACAAGTTAATAGAAAAAAAATATGATAACAAGTACAATAGTATATCCCACTACCAAAAATCGCATTTTTCCCGAGTGTCCCCACCTTTGCCGAGTGTAAAATATCGGGCACTCGGCAAAGGCAGGCTTTCCCGAGTGTCGCACAGGAAACAGTCGTCGTAAATTAAACACTCGGCAAAGGTTCGCTTTCCCGAGTGTCCACTTGGCAATACACACGGCAAAAACTAGACACCCCGAGTGTCCAGCATGTCAACACTCGGCAAAGGTGGAACACGTGTAATCAGCATGCGGGCGGACGTTAGAGTTGACGGCCTGGGCCGGGGGGGGGGGGGGGGGGGTGCTTTGCCCAGTGTCAAAAACTTTGACACTCGGGAAACCATACGTTTGCCGAGTGCCGTCACTATGCACTCGGCAAAACAATTTTTTTTTTCACATTTTGCCAACCAAATTTTTTCCCTGACACTTATACTCTTAATTGCACTTCATGTTGAAATTTGGTTAATTTCACGGTCCATTTACTAAATTTTGTTATTTATTTCCATTTATTGTATTATTTGATGATAAGTCAAAATTGAACTGCAAGTCACTCGAATAATTGAATTGAGGTAATGAAAAAATGATATTAATGTTACTGAGTTGAACTTGACGCCATATCCAGGAGATGAAATGAAATTTCGCGAATTTTGTTGATCAAATATGATTAAGCGTGTGACCGGTTTTTTTTAAAATTCTATAAAATATACAAATATTGTCGAAAAATTTCGAGACTTGTCCGGATGTCACGATATCATACGGAGATGTTGTGATAAATAGTAGAGGATGATTTGCGCAAGTTGTCACGTACATTGTTTACAAAACAGAGAATCTCCGAGGAGAAGACATAGAGTTTGGAATAGGTCATTAAGATTTGAAGACAAATGAGTTGTTGATTTTGAATTTAACTTGAAACCTAATTTTTATAGACACACAAGATCATATAAAAACTGTAATGTTAAATTTTGGATAATTTTTGAAATCGTTTGTTATTTTTTAAATTGTTTTTAAGGTGGTTATGAAATATATTTGTCGAGTGTAAAAAAGAAACTCTCGGAAAAATTTCCCAGGCCCCCCTTTCCCGAGTGTCTTGCATATGGGCACTCGGGAAAGCCAGCCCCCCCCCCCCCCCCCCCTTTTGCCGAGTGTCCTGAATCTGGGCACTCGGGGAAAAGGGGGGGGGGGGGGGGGGGGGGGGGGAGGGGGGCTGCTGGGACTTAGCCGTTTTCCGCGTCTTCATCCTCTAGCTCACTCACTCTCGTTTCCCTCTTGCTGCGCCCGCCGCCCTCTCTCCTCATGCCACCGCCCGACACCCTCTCTCCTCGCGCCGCCGCCCGCTGCCGACGCCCGCCAGCCTCCACTCGCCGTCGACCGCCGCCCTCTGCCTCCCCTCGCCGGACTGGCTCCTCCTCCATCTCGTCGTCCTGCCTCGGCGCAGCTGCGGCCTGCGGAGTGATGCCGCCGCCACGCTCAGGCCCCCCGGCGTTGCCGCACCCGCCCCCAGGCCCGGCAGCCTTCGCCGGCGCCACCCTGCCACGAGACACCCTCCTTCCCTCCACCGGCGACCTTCCCCGTCGTCGCCCGCCCCGCCAATCGACGCCACCGAACGCCGCGCATCCCTCCCCCGCCTCCCTCCCACTTTAAATGTTACCAATACACTTTCATTTCATTTGTTTTAAATTACAAACGATACTAACACTTTATCTTAATGATTTCGGCAGGAATTGGGATTATGTCGCCGCGGGTTCTCACAAACGCAAGGTGAACGGCATCCTGGGTTTTTTGTGCAAGCAACACTACCCTGGCATGGTTAAGATTGGCGAGAGATTAGAGATGGCCGACATGTTTGAGCACTACGCCGCCGTGAACGATGTGCGGGATTGAGATGGCAGGAAATACCGGCACAAGATGGAGCGGGTGATCATGGAGCTGTGGGTAAGTCTTTCTCACTACATTGCTCAACACATCGCATTTTATTGATTATTCTTGAAATAATGGTTCGATACACCGCGTTTCTATGCAGGATTTCTACAGATATGAAGAAGGATACGTGGACCTGGCGCGGTAGACGGCACGTAAAGCGTGTCAGAAACTTGTGAAGGACAGGATATACGAGGCGCGCACCCAGGCCATCATTGATTTCAACGCTGCCATGGATGTGAGGGTTAAGAGGAAGGCGGCAGCAACGATGACGCTGACGAAGGAAGAACACTTGCAGGTAAATATGGAACAAGCTTTCATGAGATTAAGTATGTTTAATTTGATCTTCTTATATGTCTTATGCTTGATGACGTGCAGGTGATTCCGTGGTGGATGGCAGTGCATCCCGATTGTTGGGAGGTCTTGGTGGACAAGTGGTGCGCCGAGTACTGGGCGGCGGGGCACGACGCTTGTCGACAGCATCGGTTGTTGATGAAAGGTCCATCACACCATCAGGGTAGTCTTAGCCTCAACGAATATGCGGCCAAATACGTATGTCAAATCATTTCTTCACTCTAACTCTAAATAACGCATAATTTCTAGTCATGTTTTTTTCCTCAGTTGGCGGCTCATGGTGGCGAGGCTATCAACACCTTCGAGGCTTTTGCTTTGTCCCACAAGGGCAAGGCGACGGCGAACATCCACTACAACCCAGAGAATCCGCCCGAGGCGTATAGCAATCCGAGCGTCCATAGCCGCCTTAGTTCGTACTCAGAGGTGGCAAAGGAGGTCCACGAGCAAGACTATGATCCGAGGTCACACGACCTCGATGGAGAAGTCGTCATGAGGGCTGGAGGAGGCACGAAGCATGGGCGATCCTATCTCGGTGACAGCGTCATCGACGCGGCGAGTACTCCCACGCTCTCCCAGATTCGTGCATGGAGCGTTAGCGGTGGCCCAAGCATACGTAAACAACGACCGACCGCTACACAGGCTCTCCAGGTTATTACTGGCACATTCCTCATTCATTTAATTTTTTCATTTGATTCAATATTGCACTCGAGTAACATTTGATTCAATATTGCAGGCCCAGCTTGAGGAAGAGAGGATCAGGCGGGAGCAGCTCGAGGCGACTTTGGCGCAGCAGGTGCAGACGCAAGTGCAGGAGGTGCGGACACAGATGCAGACGGAAGTGTAGGATATGTACGCCTACTTTCACGCTCAGTTTGCGGCGATAGGTGACCCACTGCCGCCACATCCGACATGGGCTCCTCGTCCTCCCATTTCTTCTCCGGTGAGTAATAAAACAACCTTAGACAACTTAGAGACTTATAAAACATAGACAAACTTACAGACTTAGAAAACCTTGAGACTTAGAAAACCTAGAGACTTAGAAAACTTAGTTGTGCTATACATGATGTATCACAAATGTTATGTCTTCCTTTGTGCAGCCGATGCCTGGGTCAGCGGGGTCAAATGCTGGGGCTGCGGCTAGGGCTGTGATGCTGGATGTGGATATCTATCGGCAGCTCGCACTCTTTTCCCACCAGTACCCCCACTCTTTGATCCATGATTTGTGTTTTGTGGACTATATGTGTGGCTTGTGGACTATTTGTGTACTTGTAAGCGTTTATGGACTATTTGAGCACTTGTGAACGTTTGTGGACTATTTGTGGATTTGTGAACACTTTGTGGACTATATGTGTATTAATTGTTGAATTGTGGACTATTTGAGGATTTGGATGTGGATGTGGTTGTTAAATGGATATATATTGTCATATATATTAAATGCATGTGTGTTTGTCAATTGGATTAACGGAAAAAACAAAAAAAAAAAGTTCTGGAAAACACTTTTGCCAAATGTAATTGCGTCGACACTCGGCAAAATTAAAGTACCCCCTTTTGCTGAGTGTCAGAAGGCAGGACACTCGGCAAAGGGGGGTACCTTAGCCGAGTGCCAGCACCTAGGACACTCGGCAAAGAGGGGTATCTTTACCGAGTGTCTGCCAATTATGCACTCGGGAAAGCTTTCCCGAGTGTCCAGTTTGACACTCGGAAAAGCTTTTCTCCGTCAGGCCGACATCCGTCAAATTTTGTTTCCCGAGTATCGTTCCCGGCACTCGGGAAAGCCTTTGCCGAGTGCCCGATAAAAAAACACTCGGCAAAGGGGGTATTCGCGGTGTATACCCTCGCCGAGTGCGTTTTTCCGAGTGCTACACTTGGCAATGGCTTTGCCGAGTGTATTTGGGCCTTTGCCGAGTGCCCCAGGCACTCGGGAAAATAGGGAATCCTGGTAGTGTCCACTAAGATGCAAAATGTCCGTACTAATTTGTGTTATTGAGTGTACGTTTGTAACATAAATGTTTGATTTATAAAAATGTGCTACAGAAAATTATTCTAGTAACACAAAAATAGTGTTCCAAGTATAGTGTTATAAAGAAAGCAATGTGTCTAAACATAGCAAGCGTAGAACTCATAGTAACATAAATAAATGTTATTGTTATGTGTTACTACATGAATAAAGTTGAAACACCTACAAGGAATGTTTGAACCACTGTCGTAACTGGAAGATGCCGCATTATGAGGCGAGATCGCCGAATGTTCATATTTCAACCAACCAACGAAGGCACGTGGTTGCCATGTATCTCTAGGAAAAGAAATGATACAAAAATAAAACTCATGAGTTTATCATATCTACGGTGGATGGACTTGTTGAGATGGATTCACAGGATAGAGATGAAACATAGAGCTACAGTAATTGAGGGAATTGCTATTATCTTATTCATTAATTGATTCGTATCTATCGTAGATGGAGTATTTTTTTTAATAAAAAAGCTATTAAAATACAAATGAAATTCTCTATATATATCTCCATCATTGATGAACTAGGCAAGGTGGGTCTAGGAAATACATGGAATCCCCGTAGCTGTTTGGCAGGCAGATCAAACGAAATTCAATATAGCTAGGCAACAAAACTGAAACAAAACCTTTAACTTTTGGAATTTGAAACATGGTAAAATTGGACGGAGTCACTAATTCACACTACCCCCAAATCAGCATGAGCTGGAAGGAACAAAGTAAGGTTCATTTCCAGGTTGTTTTGGCACCGGAGCAAAATATCAATACAAACAAAATATAGGCAGCACAATTAATCAGAATCATCCGGAGACGGCCGGCAAATGGAACCAAGCACCCAACATCCAGATTTCGAAAAATCTTGCAAAACTGGAAAACAGTCAATTGGGACTAGCTAGGAAGAAAAATCAGTATGAACTGGCAGTAATAAAAGTATTTTTTTAGGGCAGTAATAAAAGTTAGCCTGGCAGCAATTGATTTGTTCCCCTAAAAAGCCATTCGCGCGTACGTTCGTCCCCCCTGGGTCTGGCCTGTGGGCCTGCTTGGGTGGGAACGGCAAAATTTCGGATTTTGTGGTGCCGCCGCTCGCGTCTCACACGCCATAAGCAGCTTCCCTCTCCACGACATATAAACCCCCGGGCGCCCTGCCAGCTTGTCGCCTTGCTACTGCGCCCCCCTCACGCACGCCGCGCACGCTTCTCCTCGATCTCCTCTGCGCCGCCGCCGTCGCCGCCTTCTCTCCTCCACGCCGCCGTCGGCAAAAGGTCCGCCCCGGCCCGCCCCCCTCATTTCGTTTTGTTCGCGTGATCTCGTCGTAGGTTTCGGTAGCCGTGGGGTACTGGGGTGTGTTCGTCGGCGTCACCGCGCGCCTCGTCTCCTCCACGCCGCCGCCAGCGAAGGCGTCGGCCGCCGCTTGCGTGCGTGGTAGCTAGGTCGCGTCGGGCTGTGTTGGGATTCCATCGCGTCGTCGAGTTCCGGAGGCGATTTTGCCCCGGCCGTCCGGGGCTGTTTGATTCTCCCCCACCATATGGTACTCGTCATGTCGCAGTCCTTCATCGGATTCGTCCTCCACGTTTTCGGCAAGCTCTACCGCTCCCGCACCCGCCGCAGCGGCCGCCTGATATCCTCCTCCCTCTTTTCTCCTTAGACCAGATGTGATCAGATCAGACAAGTTTTGAATGACCAAGGTGTTGTGTGTTTCCTAGCTTTGCTTGATCAATCCTTCTTTCTGATTACTAGGTCTGTAGTTTATGGTGCCCTTTCTGTATTTTCGCCTCCCCTTTTTGGCTCGCTGATGCAAAGAATTATGCTAGTTACTTCACTTGTGCTTGTGAAATGAAATCATCACTGCAAGTCATGTGAAAAATTGAATCTTTGTTAACTAAACGAGTTAGAGAATTGCACACTGGTCATTAGCTAGGATAGGGCCCGTATAGTAGTTGTTTCTGGAGCTTGTATAATTCAACATCGTTGTGCTGCTTTTATGTCTTTCTGTTACTTCCTTAATATAGGCTTTTGTGATCATTTCGAATTCTAGCTAGGTTTGTGCTTCCTGATCATGGGAAAGCCTTTATATATCAGAGCTAGCTTATAACTTCAAATACGTGACCGAGTCCCTCGCAAGAAAAATGCTTGTCTGAGTTCTCTAAAATCCTGTATTTTCAACATGATATTACTCTCCAAAGGATATATCTACTGTCTGCTTCTTGAGCTATACATCAAAAGTAACTAGCTAGGTTGTGCAGCTCTGCTCCTTTTGATTAGGGAAATTAACATGGGTGGATATCTTAGGCTTTTTGCTGAAGTTTTTTTTTTTTTTTTTTTTTGCTGAAGTTGTAACACAGAAACATGTCTTCGTTAGTAAGAGTTCTTAGGAATCTTGTATTCAACGTGATAGTGGTGTCCCAAGGGTGTTATCTATCCTTGTCTGGTTGAGCTACAAGTCAAAAGTTACTAGGCAGTGCAGTTGTGCTCCTTTTTATAGTTCATTTCACATATATTTTTTTTGCTGAAGTTATTCAGATTAGTGAATACATGAACCACACTTTTTTTTGCTTGCTTGTGTAATTCTTCTCTTTGCACTTGTAGCTAACTTACCACTGCAACAAATGGTTCACCATGTTTAAACATGTTCTAGAGCCAGGACTCTGAGAACTTGATTTTTCTGTAGTGTGGGTTTAACCTTAACACTGTATGTCATGTGGTTGGTGTATGTCTTTTAGTGCGAAGCCTGATTGAGAGTGTCAGTGTTTAGTATGTTAATTAAATGAGTCATGAGTGATTTGGGAGGGGATTCGATAGAAATCATTTGGTTAGCTCCGTTACTTCTATGGACCGTTGCTTCGATTCGTGGGAATTTCAGGCGGCGTCAGTGTGATTTAGGATAGGTTTCCTGCAGTAGCATGGTGGGTTGTCATCTGGCTGGCAGCATGGTGGTTCAACTTTTTGCTACAATACTTAGTTTTACTTTATAAGAAATACCTAATATACATGGATACCATTGTTCAAGTATTTTTCTAATATAACTAACTTTTTTGTAATCTAATCAAATCTTTTCTTATTGATCAAATGTGGTTTAGGTGAGGTCATGATTCTGTCGAAGAACACTAAGGTTGATGCAGAGACTAGTGGTGGCACGAATCTGCTGCCAAAACCTATGTCTGATGACGGGAAGAGTGGCGGAGTGAGAATTCCAACAAAGTCTGGTCTTTTGAAGCTGCTGCCTAAGAAGAACAATACAATGGCCACCCTGTCTTGTCATGCTCACGGCAGGCATCTTCCCATCAGATTTCAGGTATCATGCTCAACACATACGATTGATCACTTTTATATAAGAAGATTATATGATTCATAACATTCTGCATCTTAGTTGGATATACTATATTGTACATGCATGCATATTGTCTTATTTTTTCTGTTAACGTATGCTGCTACTGCTACATATCCTGCAGAAGAACGCTGAGGTTGAGACAGAGACTAGTGGCGGAGTTAGAATTCCTTCAAAGACCGGTGTTTTAAAGCTCCTGCCTAAGAAGAACAACACCTTGGCCAACGAAACTAGTCAAGGCAGGCATCTTCACAACATCTTTCAGGTCTCATACTTGTCACATAATGAGTTACACATTTTATGATTCATAATATTTTGCATTTCATGATGAATATGCTATTGTAATGGTTTTAACTTTTTATTGTAAATTGTGCTGCTACTGACACATAATATTTCTAAGGGAATAGAAAGTTTGCTTTTGTTTTTCATGCATTAGTTGTATTTTGCAGCTGTTTCATTCTATGGTTAATTTCCCAAGTGATCAATTATTCTAATATATAACTACTTGAGAATTTCCATGGGAGAGCGAAAAATATTTCAGTAACAACCCAACTGGTGGACATCGGAAGCACAGCCATGAAGCAGATTTTGGATGTGGCACAACTGCAGACCATGCTGTAGGTTCACATGATACCGTGTCACACCAAAACATAGAACCCGAACACCAGCTTTTGAACCACCCTAGGGAATCTAAACGACTTCCCTCGTGGCTCAAGGCATACAAATCAAAGACTGATTTAAACAAGTGGATCCATTGGATAACCTATGGGTTTAGGAGGCAAGACAATGTGAGTATGCTATTTGATCGTACTATGTTTCAAATCTAAACCTTGTCAATGTGGCCCTGAATTTATTTTTCCCTTTTGTGTTTGTTCTATCACCATATCATCATTTTGCAACACATATTGTTTCCGTTTATTTTTTATATCTCAGCGTTGTTACCTTGCTGGACAAAGATATTGTATTTTAAAAATTATTAGCATACTCATTTCTTAAGGATTATAGGGTATTAACGAGCAATCAACCTTATACTGTAACATGGAATCATGATGAGTATTTTTAATGTTATTATACTTTTTATGTTGTTATTACTTTGAACGCTTCACTTATATATCCAATAGGGAAACTTACAAAGAGAAGCTTGGAAATAGACAGCTCTAGAAACACCTGGAAAAAAATATATAACAAAAAGGGGATGCGAACATTTTTACTCAAAACCACCGTACCCGAACAGTATATGTGCTAAATCAGATACCTACTACCACTACGGAATCAAGTTATTAAATCTGTTCTCATGCTAAAGTTTTATATTTTACCACCTCTATTGAATCTTCTATGATTTTCAATAATCCAATGAGGACACATGAATACTGTTTCATTTGATGTGCAGAACTACTTGTGCTGATGATTCTACTCATACTACCTTACGTCACCGCTTAATTAATTACTTCCTTCTACCAATGCGTTTAGTTTGTTACAAATGTTGACTTGACTCATTGCATATTTATTTTGTGATAATCAGGCTATATTATTCCTTGTTTTGTATATCTTTATAAAGAAATCCCTTTTTTATTTTCATAAGAGCTGGCCCTCAGTTATGTTTATGAATTTCAAGACTATATATTCCCATTATTCACATCCATTTGTTGTATGTTTAATTGATTAGTACACATTGAGCTGGATATACATTAAGAAAGTGTTCAATACTCGCTGTTATATTATTAATGATGCATGCATTTTTCTTTTTTGGTTGCGTACCCACTGCATAAATCTGATAAGAATGAAACAAATATATTACCTAAACTATGCCTTTTTGTCCTAAGAATCTCATTCTGCATCAGTTACTGCATAGTAAGTGTTGTGCTCACTTTGAGAAATTTACTTTGCATGATGTCAAATTAAGACATCACATTGAGGGAGATGACGACACAAAATTATTTTTTGTTTGGTTTTAGAGGCCATGTCAATTTAATTGCCATTATTTTTGTGTACGTAGACTCTCTATCTGTAGTATTAATGTACGTTTATTCTGCATTTCTGATTTTTCATCCACTACCTACCAATAACTATTAAACTTCATTGGATCCTATACTAAAATGATAAAATGATTTTTTCATATTTGGTTACACTTGCATCATAGTTTACATATAATGTAGCAAAACATCTATGTAGCTCCATATCTTTCATACATGTAGCTCTGTTTGTAGCTGTTCATTTGGTTCCCTACTGCCACCATTTGTACTATTTTTGTGTTAATTTCTCCATATAAGAACATTTCAGCTCCAGATCTGTTTTCGACAATAATTTGACATAAGCTGTCCACATATTTCCCTTACATCTACATTTGTCATCCTTTCCTCTTTTCAGTACTACAAGCACATGGATTACGCATATACCTTTCGCTCCAAGTCTGAAGTCACCAGTTTTCTAGAAACTGGCACAGTTAAAGGGAAAGTTCTCCGGAAGAAGGTGCATGCTTTTGTTTGGGTATTATATATTAGTCAGACCAAATCTATGGATACATATTATTTGTTACTGATTTAGGTTTTTCATCCACGTGCAGAGATCAGCGGAGAGATCAGGTGATCCGAATGGACAGGATTGTGGTATTCCCATATTCTTTGTTATAGTACTATTTGTACAAGATTCATTGTAGTTGTACTAGCTAAAGCTTAAATCCAACAGAGTAATGGTTTGATAGTTATTGTGGTTTCCTAAATGAGAACTAGTCCGATAGGGAGTGTGTGGAACTTATAATTCAGAGAAGTACCCAGATTAAATTTTGAAAAATGTATTAGACTGAAATTGTGAAGTTCTGTCTTAATATAACATCAAGCTAATTTCAGTTGTTTTATGTTGAATTTACTCGCAAACATGTCACAGAATCTTCCAATTACTACATGTGCAGGTCCAAGCCGTTCAACAAGACTGACCAGACAGAAGACTGCAACTACATCTATTTCTACCCCTCAAGGTTCTGTCTAATTATGTGAAGGCTGAAATCCACTTTGCAAACCACATTTAGGTTACTTTTGCTAGTAAATTTTTAGATATTTATTAAATTGTGGTTCCACTATCAGTTCGTACGAAGCAGAGGGTGTAAAAGGAAGCATGCATGCATGTCTCTTGATTTTTTGTTCCAGCACTCTCATATAAACAACGTTCTCCTTCCCTAATAAAAAAAATGGCAATCCGCAATAACAGGGCACACGTGCATTGATTGTGCAATCAACTTTCTCTTCCAGTCACTCATGGAACACTAAAATTATATTTGATCTCAGGTTCCATTCATAACTATAGACAGCCATGGTTTGCAAAGAAACTCCATTGCTTCCTCCTTGAAGGCGGCAACTAGAGAACACCGAATTATACGTATGATGGTGTGATGTTCGCTAACATTAGAACATTTGCAGTTGAATTTTCAAAAAAATATCCTTACTCAGATGTATACATTACTGTATTACCTGCTCCACATTTCATCACACATTGAAGGGACAGTGAGCCAAAAAAAAATTGAAGAACTATTTTCTACCTCTGTTGGCAATAGTGAAACTCAAACTAAGATCCCAATGGAAAAGATGGGGTTTTTGAAAATAAATATTACATTTACCATTAGACGAATACAATTCTAGGACCAGTCAACCCATTTTCTGCCTCGTTTGTATCTTTGCCTTATGATGACTATGGTCAAACATGGTTTATATTAGTATAGTTTGAGTTTAACTAAATTCATTTGAAACATATATCTGCAGATACCTGGCTGTCCAAATGTGAAGGGGTGGCCACAAATATAACAAAGCTTCCTCGCGGTTTTGTCTAATCCCCGTGTGGAAGATGCAATCAAATGGCTCAGTACAGATGTTTTAAGAAGCGTGTAGTTGTCTGTGTACAACTGGCATATTATCCTTTTTACCACCTCCTGGTATCCATGGTTCATACAATTAATTTTACAATGCAAGCTATGGGTTTCATCTTGCTTGTACTTGTAGGTTTGGTCCCTTATCTACCTCAACTACTTTGGGGACAAACAGGTCATGTTGTTTATGTTGTGTTAAATAAAATGCACAGTATATTGCTGGGTCCAAAGCATAATCCATGTTGTTTGGCGGTTTTATTCCATAATTTTGGCTTATTTCTTGTGATGTCTAACAAAGGCACAAGATTGCATGAACAAATGAAGGACTCCATGCTTCTGATAGTTTGAGAGATCGTGGAAAAATTAAAATCCCACTCCAATGTGTTCCAGATAATTTGCTAACAGCATGCCCCATGAAAACAAATGGTTACATAGTTATCTGATTTGTCATTGATATTGTTTGTATGAGTCCTTTTTCGAGTCAAACTTCACTGTTCATTTATTAAGCTGTCCTAACGGATCAAGAGGGGCCTTTGGGCTGTAACCACCAAATGATGTTTCACACCAAGTCACGTAGTTTTTGTTTGTTGACATAAGCGTGTGCATATATCTTTGACTACAACGAAAGTCATGATGGGATTTGCTTATGTTTGTGATACTCGCTATAGTCATAAAAAAATGTTATTTAGATATTGGTACCTGCATCGAAATTCCAATCCAACAACTAAATATTGTTATAAAATATATGCAATATATATAGTATTTGTAATATTAAGAAACTATTTTTTTTTCTCGAACATGTAGTAGAGTTGTCTATCATCTCATTGAGAATGATGGAAGAAAATACACAAGGGAGGACCATAAAGACCTCCCAGAAAACACAGTCAACACACCCATTTAGACATACAACTGACGCGCCAGAAAATAAAGAAAATGTCCAGCACCTCACAAAATAGACTATATCTGTCCAAAGTGAGCGACCCATGCATAGCGAAACTCCTGCCAGCAACCACACTGTTTGCAGCAGCCAAGGGATCATTGGGATGGCACCTTTAAACACGAGTCATTTTTTGCTTCCAAAGCTCACATGCATATTTTTTTCTTGAAACACAGGAGTGCTGCGCCTCATTGTGATAAGAAGAACATAGGACAAGAACCTGATACAACACATACCACATGCAACCATGTTGTCCTTAGATAACATTCACGCCTGTGAAATACAAAAATAACGACCAACACTACTACAAGGCAAACCACCCTTTAGCAACAAATACTTTGCAACATATGGTCAAGCCATTGCAGCAGACGCAAATGCATTGGCCAGGAATCGAGCCCGCAACTCAAAGGTTGAGTTCCGTAAGCACTAACTAACAAACCATCGCACAGTTTATGTTTCGACTGCCCCCACAAATCTTTTTTAATCATTCTTTGATCGAACAATATAAGGTTCTAATATTTATCCCGCTGTGCCATTACCCACAACGCCGCCGCCCCGTCCTCTGACCTGCGCCCTTGGCCACAACGCGCCGCCGCCCCGTCCTCTGACCTGCGCCCTTGGCCACAACGCGCCGCCGCCCCATCCTCCGGCCCGCGCCACAGGTCCGACCCCATCCTCCTGCAAATAATGATACAATATTATATTTAAAATGACGATGAAACATTCATGATATATTTTTCTGATATATATTGTGATATTCACTATATTCATGTAAAATTTAAAATTAAAATTCAATTTGTGCGTCGAGAAATAAAAAAGACAATTTGTATTAATGGTTGAAATGAACCAAGTGACATAGTTTATGTCGTACCCTATTTCTGGAGCACTAGTGCTTACCGTATCAGTCCCTGGATCAGACGCTGATACGAACACTTACACAGAATGAATGTCACAGAGTCATCACTCATAAATATTACCAAGTCTCATACAAGCCTTCATACATAAAAAGTCTTACATCATCCGGCCAAAGGCCATTTTATTACATCAAGCATCAAGCTAGTGGGCTGGAACAGCAAAACCACTTAAACACTACTACAGCGGAAGACGGAAACGGCACTAGCACAGGCATCTTGAGTGCGAATAGGACCCTACTCTTCATCACCATCCTCCATGTACTCTGGTTCTTCATCTGAATGATTAAAGCAAGGGTGAGTACATAAGGTACTCAGCAAGTCCTAACAACGAGGGGTAATTATATACAACGGTATAACCAATGGATAGGCTGAGGGTTTATCATCTGAGCGGAAAGCCAGTTTTATGCAAGGGTTGTTTGGAAAACAAAACAGTTCACAAACTACTGTCAGGATTATCAGTGGTATTTAGTGGGGTTGTAGCCCTGGGGGAGATGCAGTCCATCCCGCCAGTTCCCAAGTTTTAATGCTGGCAGGAAACCAGCGCACGGTTTCACACCGGAGTATTCTAAAAACACACCAAGGGAGTAACTCACACCGTTATACTAATCATTGTGTGGCATAAGCTTTCGCGTTGCCCATTACCGTGGAACACGGCTATCATGATAGGTTTTTAACTCTGCAGAGGTTGTACACAATTCCCCACAAGGCATACCAGTCCTCCCCATCGTCATGGCTTAGACTGGCATACTAATGGTCCCGTACCTACTTGGTGTCACCACGGCACCACCACAGAAATACTGCAACCAGGGGCTTCACAATATCATCATCATTATCATGTAGAAATGCCTGAATAATCACCATATGCCGGATCCCGACGCCTGCTATGTCGAGTCTTCTCCTGGCTTCCGCTGCAACTCCTGCCCTCCAGGTGGGTACCGGGTGAACACTATAGTAGGGTGTGGTTCCAAACCTTTCCCATTCAAGCCATGTGGTGTACAAAAGGTGCTAGACAAGGCGGCACATGTGGTTGTACGAAAGGTGCTGGCGACGGCTGTAGGCGGCGGGGTGCGACACGGTGTGCACGGGGAGGCCCTACGTGGCGAGGCGGAGCTAGCGGGGCTACACGTTGACGACGGCGGTGAGCGGAGCAGCGGCGCGGGCTCGCCGGAGGCCGGTGGCGCGGTGGCGCGTGAGGTGAGAAGTGCATGCGCGCGGGCTCGCGCGTGTTTGTGTGTCCGAGCGCGTGCGCGTGAGTGCGCCGCGTGCGGTGCGCGCCTCAGCATGGCCAGGCGTGGCCGGAAAGCCTGCGCGATGAGGTCGCGCGGCGGCTGGTGGCGGTGCTCGATGCGGAGCACGCGTCTATGCGCGGGGAAAGGAGATTGATTGTCACACCCCAAATATTTTGCCATGATAAAAATTCACTAAAATTTTGAAATTTTTCGAATTTAGAACAAATTAAAATTAAGTGTGTGATTAAAGTTAGCCAAACTACCTCAATTTTTTAAAAAAATTCATTTTGAAAATTTGCACAAAACCCAACATATGCATTTCTGGAGTTTATAGTCTTTATTTTGAGTGTTTGTTTGCTTTTTGTTTTTGTTGGAATTTAAAATCCCTTCAAATTCGAAATCTAGAAAAGTTCAAACCATTTCCAGCTCCAAAAGTCGTTTCGGGCCGAATCTCAGCCAGCCCAACTTCCTTTTTCTTTTCCTCTTTTCTTTTTCCTCTCCCGCACCCGGCCCGTCGCGGCCCAGCCTCCCTCACCCCGGCCCGTCTCTCTCCCGCTCACTGCCAAGTGGGACTGATAAGGTAAGCACACAGTACTCCAGAAATGGGGTATGACATTGATGGTACGGGAGAGAGAGAAGGGGGAGGTGAGGCTCACGGTGGGCTCGACGGCGTTGAAGGAGACCGGGAGTGGCGCGCCGTCGTGCGTGATGTCGCCGGAACCCTAACCCGCCGTGGACGCCATGCTCCGCGCCTCTCCTACGAAGAAGAAGGACGGGACGGGGTCAAACACGGCACGGCAAGTCCAAAGGGAGAAGAAAAGGGCGGCAGAGCTCTACTCTTTGTTTCACTGTGCACGGCCGGAGGGGTCGCCGGAGTTGAAGATGACGGTGGGGAAAAGTGAAAATGGTGGCTGGAGTGTGGATTGGAGGTGCTCGAGCTCGGGGAAAGGAAGAGGAAGGTGAAGCGGAGCTCTTCGGCTTTTATAGGCGGCCGAGGAGGAGCCGTTGGGCGCCGGCTCGAGACGGCGGTCGTCGGCTCTGTCCTCGCCCGAGTAAAAGCGATGCGATGGCGCGCCACAGGGAATGACGACGCCCATGCGCGCGAGGACGGGCGCGCGGGGCGGCCATAGTGCGGTGAACGGGACGGCGGCCAAGCTGGGCTGACGTCGAGGCATGGGGACGCGCCGGTCGTCGGGGTCGAGGTCGACGGTCCGCGCGGAAGGACAACGAGCGAGTCAAAAAGATGGGACAAGGCAGGGCGTGGTGACGACGGCGTTACGCGAACACGTGCGGGTGACGCTGCGGTGGCGGTGTAGCTTGACGCGACGAGACACGGCGGCCGGCACGGAGGCATGGGCGCTCTGCGCCGCGCCAGAGGAAGACGATGACAGGTGGGCTCCACCTGTCAGCGACACGGCGAGGGCGAGCGGGCTGGGCTGCTGCTGGGCCGGAGGGAGAGGAGCTGGGCCGCGGGCTGGCACGCGGGAAAAAGAAAAGAAGAAGAAGAAGTGGGCCGCGGAAGGAGAAAAGGGAAAGGGGCGGCCCAGGAGAGAAGGAATGGTTTAAACATTTCCAGAGAATTTAGGGATTCAAATTTGAATGGATTTCAAATTTGAAAAAGGATCAAAACCAAAAGAACACATAAATAAATCAGAAAATTCTAAATATGCAGATGGTGGTGTTTGATGCACATTTAAAATTCGAAATTTTAAATTTGGCATGAATTTGACTTCTACTTTGATTGAATTTGGAAAAGTTCAAATTTTTAGTGGTTTTTAAATATGGGCAAAACACAGGGTGTTACAGTTTAGGGGGTAAAATGAACCAAAAGATAGTTTAGGGGGTTATTTGGACTAGGTTATACTTGAGGAGAATAACATATATGAATCGGACTTTTTCCATAAAATGAATATATAGTGATAAATAAAAAGTGAATAAGTCTTATGTGTCGAGCATGAGGCCTGAAATATGATGGGAAGATGCCTGCCGTGAGCGTGACTAGGCTGGGTGGCCACTGTATTGTTCTTAGGCAGGAGATTTAAAACACCGGTCTCTGTTGGAATTCTAACTCTGCTATTCGGTTTTGTTCTTGTACCTGCTGATGCACAAAGGAGAATTATTTGCGCTTGTTAGTATTCAGTATGCTGTCTGTTTTGACTGTACATCAGTACCAGTTAAATCAATCATAGAAACTAAAGAAATATTCATTATATTGGAAAGTTATATATATATACTAATTAAAATGTGGATTAAATAAACGAAAACAACTCTGATGAAGTTCTTTCTCAAAAGCTGCATGCATCCCAAAGCAACCCCACTTAATTATCTGTTTAGTTAATTATCTTTTTAGTTCCTGGGCTTGGCCCAGTCCAACCCAGCCCAGGCATGGAGATTATCTTCTCCATCCATTAATCTTCGGCCGGAGAGACCGAGAGAAAAAGGAGAAGAACTTCGCCATGGCTGTTTCCGCCACTGTGAACCACAAAAGAGTGTGGAGGAAAGGCTTGCCAGCTGCTTGGTCACGAAGCCAAATGAATGGGGCACCCCGAAGGCTGGTGGCTGCGTCGGGACAATAATTTTTGGAGCAAAACGGCGATGGCGTAGTGACGGGAACGATGGGCTCACACATGCGAGCTCAATGACGATGACCTAGGAAGATAGGGTCACGATCGAAAACTAGAACTACGGTGCCATTCTTATCTTTTTATTTTTCAGTGACAAGGTATCGAAGATGAGGACTAATAGATCGAAACAATCCTATCCCCACGCCTGGGCTGGGTTAATTGCATCGGGTTGGACAAGGCCAACGGATTAAAGAAAATTAAGAAAATCATTTCATTGACCAGATTGCTTTGACATGCGTGCAGGTTTAGTGAAAAAACTCCACCGGAGCAGTTCTCCGCATGAGAATACACACAAAACCAGGACTGTTATATACAAGAATGGCGGAAAAGTAGTTTTGTTTACCCACAGCAATTAATTGCTTTCGTTTCTAGAGGCAGATCAGTCTAAGAGGAGAAAGAGCATGATACATTTGGTATTTTCGAGAGGCAGATCAGATGAGTCCAGAGATTTTTCCACGTAGTGATCTAGGAGTGAAAGATTAACTGCATTTGGATTTTTTTCCCACATAATCACCAGGTATGCATGAAGTTCTTTGGTCAAAACTGCTGCGAAAGCTAGCTATTTCATGTGATCCTGAGTGTGCTAAGAAACAAGGCAAACAACGTATGGTCACCAGGTATGCATGAAATTCTTTGGATTTTCTCCACATAGTCACCAGATATGCATGAAGTTCATGTGCATCCTAGAGTATGTTCTATTTCATGATGATCCACAATCTCAGAGACTCTCTAAAAGACTTGTTACAGTCGCCTGGTATACCATTTGCGACCAAACTCTATGGAGTGTATGATCGGGTATACTTGTTACGTTTAGCATTTGTTTCTATTATATGTGCCGAAATATATCCTACGGATCACAGTACATGGAAGATAAATAAAGTTGAAACACTAACAAGAAATGTTTGAATCACGGTCGTAAGTGGAAGATGCCACATTATGAGGTGAGATCGCCGAATGTTCATATTTGAACCAACAAACGAAGGCACGTGGTTGCTATATATGTATCTCCAAGAAAAGCAATGATACAAAAATAAAACTCATTAATTGATTCATATCTATGGTGGATGGACTTGTTGAGATGGATTCACATACAGAGATGAAACATAGAGCTACAGTGATTGAGGGAATTGCGATTATTTTATTCATTAATTGATTCATAATCTATGGTGGATGAAGTATTTTATTTAATGAAAAAAGCTACTAAAATACTAATTAAATTCTCTCTATCTCTATCATTGATGAACTAGGCAAAGTGGGTCTAGGAAATACATGAAAAGGTATCTCCGTAGCTGTTTGGCAGGCAAATCAAACGAAATTCAATATAGGCAAACAAAATTGAAACAAAACCTACTTTTGGAATTTGAAATCTGGTAAAATTGGACGCGACGGAGATACAAATTCAGACTACCCACAAATCAGCATGAGCTAGCAGGAACAAAGTAAGGTTCGATCATTTCCAGGCTGTTTTGGCACCGGGGCAAAATCTAAGGGTGTGTTTGGTTCAGCTTAAAGGGGATGTGGCTTCCAAAAAAAGTCAGTAGCTGAACCAAAGACCCGGCTGTAGGCAGCGGCTTTGAGAAAAAGTCGGCTTTCTCTCAATGTAAAACTCACAGCAGCTTCGGAGGTGCTTTTACTGGTTGTGGGAGGAGAAAGTTCCATTTATTTACCCGCCTGCCACCGCTAAGTGGAAAGATACCGGTTCGTTTTATTTCCCGTCCGCGATGTGCCGGCACCAAAGGACGCAGCACGGCGGAGCCCTCCACGCCGGTCGCCGGCGAGAGTGAGGCGGAGGCTGCGGGCTAGCTCTGCCGCCTTTCTCCACGAGCTCCGATCCGCAATGCGAGGTCCGCCCCCACCCCCTTTTTCCTGGAGCTCCGCTGCGCGCAGGCGCGCGAGCACGAGCTCCGCTGCCTCCCCCGCCACGCGCGGCCTAGGCTCTAGCTCTCCTGCTGCGGCGGCGGCCTGGGCTTCGACAACGGCGGCTTGGGTTGCGGGCTCGTTACAGGCGGCATTTGCAGAAACAGCGGCCAAGAAGACCCGCTCCCTTCATCTCCATCTGAGGCGCACCCCACCTGACCCGCTCCCCTACTCTCCAACACGAGGCAGCGGCGCACCTCCTCGGCGTTCTTCAGCCCCACCACACGCAGCTCAATACGCCATGGGCACACCATCGAGCTCAACTTGCCATGGCTGCCCTCCCCAAAATCAGCCGTCATCCTCACAGCTCTCACTCGAAATCCCACATCGAATGGTTGCGCCATAGCACGGGGATTCGATTCCCCCTATTTCCCATCACTATCTCCCCTCCTCCCCGTGCTGATTTGAGCTTCAAAGTGGTCATCCATGGTGGTCTGTAGATGAGGAAGACCAGACAGAATGTCTTTTGCAAAAAGGCCCTCACGAAACATGTAATTAGTTATGATGTTTTGGTGTCTTGATTTTTTTTAAAAAAAACCTAGAAGTTAAGAGAATTTCAAGAAAGATTTTAACAATTTAGAACATAAGTTAATGATCATTTACAAGTTTTTCTCTGAACAGTATAATGTTTTACTATCAATTTCCATATAAATTGTTCCTTAAAAAACATTCAAGGTTGTTACAGTCATTTCACAGCTTTTTTCACAGCCACAGTCATTTCAACCAAACGGCTTTCAGCTTTTTTACAGCTCACAACCCACAGCAGCTTTTTCTACAGCTCACAGCCCACAGCAGCTTTTTTCAC
Organism: Eragrostis curvula; assembly: GCA_007726485.1. Taxonomy (NCBI): domain Eukaryota; kingdom Viridiplantae; phylum Streptophyta; class Magnoliopsida; order Poales; family Poaceae; genus Eragrostis; species Eragrostis curvula. The sequence continues at coordinate 40,387,922 of CM017444.1, forward strand.
AGCCACAGCACAACCAAACACACCCTAAATACAAACCAAATATGCAACGAAATCAGAATCATCCAGAGACAGGCCAGGAAAATGGAACCGAGCAGAGCACCCATCGTTCAGATTTCGAAAAATCTTGCAGAATTGGAAACCATTCAATTGATACGTACTACACCAAGAAACCAGTATTAACTGTGGCAGTAAGAAAAGCTAGTCTGGCAGCAATTTATTTGTTCCCAAAAAAACCATTTGCGCATACGTTCGTCCCCCCTGGGCCTGGCCTGTGGGCCTGCTTGGGTGGGAACGGGAAAATTTTGGAATTTGGCGTGCCGCCGCTCGCGTCTCACGCCATCAGCAAGCGCTTCCCTCTCCACGCACGCCATATAAACCCCGCGCCCCTGCCTGCGACTGCGAGTCCACCAGCCAGCTTGTCGCCTTCCTGCACGCCGCGCACGCTTTTCTTTTTCCTCTCCTCTACGCCGCCGCCTTCTCTCCTCCACGCCGCCGTCGGCAAGGTCCGCCCCCCTCCGCCCTCGTTTCGTTTCCTTCGCGTGGTCTGGTCTGGTCGTAGGATTCGGTAGAGGTCGCGTTTGTAGCCGTCGGGGTGTGTTCGGCGGCGTTACCGCGCGCCTCCTCTCCTCCACGCCGCCGCCGCCGCCAGCGATGGCGTCGGCCGCCGCTTGCGTGGTAGCTAGGTCGCGTCGGGGTGTGTTGTGTTGGGTGGGGTTTTCGTGGTCGAGTTCCGGAGGAGATTTTGCCCCGGCCGTCCGGTTCATCGGATTCGTCACCTCCCTAGCTCCACGTCGTGGGCAAGCTCTACCGCTCTAGCACCGCCGCAGCGCGCGTCTGCCTGATCCCCATTCCTCTTTTCTCCTTATAGAATTGCACACTGGTCATTAGGATAGGGCCCGTAGCTCTTTCTGGAGCTTGTATAATTCCACATCGTCGTGCTGCTTTTATATCTGTCTGTTACTTCCTTAGTATAGGCTTCTGTGACCATTTCAAATTCTAGCTAGGTTGGTGCTTCCTAATCATGGGAAAGCCGTTATATATCAGAGCTTATATAACTAGAAAAATGCCAGTCTGAGTTCTCTTAAATCCTGTATTTTCAACATGATATATATTACTCTCCAAAGGATATATCTACTCTCTGCTTCTTGAGCTATATATACATCAAAAGTAACTAGTTGGGTTGTGCATCTCTGCTCCTTTTGATTAGGGAAATTAACATGGGTGGATATCTTAGGTTTTTGCTGAAGTTGTAACATAGAAACATGTCTTGGTTATTACGAGTTTGTTTGGAATCCTCTATTCAACGTGATAGTGGTGTCCCAAGGGTGTTATCTATCCTGCTTAAAGTAACTATATAGGCAGTGCAGTTGTGCTCCTTTTGATTGGGCATTTCACATATATTTCTTTTTGCTGAAGTTATACAGATTAGCTAGTGAATACATTCCTGCACCACACTTGTGTTTGCTTGCTTGTTATTTATTTCCTTCTTTTATATATCTATTAGCTCTTCACATAACTGATGATCGATTATTAATATTTGTAGGGAGGAGACATGGTAAAAACTCCGCGGTCTCCTGGCACCACAGGTCCTATTCTTAGCTAACTGGTTTACTTGTTTTGATTGACTTTCATCTTCTTGTCGCTACTTTTTGGATAAGTTGTGATTTATGCTATTTCATGTCAATCTGATTTTGTATTTCATGCTAAGCTGAGCAGTTTAGGAAATTATATATTATGTATGGAACATGAACATTTTCATAGACTAATCAAATTCTTTTCTTCTTGATCAAATGTGATGCATGAACTAAAATTTGAGGCAAGTCAAGTACATGCTGGTTTCCTGCTATCACTTTCTATCTCATATCATAGCATTTTTCTTCCCATTTTGAAAACCTTCAACCCCGCTCTTAGCCTTGGAAGAATACTTCATAGCTTTCCCAGATTTTCACTAGTTCAGACCAAATTCTGTAGCTGCAAAGCAAGTACTTCCTGCTATCGCATCCGGAAGCTTCACTTGCATGATTACTTGGCGACAGGCTCCAGGGTCATTAGTTTGTATCAATTGAGCGTAACATCTAACACCAATATATAGAATCTTATTCTCCCCTGTTATGTTCTCCAACTCTACCCCGTGTTTACTTTGTCTCGTAATCAACCAAACACCAAAAATAATACATTGCGCAATATCACATCAAAGGCGAGTTAAATGACTTAATCGGTGGGTTAGTGTTTCTACCAAAGATATGTTCTTGGAATTCGAGATTCATGTTTGAGCTAGTTGCAAATGTTGGTATCCCCGCCCCCTACTACTGTTTGCCTCAATTCTTTTTCGGTCTTACTTGGCACACACAGCTTGTATCCTAGTACAGTAAGAGAAACATCGGAGTACTGGAGAAACTAAAAGGATTTTTGTGACCTAGCAGGGTAATAGTGTCATTTTAATGCAGAATCTTCCTATACGCACTAACTGAGCTATCGCTCAGTTCCCCCCTTTCAAATTTTATGTAAGCCTTTTACTGTTAATGAATCCGTTATGGGAAACATGGCATTGGTGAATTTTGTAACTAGTATCCAAACCATGGTTGCCGTATCTAATCATATTTCCTTGTAACGGTCGATGGAACACTTAGTATCCGTATTTCATTGGTTTTCATTAAAAAAAAGCCTTTTGTTTTATAGTGTTTTGTTGAACAAATAGCTGGAAGCATCTTTATTTTAGAGTCGAGTAGCAAAGTCTTATACTATAACAAGTAATGGTTCCATAATTTTTTCGATTCTACAGCTCATCAGTAACAAACTAGCCCCTATGTTCCATCAATCTCTATCTTGTGCCAAACCTTTTTATTTCTTGTTGCTTGTTTGTATTTGGTTGCTTTCAATGTTATGATCATCATTATGCCTATATTCCCTTTGTATTAACTAATAATAGCAATATGTGCGACTTATTCTCCTAGTGTGTTTCTACTTAATATATCTTCAGACTTTTGTGTATATCATATGTCTACCTTTTAGAATGTCGCCTCTTGGGTAATATTGTGGCTTGTCTATTTTTTAGTTAGGTGAAGGAAGTGCACTTTGCAACTGCATTTGTCCCCATCTGATATGGATCGGATGAAGTTGAGAAAAGTTCCTTTGATATATTTATCGTTACCTAGTCTTTGGTCTTGAATACTTTTTCTGTCGTTGCGTATTTATTTTCTATATAGGCCTATATTTTTCAAGCTTTGGGTACCAAGCATTAATAGCTGGCTGGACTTGATCGGTGAACATATATTCTGTTTCTTTAATCAAGCACCTACCTTTACTTTCCCATATGTGTTGAATTTTTTTTTTTGGTTCTGAGTGCTGTGTTTCACATTATCAGTCTTCTTGATATTTTTTGTTCTGATTTCAGAATGGAAAATGAAGAAGAAACAGAGAGGTCAACGTGGCACACCATCCCAGAAAAATGTTTACATCAAAATCTGTGAAGCTGAGATTTCCAATGACTATCCTCCTCCTGCATACTATAAACCATCTTGCCAAGAAATGGATGAATACCTTTTTGATAGTGATGACAGCATGTTGCCTGAAGATGTTCCTGTTAGAATACTCAATAACTGGGCTCTGTACAATGCAGATTCCAGACTCATGCCTTTGGAATTGATCCCTATGAAATCAGGAACAGAAAATGACACAGTTGTCTTTGGGTCTGGTTTCATGAGAGAGGATGATGGCAGTTTCTGTTCCACAGCCGAGTCCGCAAATTCCTCTTCCTCTAGCAAATCTGTTCAACCAGATGAAGGAGTCCCTATTTATTTGAGCCCAATCAAGGAATGGCTTATAGAATTTGGTGGCTCAGTGATCTGTGTAACCATAAGAACTGATGTGGCCTGGTAAGAACTAGTCACTTTCTACAACACACTTACTTTATTCAATCTTAGTCCCAACTGTATGCCTTGTGTCATTGAATCCTCTTGTACTTTTTTGGGAAATAAGTTTCATTCGTTTCCATCTGCAATTTTTTAAAACTTACATTTACTATGTGATTTCAGGTACAAACTACGCCAGCCAACAAAGCAATATGCTCCTTGGTGTGAGCCTGTATTGAAAATTGCAAGGCTTGCTGTTAGCATAATCACCATGCTTAAGGAGCAAAGTCGTGCTTCAAAACTTTCTTTCACTGATGTCATCAAGAAAGTGGCAGAGTTTGACCAAGGGAATCCTGCATTCATATCACCAAACATTACGCAAGTTGAGAGATATATTGTGGTACATGGACAGATAATACTTCGGCAGTTTGCAGATTTTCCAGATGAGACTATCCGCCGTAGTGCTTTTGCCACTGGTCTTTTACTGAAGATGGAACAGAGGAGGCACACTAAGTTAGTCATGAAGAAAAAAACACAAGTAATGAGAGGACAAAATCTGAACCCAAGTGCAACAATGGGCCCAGCATCAAGAAGAAAAGTGATGCGTGCAACAACCACCAGGTTGATCAATAGGATATGGAGCCATTACTATGCTCACCATTTCCCTGAAGATTCCAAGGAGGGAGATGGAAATGAAACAAAAGAAATTGAGGATGAATTCGAACAAGAAGAAAATGAAGACGAGGATGCTGAAGAGGAGGATCAGACTGAAACAGATATCTCAAAGACTCCACTGCCAACACGCTCTCGGAAGTTGGTGCCACAAGCTAGTGAAGAAATTAAATGGGAAGGTGAAACATCTGGGAAAACATCCTCTGGAGAAGCTTTATACAAATGTGCGTATGTTCGAGACCTCACAGTAACTGTTGGAACAACAGTAGCACTAGAAGATGATTCAGGAGAAACAGTTATGTACTTTGTTGAGTACATGTTTCAGAAATTAGAGGGTGCCAAGATGGTCCATGGAAGGATGCTGCAACAAGGTTCAGAGACAGTTCTTGGCAATGCTGCAAACGAGAGGGAGGTTTTCTTAACTAATGGTTGTTTAGAATTTGAATTGGATGACATCAAAGAATTAGTGACTGTCACTATCCGTTCGATGCCTTGGGGTCACAAGTACAGAAAAGAGAATTCAGAAGCAGATAAAGCTGAGCGGGCCAAAGCGGAAGAGAGGAAGAAGAAGGGCCTGCCAATGGAATACTTCTGTAAAAGCTTATACTGGCCGGAGAAGGGTGCCTTCTTTTCACTGCCTCATGATAAACTGGGCCTTGGTACTGGCGTTTGCAGTTATTGTGATCACAGAGAGACAGATTGTGATGAATTGAATGTACTCTCCAAAACCAGCTTCATCTACAGAAAGGTTACATATAATGTCAATGACTATATATATGTTAGGCCTGATTTTTTCTCCCAAGATGAGGATCGTGCAACCTTCAAGGCTAGCAGAAATGTGGGCCTAAAGCCCTATGCAGTTTGTCATATACTGTCCGTTCATGAAGCAGCTGGATTTAGAAAACTTAATCCTACATCAACAAAAGTCAGTGCTAGAAGATTTTACAGGCCAGATGACATTTCATCGGCCAAAGCTTATGCATCAGACATCAGAGAGGTATTCTTCCTTTTCCTATTCTTTACGTTCTGCATATCATATTCACAATATCGTTAGCAGTAATCAGTTTGTTATATACATGTGCGAACAAATCCTAGAGTTCTGAACAAGGTCGCTCACACATATTCTTTCCTGTTTAACCTTTTGTTTGACTCAGGTCTACTATAGTGAAGATATCATTGATGTCCCTGTCGATATGATAGAGGGGAAATGTGAGGTCAGGAAGAAGACCGATCTCTCAAATTCAGACCTTCCAGTGATGGTTGAACATGTATTTTTCTGCGAACGTTTATATGATCCTGAAACTGGAGCTCTCAAGCAGGTTGGTATAGTTGAAGTTGTTCTGAATCAATAAGTGCCAGTATAGATATATAATTGACTGAATGTGTGTATGTCTTGAGCAGTTGCCTTCAAATGTGAAGTTCATGTCCATGCTGCAAAAGACAGCTGGTACTTTGAAAAAGAACAAAGGCAAGCAGATCTGTGAAAGTGATCAATCTGATTCAAGTAAATGGTTGGAGGTGCCCAAAGAAAACCGTCTAGCAACTCTTGACATTTTTGCTGGCTGTGGAGGTTTATCAGAGGGACTGCAGCAAGCTGGTATGTATTGTTAGTTATTTCTAATTTTCTCTTAGTAAGTCTTCGCCACAATATGATGTCCTCAAACATATCTCTTCTTTTTCTCATGGTTACAATTAATTAGGTGTATCTTTTACAAAATGGGCAATTGAATACGAGAAGCCAGCTGGTGAAGCATTCAGCAAAAATCATCCAGCGGCTGTTATTTTCATAGATAACTGCAATGTGATTCTGAAGTAAGTGCAATCTGTTTGATTTTCTCACTTTCTTTTCTGTTGTTGGATCTTAATCAATACCCTTTTGTTTTTTGCGATACCCGTTTGTGATCATGCAGGGCTATTATGGACAAATGTGGAGATGCTGATGATTGCATTTCAACTTCCGAAGCTGCTGAACAAGCAGCAAAACTTGCTGGAGAGAACATTAATAACCTTCCAGTCCCCGGTGAAGTAGAATTCATAAATGGTGGTCCTCCATGTCAGGTACGCCTAGCTGGAAAATCGTTGATTGGTTTTCAATCTTGTGGATCAATTACTTGACTTTTGTTTATCCTTCTCTTCAGGGATTTTCTGGGATGAACAGATTCAACCAAAGCCCGTGGAGTAAAGTACAGTGTGAGATGATTCTAGCATTCCTCTCATTTGCAGAATATTTCCGCCCAAGATTCTTTCTTTTGGAAAATGTTCGGAACTTTATTTCGTTCAACAAAGGACAGACCTTCCGACTAGCAGTCGCATCTCTGCTGGAGATGGGATACCAGGTTTGCTAATTCTTTGCATTCGTTCTCTAGCGAAGACCGTGTTTTCTTTGAATGTATATACTCAAGGAATTCATTACCTTTTGTTTAGGTTCGGTTTGGAATATTAGAAGCAGGGACTTTTGGTGTTGCTCAGTCCAGGAAGAGAGCATTCATCTGGGCTGCTGCTCCTGGAGAGATTCTTCCTGATTGGCCAGAGCCGATGCATGTGTTTGCTAGCCCTGAGCTGAAAATAAAACTGCCTGATGGCCAATACTATGCAGCTGCCAGAAGCACTGCTGGTGGGGCACCTTTCCGTTCCATAACTGTTAGAGATACAATTGGGGACCTGCCTAAAGTGGAAAACGGTGCCAGTAAACTCACACTCGAGGTGACTGCTGCTCCAACCCATCCATTCCTTTTCGTTCTAAATATGTGCTAATTGAGCTCCCTCTTTCCTGATGCAGTATGGTGCTGAGCCAGTCTCTTGGTTCCAGAAGAAGATCAGAGGGAACATGATGGCACTGAATGACCACATATCTAAGGTGATGAATGAACTGAATCTCATAAGGTGCCAACGCATTCCAAAGCGACCAGGTTGTGATTGGAAGGACCTACCAGACGAGAAGGTAATGTTTGTGAACCCTGTTTTAGCATTCCCTCCATTTCTGTTTGTTCTACACTTTCCTGCAGTTCTTAGTGCTAACAACACTTACGCTATGTGCACAGGTGAAGCTGTCAAATGGGCAGATGGTGGACCTAATTCCTTGGTGCTTGCCCAACACAGCCAAGAGGCACAACCAGTGGAAAGGGCTGTATGGGAGGCTTGACTGGGAGGGCAACTTCCCCACATCCGTGACAGATCCCCAGCCAATGGGCAAGGTCGGCATGTGCTTCCACCCTGACCAGGACAGGATCATCACGGTCCGTGAATGCGCCCGGTCTCAGGTAAGCATGCATAATGCATTACGGCATACATCCTCATGTATGTGAACAAGCTAGTGAAACATTTGTTTAACGAATTATCAAAAAAAAAATTGTTTAACGCATTCTGAACTTTACTGTGCGTGCAGGGCTTCCCCGACAGCTACCAGTTCGCAGGCAACATACAGAGCAAGCACAGGCAGATTGGCAATGCCGTCCCACCGCCTCTCGCCTTCGCGCTTGGAAGGAAGCTGAAGGAAGCCGTTGACGCCAAGAAGGGTCGCGAGGATGGCGTGATAGCGGCGGATGCATGATGCATGGAAGTGGCAGTCCGTTCTTCATAAGGAAGAGCAGAACAACTTACTCTTCTGATTACGTGCAGCTAGCATTGGAGCTGGGTTGTAATCTGTATGAGCTATAGTAACAGGCTCAATGAGTTGATCGTCGTTTATCCTTGGTCGTGTCGACACCATGGGTGTATACGTGTTTGAAGTGTTGATCGGCACCCAGATTCTGGGTAATTGGTTGTTTTATATGCGTAAGGGATTTTCGGAAAAGGGGCTGTTTACTTAGCACTTGAGTGTTTTGTGGCTTATGAACACTTTGAGTGTTTTGAAGTCATGAAACACTCAATTTTGACCCATACAAGTAATCGAGTGTTTCAAACATAAGAAACACTCGAATTTTGTATCCGTCACATTTCATAAGAAACACTCTCCAAACCAGCTTCATCTACAGAAAGGTTACATATAATGTCAATGACTATATATGTTAGGCCTGATTTTTTCTCCCAAGATGAGGATCGTGCAACCTTCAAGGCTAGCAGAAATGTGGGCCTAAAGCCCTATGCAGTTTGTCATATACTGTCCGTTCATGAAGCAGCGGGATCTAGAAAACTTAATCCTACATCAACAAAAGTCAGTGCTAGAAGATTTTACAGGCCAGATGACATTTCATCGGCCAAAGCTTATGCATCAGACATCAGAGAGGTATTCGTCCTTTTCCTTTTCCTTTTCCTTACTTTCTGCGTATCATATTCACAATATCATTATCAGTTTATTATATACTCTAACATGTGCAAACAAATCCTAGAGTTCTGAACAAGGTCACTCACATACTCTTTCCTGTTTAACCTTTTGTTTGACTCAGGTCTACTATAGTGAAGATATAATTGATGTCTGTCGATATGATAGAGGAAAAATGTGAGGTCAGGAAGAAGACCGATCTCTCAAATTCAGACCTTCAAGTGATGGTTGAACATGTATTTTTCTGCGAACATTTATATGATCCTGAAAGTGGAGCTCTCAAGCAGGTTGGTATAGTTGAAGTTATTCTGAATCAATAAGTGCCAGTAGATAATTGACTGAATGTGTGTATGTCTTGAGCAGTTGCCTTCAAATGTTATGTTCATGTCCATGCTGCAAAAGACAACTGGTACATTGAAAAAGAACAAAGGCAAGCACATCTGTGACAGTGATCAAGCTCATTCAAGTAAATGGTTGGAGGTCCCCATAGAAGACCCTCTAGCAACTCTTGACATTTTTGCTGGCTGTGGAGGTTTATCAGAGGGACTGCCGCAAGCTGGTATGTATTGTAAGTTCCTTCTAATTTTCTCTTTGTAAGTCTTTACCACAATATGATGTCCTCAAACATATCTCTCTTTTTTTTTTCCTCATGGTTACAATTAATTTGGTGTATCGTTTACAAAATGGGCAATTGAATACGTGGAGCTAGCTGGTGAAGCATTCAGCAAAAATCATCCAGAGGCTGTGATTTTCATAGATAACTGCAATGTGATTCTGAAGTAAGTGCAATTTGTTCGATTTTGATCTCACTTTCTTTTATGTTACTAGATCTTAATCAATACCCAATTTGTGATCAAGCAGGGCTATTATGGACAAATGTGGAGATGCTGATGATTCCATTTCAACTTCCGAAGCTGTTGAAGCCAATTTTGTGTCTAGGACACTGGATAAAAAAACATTATGTGTAGGAGACTGCAAATGAACTGCGGACAGACAAAGTTTTTTGGTTTAGTGTCGTACACACAAAGCTAACATTATTCAGTATCTTGTAGACAAATTGCCCGAGAAATTATTGTGTATAGCGGTTGCCTTTTGCTCATATGCACCTAGTAACTTGAATTCCACCTTGAAATAAGAAAAACAGGATCTACACCAAGAGGTCGAAGACCAAGCCTGAACTGAAACTGCACCACGTACGTCATCCATGGATGGGAAGGGAAGGGACTAGCCGCTGCCAACAACGGAGGCGAGGCGAGAAAACCGGTGACGTACGGCGGCGGCGAGGGCCAGCGCCAGGACCAGGTCGAGCAACGCGCCGGTGAGCACGAGGACGGTGGCGGCGCCGAGCTGCATGTACATGACTGACGCTGTTGAGCTGCTCGATGGATCCGAGAGGCAGGGCTCTACGCTTGTACACTGTACATGGCAACGACCGTGTGTGTCGTCAGACACGATCGAAGTGGACAGATGAAACGACTCGTCAGTCCGGCCAGCGGCGTCACGCACTCCGTCTGCGACGACGGCGGCGAACCGAAGCTCCCTCCTCCTGGTAGTAGGCCAGGGAAGCCGGGAATCAGTCCCCGTGCCGGCTTGGGACAAGGTGACTGGAACGCCGGCGTCGAGGGAACTCCCGGATGGCAAGCGAGATCGCTCAATGGCGGACCCGACGTCGCGACGAGCATCTACCTGCTCCGGCGAGACCCAGGAGCGTGCCGCGCCGGAGGCAGAGGAGACGGGGCGCCTCCCCTGTTCTTCTTATCGCGGCGGGTGTTCTTATTCGTCAGCGTAGGCAACCCAGGGGTTGGAGACCGGCGGGAGGCCGCCGGGATAAGGTCTGGTTAGCGGCGCTCGGAGGCGAGGAGAACCCTATGCATGCGTTTGAAACTGAAATCCCCGGCGAGGAGCGCCGCCGCCGCCGGTGTCCGCACCAGGCACCGCATCCTCTGTCTGCCTGTACCCTATTGCTCGGCGGCGCATCCGCTGGCCAAGTGAAGTCAGCTCGCGGTCCCTTGGCATGGCGTCTGCTCTGATTACCCTGGCATCTGTTACTTATCAACTGATTCAGCAAGCAGAGTTTCAGTTCACGCATTCCTTTCCTTGTAATTAAATCGGATGTGCACGAATCAGGTTCCTTCAACAACGAATCAACAAATGGAAGTAGAATTAGAATACTGAGAATCGACACACTGAATTGCATTGCATTCAGAATGCAACCGTCGTATATATCTCTGAGAGACCATAAATCATTCACCTACCTGGAAAGGCCCTCATAAGCTAGAGCCAAGAGGGCTGCATCCAGTTCGGCACAAAACAGGTTCCAGAAATTTGCATAAAAAATCTTCACTTCCTACTAGTGACCTAATGATGGTGATATTTATTTTCCTTTGTGCCAAATACACGCAGGCACCATCCATCTGCTTCGAGTAGTCATGCAACAATCCAAAAAGTACACTCTTTTCTCTTATATCAAAAGTAGCAAAACCGCAGATACTGGGAGCAATTTCTTTGCTTCCAGTCTGCCTGGCTGGAAAATCGAAGGTGAAGTCACAACCTTGCAATAACATTAGCTGGGCTGTAGAAACAGTAATCAAGAAAACAGTCTGATACTCCAACAAATCCCCATTAGCTTCTAATGGATGCTACCAAAAAACAGTCTTAAACAAACTTTTGTGCCACATAACAGAGAAATGGCCATCACTTCTACAGTCGATGCCGTACAAAAACCAACTCTACATGTTGTTTCTGGATACATCCTATGATTGTCAGAACCAGCAGAAGGCGTATTGCAGGCTCAGCAGAGACACCAATACCAAGCATCTTTGATTCCGGGGGCGTCCAGGGTGTTATCAGAAATCAACCAAACCCAACTTGGAATGCTCCTTCCTTATCCGCTTCAGGGTCTCCATAGTCCTTGACAACTCCTTCAGCTCTTGCCTTACAAAAGCAGCGCAGAGAAAGAAAGATATAACCACTTGTTTTGGATCATAAGCCAAATAAGTACATGCTATAACAACTTACCTTATGTCCTTGGAAAGCTCCTTCATTTTCTGAACCAGTTCATACAGCCACACGTCATGACAATTTAAGGCTGCTTCAGCAAAACTGTCAAGCTCTTTTTCACAAACAGCAAGTTCATTGAAAAGATTGTCCATTTCTTGATCGAACAAGGTGAACGCTTTGTCATCAAAAGCCACTTCAATTAAATTATGAGCTTGCTCACACTTCGCGCAGAATTCCTTTATGATCATATCAAACTTTTTCTGGATGTCTTTAAGTTGCTTCAACAAAAACCATACTGTACCTAACTGTGTATCAGAAGGTAAACAGCAATTTTGTCAAGAAACAAAATAGAGATGTGACAGAAACCATTTTTCAAACAAGTATTATTATCTGAACCAATAACTATCCACTGCAAGCCACATAAATATTTGCATATGGTGAGGAAAACGCCACACCTTGTATAAGCTCCAGATCGCATACCCAATTGAAGCTACAAGCAACAAACGGACTATTCCCTGGGAGTTGATCAATCGCAGTGGTGGCCCAACCTCCTAGAAGAACCAGGTACAGTTAGCGATTCGGCAACACTGGGACACCAGATACATACATCACAAAGAACATGTCTTTACCTTGCTTGAGTAGTAGCGGGTCAGGGATGTCACTTGGTACAGTGAGAGCGGCAAGTGGCGTCCGCGTGGGAGGTTGTCAGTGGTGGCCAGGAGATGGAACGCGAGCCTTTGCTGTATGGAGTACAATGTGTCAATGTACTATGCATAGAAAGATCAATTGTTATTTGGATAAACGAGATTCAAACTGATGAACGAATGTCCAAATGCCAAGCATGGTGGTGCAGCATGCTGCAGCCCAGTTGAAGCAAAAAAGTGTGCTTGCGCGCACTTTGTGCTTTTCGGCACAGGGAACAAACAATGATTCAGAACTTCTTTGCCAATTACTGCCCTTTTATCAATACAACAGAAAAACAAACAATGATTCAGGACCTTTTAGTCAATTACCGCCCTTTTGTCAATCCAACAGAAAAATAAACAGAAACACTACAAGGCACAATGTAGAACTTAACTTAATGAATTTTGGCAGCATTATCATATCCATCTTTCAAAGTTAACTAATTACTGGCCTACTATCATATCAGACTGACCTGCAGAAACCGAAATCATCACCACCATCAAAAGCAGAAATGACCAATTCAGGTGGTAACTATAGCCACCTAGTGCCACTATGGCCTTGACTACAGCCACCAATACCAAACACAATGGGTTCAGAATTATTATATCAGATTTATTTGCGAATTCAGATTCACAGACAACACAAAGCCAGTAATCGTACTAGCAAATACCAATGCTGCTCTAGGAGGCTCCGAAATGAAAATTAATATCTGAAGCAAAAGTAGCCCCCAAAAAGAAAAAACAGACTGAAGATTTCAGTTTTACTTTGTAGCTTATTCATCAGCGCACAATACAATACAGCATATATTTTGAGTCCCAGCCCAAGTAGCTCAAAGCATACCTGTTCCCGACCGCGCAAACCCTGGCTACCGATCTGCTGCCGCGGCGCCGGTAGCAACGCACGCCCCTACAGCACAACAGCAGGCACATTCAGATATCAATTTCTGGAATGGGAGCGCAGCAACGAGTTCAAAGGTGGAGCCTTTACCATGCTCGAGTACTGGCGGAGCAGGGACGGCACTTGGGCCGGCGGGAAAGCGCGGCGCCCGTCCGGGAGTCCGACGGCAGCGCACAGGAGAGCAGAGCGAGGCTGCCGTGGTGAGCGTTTCAGCAGTCTGAAGTGGCGGCGACGAGCGAAAGACAAAGGGAAGAGGAAAAGGAAGGATTTTTCATACCATGGCGTACGCTGCGGGAGGAAGCAGGGGCTGCAGCAGCACCTGAGACAGGGGAGCGGCGGCCTGGCGGCGCCGGAGGACGCGGACGGCGGCGGAGGAGGCAGCCATGGCCGCGTGCGGAGGAGCCGAGGACGGGTTTTCGTCTGGTGGAGGCCGAGAGGAAAGGTGGCCTGTTACTAAACCCACTCCCTGCTCTGTCTCTGCTCGGCCACTCTCTCATAGTCATAACCAATCCCAATCCTAGCGAGTTCCTAGTCCCAGCGCACGGACAAAGCCCATTCTCCAGCTCCAATGTCTGGATTTGGTTTCGTAGTTGTTCTGCATCAAAACATTTTGCGAGATTTGGATTCCAGCAGTCAATTTTGACAATCATTTTGGTATATTTCGGTTCTAATTTAGTTTATACCACACTTGCTGGGTTTGAATTTTATTGTCTAATTTGTAACAATTGTTAAATTATTTCTTCATGTCACACGCTGAGAGTAAGAAGAAAACACTTGTGCGACCTAACCCAAAGGTGTGATAGCTCTCTGATTTCATCTATCAAAATTACTGCTTAGTAAAGTCCTCCATCCCTGGTATTTGGATTTTTTACCCTCCACTTTTTGAATCTGAAGTTAAATTTTGCTCTCAGTTCCTTAAATTCAGCTCAAATTCCTTCGCCCTCATGTAATGGTGCTTTTTTTTTTATAGGCATGTAACGGTGCTTTTGCTTAACACGCAATGGTATTTTCATTGGACATGTAATGGTCTTTCAATGGACAAATAATGGTGCTTTCTTCAGACATACATGAGGTCGAATATGTGAGAAGGTCAATTGTTAGGAGTGCGGCCGAGCATGAGATGGCTATTGGAAGTTGTTGAGGGGAAGATCTAGTCGACATCTACATGGACGCCGCCTTGTGGTTGACAATGGGAAAGTCTTTTTTTCTGGTGATGCTAGCATGTGTTGGCGAGGAAGGAGAGTAGCGTACAGAGCAGTGGCAATGCGGTTAGAGGCGACACGTGACGTATTCATGATTTGGAGCCCCTAACCCCTGATCAAACACCCTTTAATGGAAATACAAGTAAATATATAAAAATATTTCTAATTCAGAAAATGCCCTATAGAATAGTTGCTAGCTTAATAATGTTGTGCGTTGTGAAAGAGCTAAAAAAATAATGGTCGGCTGGTCATTTGATTTTCTAGGTTCACAGCCAAATGTTGGACTTGGCCATCAGGTCTCGTGGGCCGAACAGGATTTGTTCCGCCCTCCAAGCTTAACCCATTACCGTCCCATGTCCGACCTAGGGATAGTCGTTTTTTCTATGCCCACTGATACGAATTCTTGCAAAATCCAACAGGCACACTACAACAACTGTGTTAATTCATAACAAATCTATGGTGATGTTTAAAGAAAGCGTCACTCTGTGATTCAATGACGATCTGCAAGCTCATTCCCTCTGGCCTCAATTTTTTATTTTCTAAAACCATGGACCTCTCTCTCTCTCTCTCTCAACCCCTCTGTTTTGCGTAAATGCTGCCCTCGCTCTGTTCTGCGCCACCTTGCACAACGCTAAAGAGGCATGTCATGCCATCCAGTGCCACAGGGTCTACGAGCACAACTTTCTCAAATTGAATTGAAACCTTTTGAATTTACTTGATTTTTCCAATTCAAGTTGAAACTACTCAAACCAAGTTCAAACTTATTGGAATCGGAATGAAACTTTTATGGTTTTTTTACTATTATTGAAACGTTCTCTATTGTAGGCTAATTACCATGCGCCAGATTAAGTCATACGTACCCCTAAAGGCGTGTAATGTGGTCTGGAGTTTTTAAACAGAGGGAACAAACTCAATGATGAATGGAGGGATTTCTCCAACAAAATCAGTTCATCAAGGAGCGCTTATTATTGCCAATCATATAAAAAATTAGGAGACGGATTGTAGTCCCTCTAAATCTAAACATAAAACCGGGGAATACAACTACTCCCGGCTCATGCCGTCGGCGTTTGGGCTCTCCCAGGTCCAGGTCTCCTAGGTCCTGGTGCGGGCTGTGTCTGCGCCGCCGCCTTCATGAGGTTGAGCGTGACCAGCAACATCGACTCGTACTTGTAGACCTGGCCGATGAGGGGCTTCTCTTTCAACAGGTAGTCTTCGCTGCAGCTTATCCTGCTACCGGACGGCCCGGATAGGAGGCCCTTGAGCCTTGCCTTCGCCTTGGCGAACTCGGCGTCGCTGCGCTCCGGCTTCAGCCCGCACAATTCCGCGATGTACAGTTGCATATTACCATGTAACACCCCGAAGCATGTCATCAGGGTCTCGTTGTTCTTGTTACAGGCGTCCACCAACTCGCTCCCCGTCTCCATGAACAGCGCTGGACCCTCCTTGGCCAGCGAAGCATAGTCCGTCTTGGCCTGCTGGCGCGGGCTCGGTGTCAGTTTCTGGGGGGTGTCGCCGCCGGTGGCAGCAGAACGGTCGGCGAGGACGGTGGAGAGGAGGAAGACGAGAGACAGAGAGCTAGACAAGGCCATGGTGTGGTCTCCTGATTGCGTTCCTTCTTCTGTATCTGTGGTCGTGGGACTTGATGCGAATATTTATTGAGTAGCAAATCAAGTCTGACAGCAAAAGAGGACAGATTTCACCACTAAAAATTATGCATGCATGGTACAAAGTTAATGCACACCACCTGGAAAATAAATGAGTGCAGACCGAACAAAATGGCAGCAAATCCCTATTTCAATCCAGGTTCTATATTTTCTATGAAAATATAAATGAATGCAGGGAAGACGAGATATTTTCAATCTTCATATATCAATGTAGTGGAGACATTAATCACACTGGTGGTGGGTGGCATAGGGCTGGGCCTGGTCAGGTATGTCAATTTAATGCACTTGAAAATATAATGAAGTAAGAAAATCACAACAAATACCTGGTGAATCCAAACTATATATATCTTTTCTAGAAACTATAAATGAATCCAGCCTAAGCAATTCTTACACCCCTCCCTGTTAGCAACATGCACTCCTTTTGTGAGTAATATTTAGAATAATTTGAAAAATATTTCTAATTCAGAGAATGCACTGTAGATTATTTCCTAGCTAATATATTAGTTCTAATAATGTGCATTGTAAAAGCGCTAGCAAAATAATGGTTAGCATTCTGTGCAATGTTTTTTCTTCCTAAAACCCACGTCTTAAATAAAGCCGACACGGGCAGGTCAGCATTGAAAAAAAAAACCACTAATCCCAATTCTTGCAAAACCTTGCAAACTCAGCCCCTTTGTCTGCAATGATTTTTCTGAAAACCTCCAATACAATGCATCAAGATTTGCCTACATACAAGCATGGAACATGCAAGATAATGCCTCCAAGATGGTCATGACATTGAGGGGCGTCATCGTCCGTCAGGTTTTCACTTGGAGAACCTCTACTGTGGGCAACGTGACAGAAACCCAGGTTGGGAAGAAGAAGGTGGCGGATGCCCAGTACGCGAAGGCCCGTGAGAGATGAACCATCTTAGTGTCCTCAAAATCCACCCATACCAAGGAGAGGAGCTGAGGGAGGGGAAAAAAAAAAGAAACGACATCCCAGCCATGGGTTGTGCTGGCAACAGGCTCCGGCGGTAGTGGGGAGAAGGGAGGGGATCAAAGGTGAGGCCTTAGCAATGGTGGTGGTGGATCACCATTCGTACCGCCCTTGGGATGACGTGGGGGCAGCTAAGGTTAATTAGACTCTCCAGTTTGTGCAGATAAGATTTAACTTCAGCTCACTTTCTTCTCCAAACATTGTTTCCTGAAGTTTCGCAAATCTACCGAATTTCTTATGATGCTAAGAGCAACTCCAACAGTTTTGTAAAAAATGACTCCCTAAAATACTGACTTGGGAAGTTTCCAATGGCCATTGGTAGTAAAAAAGAATGCCTCCTCCAACCATTCCCGAAATCTGGTTTCCAAATAAATTTAAAAATTGCCACATCACCATTATGTGGGTCCTAGCAGTTTGTTTCTTGACCTGGTCGCGATCACAATACCTTTGCAATCCTAGACGACGGCATTCCGATCTTGGACTTACGGCGGCGTTGGCGATCCCGCGGGCGATCGTGAACCATCTTGGACGGCGGCGTTGGCGATCTCGTCGGCAACGGTGTTTGCCATCCACACGTTGCTTCCACTCTAGGTACGATCGTTTGTTCGTTTTGCTTTGAGATCGAGGGAGGCGGTGCGGGCGGCGAATGCCGCAGCAACCCCAGATTATTGCGTACTGTTCTACAATGCGACGCCACCCGCCCTCCCCATTGCCACCTTTTGTTTTTCCTCCCCGGAGACAATTTAGTATTATATTCATGCACATCGAAGCTGAGATGATCAAAAGTTTTGTATTATGCTCATCTGTTCGCACCCTGGTGCTTTTGTTGCCTGTGCATCTCAGTACGTACGCGAGGACCCCTAGATAGTTACCTAGTGAACTACTCAGTACGTACGCGAGTATTATGTTAACACTTAATCATTTTGCCTTTGAACCTTCAATTCATCTTCAATTGCCACCGTCCAGTCGCTAATTTTAATTCTTGCCAACTACAGTTGATCAACTTCTAGGCCCAATGACAGATCGTCCATTGCTAACACGACAGCTTTTGGACGAAGAATCATCTGATGACGACGATGAATTCATACTTTCCGCCGCTCAAATCGTTCAAGATCACTCACTTTCTAAAAGGAAGCGGGGTGGTTCTGTCCCAGGACATGTATACATGTATCGAGATAGAGATAGGGGGCACGCAATAATGTATCAAGATTATTTGGCCGATAATCCCACATATGGCCCGGCTTTGTTTCGACGAAGGTTCGTATGTGGCCGATTATTTTGGTTCTTTTATATGCGGTACAATGTATTATTATGTATGTCTAATTATTTTTCTTTGGTGCAGATTTAGAATGAACCGGGGCCTATTCCTACGTATAATGAATGCTGTGGAAGGTCACAATGAGTACTTCGTGCGGAAGATAAATTGGACTAAGTTGTTTTCAGAAGGTGACTGCAGTATTCCGTGTGCTAACCTATGGGCTACCAGCTGACGCCACGGATGAGTATGTCCGTATTGGAGAAAGTACCGTCCTAGAAAGTCTCACACATTTTATCAAAGCTGTTATTGAAATATTTGGACAAGAATACTGTTGGAGTATGTCCGTATTGGAGAAAGTACCGTCCGTATTGCAGTATTCTGTTGTTCATTTGCAAGCATCATTTGTTCATTTGCAAGCTTCTGTTCTTCTAGCAAAAGCTTTTTGTCCTCATTGGCAAGCCTCTGTTTATCTAGCAATAGCCTTTCAACATCCCAAGCATATGTCTTGGCATACCTCTCATCTTTTTTTATCTCATTTTCTTCATCTGCCTCCTTCTTTACCCACAAGTTGTCCAAAGCTTGAGTGCATGCATCACTGCCACCACGACGCAATGCATCTTTTGCCTTCTTCTTACCAATTGGTCTGCTTGGTGCATCTCTCGGCACTTGGTCATTACTTGTTTCCTAAGTGATTATGTCACCATTTACAGCATTGGATGTTCCTGGACTTGACTCTTTGTCGACCTTCTGTTTTTTGTTGCTTCCTTTCAAAGCTGCCAGTGCAAGCTTCTCATGCCACTTTGGTTGGTTTCTCAACATAACCCAACAATGTTTGAATTGAAATGGCTTCTTGTTCCTATCTAGAGCCTGAAACATCTTCTCAGCTTTCTCCACCTACAGAATACAAGTTACACAGTTCACAAATCATGTGGATTAGAAGTTAACTATTAATCTTCTCACAAGTTATATCATTTATTTGCATACCCTATCATGAACATTCAGGCCACTCTGGTTGGCATCCTCAATGTTCCGTAAGTAGCCACAAAACTTGCTCACAGCTTCTTGAATACCCCCATAACGATGTAACAATGAGCTCTGACTTCTTTCTGCAAAACCTTCTCTGTGTTCCTGAGAGCAAGCCCAACGCTTGGCGTAACGCCTAAAAAATCAGACAACTGTCAGCAAAATGTCAGAAAGATGCTCTCATCAGCGCTCGCAGACGCACCGATCGCGTAGCCCTTTAAGCGCCCTCGACGCGCCCTGGTACTGACAAACTGACGCGGTTTGTGGGTCTCCCACGAAAAAGCAACATGCACCGCACTCTGGATAGAGATGGAAGTGGGCCCCATTTTACTGTTTGCTTGATTTGTTGCAGACAGTCACGAGCCGCGCACCGCGCGTTGGATGAATGTGACGGTTCTGGCTTGTCTTGGAGCCACACAAAGGGCTGCAGGGTTGGCCTTGCTCTGATAGAACCTGTGGACTCTAGTCCAAAAAGTATCTTTGGTTTGATTGGTCCCTTGTGTGGAATCAGTACTTACATTCAACCACGCTGAAACAAGAAGCCGATCTTCATCCTTGGTGAAGTTTTTCCCTTTCTGCTTTTGGTTTGTCTTTGATGAGGGAGTATTTTCCATTATAGGTGATGGATGTGGCTCACTTGCTCTAGCTTCAAAGTCTTGCGACAGCCCATCATAATCGTCATCGTTCAGCAACAAGTCAGTGTATGGGACAAACCCTTCCATTGTCCAAATAACCTACAAATGAACCCATTGGTAGGTCAGCTACAAGTTCTCTATAGACAATGAAATGGTAAATATTTAAGCAAGCCAAAACAGGATGCATTCCACATTGTTATCTACAGGCACTTGGACATTGATCAAATAACAAGCATAAGCTCCTTGGCCACAGTCAAATTAACATTGTTATCTACAGACACTTATCCTGGGGCAGAACTGGACTAGTACTAGCACCAAAACTGTGATTGGAGCCTCAGTGAGAAATGAGGATGATTACCTGGGATAAAAGCAAATTTACGAGGTAACAAAGGATGCAACAGTCCTTGCTGAATCTTCTAGTCAACCGGAATTATTGCTGATGTGGTGAGAGAGATAAATCAGAAATTAAGAAAAGTTAATATGAAATAAAAAGATTCTAATAGATACATTGACATATGCTGTGTGATGGACATGCAAAACATATATGCAGACAAACTAGCAGTGAAGAATGACCGTGTATATTAGTATTGACGTGGCTGATTTCCTGTCAACGATTTTTTATTAACAGACTAGCAACGAAATTACACCCAGGTCTGTTCAATTTAGCATTAGTTCAACTAAAAGGGACAAGGTAACAGGCAGTAAAGCAGTTCCGAACTGAATCTAAAAAAACAACTACGCGAGCTGACTACTACAGGCACCAGTTGTGCGGGCCATCGATTGATCTGATGAGTTGCTACGAAGGTACTACCAGCTTCAGCCTTAAGGCGCTTGCAGAAAAAATCAAACCAATACAAGATGGGGAAGAAACTTCAGCAAACCTGAGGGCAACGATGATGTGGGGGCAAAAGACTGGAGACGGAGAAGACGGGATGAGCGAGAGCCTGGTGGTCGGAGAGTTGTTGCCGTGGAGATTCGCCGACGTACGGACGCGACGGCGGCGGCACCAATCCCCAGAACAGGACGGGCGGCGGCGACGGCAATCCCTGGTCCAGGACGCGCGTCAGCGGCGCCAATACCTGGACCAGGACGGCAGCGGCGACGCCAATCCCTGGACTGGGACTCGCAGCGGAGCCACCGGATCGCCAAGCTCTGCGCGGCGGCGGCGGATCCTCCTCTCTTCTCCTCCGTGATGGCTCCCAGAAACAATTCGACTGCCGCGAACAGGTCCGCGACGTGAAGTAAAACAGCCCGTCATGGCGCGAAAAGGAGGCGGGATCTAGAGATTTTGGCGCGCGGAAGGAGGATTTTAGCGTTTCGAGAGTGCGAATCACGTCTCCAAATGTAGCCACCTGGACGGCTTCTTTCGGGAGTCGGTAAGTTTCGGGAGTTGTTTTAAAGAACTGTTGGAAGGTGTTTTTTTTCTTAATGACACCCTAATTATTGTTTAGGATATGTTTTTAAGGAATTGTTGGAGATGCTCTAATAACTCAAGGAAGCGTAGAAGTTTCACAAATCTACAAAAATGTTTAGCCTGAGGAAGAACTGAAGTTCCACATATTTTGAGAAAGCTTCTCAAAATTAGCGTAACTTATATCTATCTTTTTTTTATGGGTAGCATCTCCAACAGTTATGTATAATTAGTCCCTAAACATTAATTTAGGACGTCATCAGAGAAAACACTGCTCCAACCGTTCTGTAAACACCATCTCTAAATTTAGCATCGGCCAAATATTCCCTACACCATCTCCACATTTGGGGATGCTATTCGCACTCCCAATCGAGTCCACGTCGGCTTTTCCTTGCGACAGTTTCGTCCGCGCGCGCCATCCCATCGCGCCTGCGCATGAGAAGCGCTCAATCCGGTCGACGCCGCCGTCCGCCGCTCGATCTCTCCCGATTTCGCCTTCATCAGGTCTATCCGATGCGTCCTCTGTCCAGGTCAGGGCCGCCGGAGGTCTGGTGCTCCCCACCTTGCCCCGCTGGTGATTGCTGCTCCCCACATCGGGCCGCCGGGGTCTGCTGCTCCCACCACGTGCCGCCGAGTCCGTGCTCCCCACGTCGCGCATCCAGGAGCCATGCGAGTTTAGGTGGAGCTCATCACGCGACAGAGCAGGCTCGCTCCGGCGGCCGGAGTGCCACCCGTGGTTCAATCGGACTTCGCCGGACTAGGCGGCCGGGGATGTAGCACATGACCCAATCTCGGGTTGATCTCCCCGTGCGGCCATCCTGGTCGCCGGAGCCAACCATGGCCGGGGGGACCTGGTCCTGCTCGCCGTGCGTCGCCCCCTGCTCAGCTGTTTGCTGCAGGACGTCATGTACGTCGCCCCCTGCTCCAGGTCCCCGTGCGCCACCGTAGTGCTGCAGCTGCTCCTAGACACCGTCACTCAGTGCTGCTGCTGCTCGTCGTGGACCGTGTGGTTCTCGACTTCTCGTTGTGAAGCTCGCCGTGCTGCTGTTATTCCTGTTCCTGTTCTGTATTGGTCGCCGTGTGCTGCTGCTAGCTATGCAGCCAACGGTGCGGCTCGTCTTGCGGTGGTGTTCGCCACTCAGTACCACGCAATTCACTTGCTGTATTGAAGCTTCAGGTCAGATGCAAAGTAGGGAGTTGATAGCAAGAGTTTTACGCATCCTTATCTGGTGTGAAGAAATACTGTAGCAATCTGAAGAAACCTTGGCTACTGCAGCTGTTTGAAGATATAACAAATGATGATACTTTTTTATACCAGCTCGGCCAATGTAGCAATGTTCAATTTTTATAACACTGGCTTCTGTAGCTATCTGAAGGAACTTTTTGTTCAATACAAGTAGTTATCTTGTAGCTAACCTGTTGATGTTTATGTGAATGGGCAAGGAAGCAGGTGAACATACCAAGCGAGCAAGCAAGCGTGCGGCGAACTCTGCACCTGAGTGCGCATCCGCAACCATCCTGATCGACAAGGAAAATCTCACGCAACCAACCAACCGTTTGGGCCCACAAAGAGCTGATTTAGAAACTAAAAATTGGGAACTGTTGGAGGAGACAATTTTTCTTACTCCCAATAGTTCTTTAGGAACTCTCTAAATCAGTATTTAGGGAGTGTTTTTTTACATAACTGTTGGAGATGCTCAGCGCCCTAACCTCCAAACAGTACGTCAACAATTTGCCCGTTTTGTTCGGGCGTTTGGTTGGTCAACGACTCAACAGGAATGTTCGAGGGCCCAGTTTGTGAAGCAACTGACTGCCACGTCAGCTAGAATACGTATCGACACATGGGGAGGAGACAGGAAGCCGCGGCCCTCAACAACATTCCACGATTACTGCCCTAGCCCTAGTGCTCTGTAACTTATGCACTAGGCCTGAGCATGGAGTCCATGGATGGCCGAGTTCAAAGAATCATATGCTTCCATTTAGATGGCTGAGAACGCACAGGCGCCTGTGCATTGCATTTAGACGGCATTAGGCAGATCTCTGACAGAACATTAATTTTTCCTCAATCTGGCAAGGGCACCAAGAATGTATCCAGCGCTACCCAAATACAGTTACCATAATTTTGCATTACAATATTCACGTCTTAGTGAATTGCTGGTGGTAGAATTCATATCGAATTTTATCCAAAATACAGAAACGCCACTTTCATACCTATGAGTAAATTCATGCAACAATCCAAAGAGCTCTCACTTACATGAAAGGTGCGAGCACAACATTAGCGGGACCGTGAAAATAGTCAAATACTCCTAATCCTCATGAGCTTCTAATGAATGCTCTCGAAAATCAGCGTCTGAAACAAATCTTTCTGCTGAATAACAAATTTTTCTACAAAACCACCTCTATATGACAAATATGTTATATATCTGGAAACAGAGGCTAAACAACCAACACCCTACGATCGTCACATCAAGCAGAAAGCATGTTGCTTGCACGGCCACAGACTGCAATGCCAAGCATCCTTAATTCCAGTAGGCCGTCCAGGATGTCCTCAGACATCGGCCAAATCACACTTGGGATGCTCCTTCATTATCTTCAGGGTCTCCACAGAGCATGATAACTTCTTCATGTTTTGCCTTTGAAAAAAAGTTCAGAGAATGAATAATGTGATTACTATGTTTGGATCAGACGCTGAATAAGAACATATGGTAACACCAACCTTACAAACTTGGAAAATTCCTCCATTTGTTTGCAAAACAATTGAACGAGTTCGATGACGTCCAGTGGCAGCACATCACAGCTTACAGTTGCTTCTTCAAAACTGTCAAGCCCTTTTTCGAAAACATCAATAGCATTGATAAGGCTGTCCATTTCTTGATCAAACAGAGTGAATGCCTTTTCATCAAAAGCTGCTTGCACTAAGTTATTAGCTTTCTCCAAGATCGCCATGGATTCCTTTATGATCATGTCAAACTGTTTTGTCAAGTCATTCATTTGTGCATGCAGAAGCTCTACTGCACTGAACTGTGTTTCAGCACGTTTAACAATGCTGAGGCTTTGTTCTTGCATCTAATATTTTTCAAACAAAGAAAATGACATTAAATGCAATGTATTATGCCAACAACATACGAGTAAGAATCTAATACAGTAATACTTATGAAAGAGACAAAATATTTGCAGATGATGTAATCAGTGTGTACCTCATAAAAGCTCCAGATCAAATACCCATTGTAAACTACAAGGAACAAATTGGCTATGGTAAGTAGATTTATGAGCCGCGTCCTCTTGGGATTGATTCGTTCCCTCAGCAGTGGTGCCCCAACCTCCTAGCAATACACAACAGACCAGTTAGGGTTAGCCATGGTAATAATCAAACACCAACTACATCACATAAGACGAGTCTTCACCTTGCTTGAGTAGTAGCGGACTAGGGACTTCACTGGGTACGGAGAAGGCAGCAAGCGGTGGCTGTCTGGGAGGCTGGCAGCTGCGGACAGGAGATGTAAAGTTTTCTGCATCAAGGACAATGTGTCAATGGTGCTATGCACAAAAACAATTATTTACAGCTGGATAAATAAGAAACACTCATAAAAACTTTCTTTATGTGACAAAGTGGTCGATTTGCAAAGCATAGTTGCGTGCTACAGGCTGCAGCATAATGGAAGAAAAATATCTTTATGTGATTGGCCATTTTTTTTTTCGCCACAGGGAGCAAATGAACAAAAGTTCTTTTCCAGTAACAGCCCATTTTTACCAATCCAACAGAAAATGAACAGAAACACTACAAGGCATAATGTTGATCGAAGTAAACTAAATTCAGCAGCATTACCATCAGACATATACTATTCTACTATCAGGCTTATTTAAAGAGACTGAAACTAGCATCACCATTGAAACAAGAAATTATCGGTTGAAGTGTTAACGATAGCTGCCGATGCCATTATGCCATTTGCAGTATTTTAATAATCTTATGATGCAAGATGTGAAACCAATAATGACTATTGACTATAGGTTATTTTCAGCTCTGATCTGTCTGTAGGTTCAGAAACAGTTCAATGCAGTAAGCTGTATTACCAAATTTAGTTAAGAATTCAGGTTCAGAGACAGTTCAATGCAGAAATTAGCCAATGAGGCAACCCCTAGAGCTACACAATGCAAGTATCGTTCTAAGAAAAAAATCCTATAGATTTCAGCTCTGATGTGTCACACCCCTTGAGTACTGTAGGTTCAGAAACAGTTCGATGCAGATATCATTCAGAAACAGTTCAATGCAGTAAGCTGTGTTACCAAATTTAGTTAAGAATTCAGGTTCAGAGACAGTTCAATGCAGAAATTGGCCAATGAGGCAACCCCAAGAGCTACACAATGCAAGTGATCGTTCTAAGAAAAAATCGTATAGACCAAGATACCATGATTAGCAAAAACTGTCTGAAGGCTTCAATTTCGCCTTGCAGCTTATTTCATCAGCACAGAACGCATCATCGTCAAAGAAAAAGAAAAATCGGATCCCCTTGGGGAAGTTCCCAGGCCAATATTTACCTGTTCCAGAAATGGCAACCCTTGGCTGCCGATCCGCGGCCGCAGCAGTGGCAACCCACGCCCCTACAACACACCGGCAAGCACATTCAGTAATTGATCCCAGGAATGGGAGCACAGCTGCGAGTCCAAAGGTGGAGCCTTTACCTGCAGGCTCGAGTACTGGCGGAGCAGGGACGGCACCTGAGCCGGCGGGAGCTGCGCGCGGCGCAAATCCGGGAGTCCAGCGGCGGAGAGGAGAGGGGAATGACCCTGTCGTTGGGAACGATTAAGCAACCGAGAGAGGCGACGAAAAGCGAAATGAAACAAAAATGAAGAACAGATTTGTCTCACTGTGGCGTGACCAAGAAGCGGCTGAAGCAGCGCCAGAGATGGGGACGCGGCTTCCCGTCGGCGCAGGAGGAAGCGCAGGGCGGCGGCGGCCATGGCTGCCTCGTGCGGAGGCGCCGAGGAGAGGGGTTTTCTTTGGTTTCTTCTGGTGGCTTCCTTGTGACGGACGCCGAGGGGAAAGGTGGCTCTGTAGTCTGTACTAAAATCCCACTTCCTCTGTTTTGCTCGGCCACTGTCAGTACCAATCCCAATCCCACCCCTCCCATTCCATTCAGACCTGGTTTGGGTGAGAGTCCATTCCTGCAGTTTATCCGAGCTCCATAATCTGGGACTTAGCTGTTCCGGGAGGGAGCCGCTAACATATATATATATATTTTTTTTTGCAAAACATGCCTGGCCTATTACACCGGAAGGGTATATGTGGCTCATCTAAAAAAAAAAGTGTATATGTGGCACCAAAAGTTGAAACGCTACACCAAAACAGTATGAAACGCACACCAACAGAGTCTAGCCTATTACACTGGATTTCCAAACGATCCCTCACGGCTTTGTCCATAAACTCTCGCCTACTTCATCATTTCGCATATGTTCGCCATGGCTCCAGTCCCTTGCACAGGCGTCATATGAAATCAACAACCAATCGATGGTTTCCCGCACAAAATCAGTTCATCAAAGATCACTTATTATTGCCAATCATGTAAAAATTAGGAGACAAACATCATCATACCATCTAAATCTAAACAAAAACAAGGAAATGCAACTCCTGGCTCATGCCTGGGCTCTCCCTGGACCTGGAGCGGGCGCCTCGGCTCTCCTGGGTCCTGATGCAGGCTTTGTCTGTGTCGCCGTCGTCATGAGGTCGAGCGTGACCTGCAACATCGACTCGTAGTCGAAGACCTTGCCGATGAGGGGCTTGTCTTTCCACAGGTCCTCGCCGCCACAGCTCACCCCGCTAGTGGATGGCGTCTCTAGGAGAATATCCAGCCTCGCCTTTGTCTCGGCGAAAGCGGCATCACTGCGGTCCGGTTCGAGCCCGCACAAATCCACAACGTAATCTTTCAGATTACCGCACAGTACCCCTGAAGCAGGTGATCAGGGTCTGGTTCTTCTTCTTGTTGGCGTCCAAGAACGCACGCCCCGTCTCCGCGTACAGCGTCGGACCCTCCTTGGCTAGGAACGCGAAGGCCGTCATGGCCAGACGGCGCGGGGTAGGCGACAACGTCTCGAGGCAACTGTCCGGATATGACGTTGCGTTGCACAACTTCTCGAGGATGCCGCCGCCGCGAGTGGCAGCAGAATGGACGGTGATGAGGGTGGAGAGGAGGAAGACGAGAGTGAGAGGGCTAGACACGGCCATGGAGTGGTCACCTGATTGCTGTTATTACTTGTCGTCTGTATATCTGTGGTGGTACTTGATACGGATATTTATTTAGTAGAAAATCAAGTATGACAGCAATAGAGGACATATCACCACAAATAAATTATGCATGGTACAAAAGTAAAAGTCAATGCACCACCTGGAAATAAAATGAATGCAGCATGAACAAAATAAAAGCAAATTAATCCCTATATAAATCCAGGCTCTATATTTTATATGGAAATTAATATCAATGAATGAAGGGAAAAACCGAGATGTTTTCAATCTTCATATATCAATGTTGTGCGGGCTGGATTAAAAAAAAAAAGAATACACTTATGTATTTGCATCATTTAAATAAAGAATACATTCATACTTGCAAGGAGCACATCTGCTAGCTGGGGTGTATTTGCGAGTATGTTTCTAATAATTCAGAAAATGTCCTGTAGAATAGTTGTAATTCTAATATGTTGTGCATTGCAAAAATGCAAAAAATAATGGTCAGCTTTGTCTCAAATTTATTTTGTAAAATGTCTTAAATAAAGCCGACATGCGGCAGGTCGGCATTGTTAAAAACCCATTAATCCAATTTCTTGCAAAACTCTGCAAACTCAGCCCCTTTTATCTGCATTGATTTTGTGAATCTCTCAGTCAAATTTTCGGAAAAAAATACCCATGTAACATATTTGTTTTTTGTGAAGTTGGAAGATTTAGTTTAGGTGACTGAAAACTTGATTGTTTCCTTTTTTTTTTGCGACGAAGAGAGCTTTATTTATCACGTAACAGAGTTTATACAGACTCCGACCATTGGTTCAACTCTCTCCTGGCCACCTGCCAAGGTATTACAAACTCCAACACTAAGATCGTAATTAACTAAACACATGACACTTGGTGGAACTTTAAATCTCCAAACCGCACACTCCTGCTCCTTCACCGCCAGATGCGCCAAAGCATGCGCCACTGCATTTGCTTCCCTCTTCACCTTACTTAGCTTGTGATCAGGTAGTAGTGAGCACGCGGCCTTGATTTCTTTCAGTATCCCGCTCCAGCTGGCCCTACATTCAGAATTACACTGAAGATTTGCAATTAGATTCCAACAGTCCGACTCCACCACATATTAAACTTGATTGTTTCCTGATTGTACACAATGTAACAAATTAAATGCATATATCTGGAACATTATTTTCTTGAAGGTGGAACAGTTTTCGATTGATGGTAGAAATTATTGCTTTCTTGAAGGGAGCATGAATCTAAACGGTTGGATCTTTATCCAATAGAAAAAAGTGGTTGAGATTAGCAAATTAGAAGGAGAAACCTCCTTTAAAAAAAAATTATAATGCTATTCATCAAGTTTTGCCTAGATACAGCAACCTATAATGCTATGCATCTCCTAAACCCGGTTGAATTTCTTGATTCCGAGTTGAATTTTTAAATTTCTGTTGAGGCTCCTTGAAATCAAGTTGAAACACCCTCGAAACCGAGTCCAAACTATTTGAAAACTAGACCAATTTTCTAGATCCGAGTTTAAATGTTTACCATTATTGAAACTTTATCTATTGCAGGCTAATTACCCGGAGACCGGGGGTTGGTTCAGATTAGTCGTGCACCTCACGGCGTGTGCTGTGATTTGGAATTTCTAAACGAGGGAATCAACTCAACAATCAACCATGAGTTCACTCAAAAAACCAGACCACTTGTTATTACCAATCGTATAAAAACTAGTAGACAGATTGCAGTTCATCTATTCTAAACAAAGACAGGGAAACACAACTCCCGGCTCACGCTGTCGGCACCTGGGCTCTCCCCGGTCCGGGTGCTGGCGCCTCGGCTCTCCCGGGTCCCGGTGCCGGTGCCGGTGCCGGTGCCGGTGCGGGCTTTGTCTGCGCCGCCATTGCCGCCGTGATGAGGTCGAGCGTGATCTGCATCATCGCCTCATAGTTGATGACCCTGACGATGACAGGCTTCTGTTCGTGCAGGTCCTCGCCGCCGCAGCTCACCCCGGTACCGGACGGCGCGTCCAGGAGGCTCTCGAGCCTCGCCTTCGCCTCTGCGAGCTCCGCGTCGCCGCGGCCAGGCTCGACCCCGCACAAGTTGGCCACGTAGCGTTGCATGTTGCCTTTCAGCTCCCCGAAGCAGGTAATCAAAGTCTGGTTGTTCTTGTTTGCTGCGTCGTCGAACTCGCGCCCTGATTCAGCGAACAGCGGCGGGCCGTCCTTGGCCAGCACCGCGAACGCCGTCTCGGCCAGCCGCTGCGGGCTCGGCGTCAGCACCTCGACGCAGTAGGCCGAGTACATTGTGACGTTGCAGAGCTTCTCGAAGGCGCTGCCGCCGCGGAGTGGAGCGGAACGGGCGGCGAGGATGGTGGAGATCCAGAGGAGGAAGACGAGAAGGAGAGAGCGAGACATGGCCATGGCGTTTGCTTGCTTTTGATGTTGGGTTTCTGTTGTGGTGGACTACTCGTGGCTCGGGGATATTTTATATTGAGTACGTAGCAAATCAAGCCGCCTGACGCCAAAAGAGGACATATATCACCATAAATAAATAAATGATATTATGCATGGTATGTAAATTAATGCACCACCAGGAAATAATTGAATGCAGCCTGAACAAAATGACAGCAAATGAGATTTTACTATATGAAAACATAAATGAATGCAGGACAAACGAGATGTTTTCAATCTTCGTGTACGGTGTATCAATGCATGCTGGGTTAGGAAACTAATGAGTACACCAAGAAAACAGACAGCAATCACGTTGTTAACACGGACACAACCAGGAAACCTTTTGAGATGCTGCAAAAATTTACCATTTTAATGAATTTAAAACGAGTACCCATCAATGCAAAAGGATTTGAAATGAGTACCCATACTGCGCCAACCAACCCCTTCCAGAGGGATCGGTGGGCTTTGAACTCTCATTTTCAAAATCCACCTTTGTGGTAGAATAAAAAGAGCCCATGTTCCGTTAAAAAAATAAAGAGCCCGTGTTGTCGAAACATTTTGAAATTAAACCAAATTCCAAACAATGGATCAGACTCGTCCCACCTACTATTTCCCTAACCCACCATTTTTCTCTTTTCCAACAATCCAAACATCATCTCGAGGGATGATAAGATAAGCAATAAAATTATATGGCACTCAGACAGATTCGTTATTTTCATGAAAACAAAATGGCCCCATAGCCATGCTGGTTGATTCAAACAAATGTAGCAGAAAATGAAAATCAGCACCACCAGTCAAGAGATCCTGTGACATAAGACATCGCCATAACTATAGGGTGCAACAATGATAAGTTTCTATCTTCGAGTTGCGAATTTTGTTTGCTGCATCAAAC
This sequence comes from Eragrostis curvula, assembly GCA_007726485.1. Lineage (NCBI taxonomy): Eukaryota > Viridiplantae > Streptophyta > Magnoliopsida > Poales > Poaceae > Eragrostis > Eragrostis curvula. The sequence continues at coordinate 40,419,011 of CM017444.1, forward strand.
ATAAGAGTATTACCAGATAGATAAATGGTACCCTAAACTAATCAATGTCAATTGAGCCCCTGTAGTGTCTACGTCAAAATCCTCCACTGAATACCAAAAGAGAAACGACCTTTAATTCTACATCCAGTTTCATACGATAGCCAGATCCACATGGATTCTACTCAGATAAAGATGCTAGTACCCCAATGGTCATAAGTATCAGTGTGGAACACCTGTTCCAACCGCAAGAGCAATAGCCATCATCTTGTTAACCTTAGCCATCATCTTGTTAACCTCCATCATGGTCTTGATGGTTCCAGCATTGTTTGTCGAATTCTTTATTCTTGGCCTTCCACAAAGAACACAGGGAAACATAAGTGAGACTGCTATGTTACGAACATAAAAAAAGAAGTCATCCGTAAATCGTTTACCTGACTTCCTTGAGGAAATCTTCCATTTCTTTGCAGAACCTCCTGTTCTTCTCGACGACATCCAATGGCAACCCATGGCAACTACCAATGATTCTTGTACAATCATTCAGCCCCTTTTCAAGCACAGCAAGAGCGCTAGAAAAGTTGTACAAACCTTCCAGAACCATAGCATAATCTTTGTCACCAATCCCTTTCTCCCAGGTCGTCAAGGCTTCCCACATCACAACATACTGTTCCTCCATGCCCTTTACTGTTATCTCCAGAAACCACTTCATTACATCAGCTTCCGTGTACATAACAGCGTTGCAGCACTGTTAAATGACAATATTAACAGGTTGTCCAATATAATAGGTGGATGACAATATTAAATGTGAACTATATTATCCAAACTGTTGTTAATAGAGGAACATATATAATATCTGAACTGTACAAGCTATAAATTGATATTGAAGTTCACCATTAACCATACTCCTACCATTCTTTACCCTCCACCCTGCAGGCTGTAACTGGTCAATTGGGCAGCCTAAGACAAAGTTCGGATAAACTATTTTTAACAAAGGCGCATACTAATTCCACTTGTAAGAAAAATAAAAGCACTAAGCCTGTGCAAAATTTAAGCAATAAGCATCTAGTCAACTGAAATAAGCCCAAAACAAATACTTTATTTTTGCGACAAAAACAACTATAGTTGCCTTTCTCCTCCATCATACAAGCTAGCTGCAAGTTGCAAATGAGGACAGAAACTAACTTTGTAGGAGAAATAACATAATAATAATAATATCTGATTCGCAAGAATTTTCAGTCGTGCACAAGCAAGTACCCCTGAATATCCATATAAGCATTATTACATTTTAGCTCTGGTGAACCACACAACCAGACATAATAAATCCAGCATCACTATTATCACATTTTGACTCAATCTGGTTCAAAGAAATCCCAAAAGAAGCAATATGACAAAAAGTTTGGCAAGTACAGGTAACTGTTTCTCCTAATCTCAACAGCAAGCATCAGATTGCATGCAATAAGTGAATTTGCAAACTAATTCAAGTACTCAAGCAAAAATTTAAAGGAAGGGTGGGACAAAAATGCTGAAGGTTTCAAAACCTCCCATCTCGTTCAATCAGTGCGTTATTAATAGCATAATGATCCAGATCCCTAACATGTTGAAATCATAAGCAAGTAAAATGGCAGGCCAAGTTTGATTTAATTGTTGCAGCAGTGGTAGTAGCACAAACACCAACCAAATCATACATTACCTGCAGGTACAGTTATCCATTGCAGTAATGGGATGCAATCTGCTCACAAAAGATGAGTTGTTACCTTGCTTGAGTAGTGGCGGATCATGGACGGGCCTGGGTACCACGAGGATTGCATGCGGCGACTGCCCGGGAGGCTGGCAGTAGCTGACTGGAGCGTGCTCCGTTGCTGCATGAAGTCACACATGAATGGTGCTCGGCACAAAAGATCAATCTACAGTTGATAAAGAGTAACGCTCAAATGAAGGAATAAGTGGTCCGTATGCCAAGCAGGTTCTACTGAATTTGGTGAATAGCCATCAAGTTGTCTGTTACATAAAATTAGATGCTGAGCTAAACAGACAGTAATACTAATTCTCCTTCACTCCTTACACTGCTCATTCAGCATAAATACAAGATGGGTTACTCAGGCAGTTCTAACTAACTTATGGTCATACATGCAAATGCCCTTTAGTTATGTTAACAGAACTGGAACAAGAATAATGCAAGTGTGTTACATTGTTCCTTGAAGGCAAAAGAGCAAATACATGCCAGGATCAACACCAACAACAAAGCCAGAAACAATGAACTAAAATGTTCAGGCACAAACATCCATTGATAAAAGTACTTAATACATTGGGAGAGCCATAACACCAAACGTAACGCACTGTACGTCACTATTATCAGACTTAATGACAGCCATTTCCGGGAACGTAAGTCGTCGTAATGGCAGGTTCCAATACACAGCCAGTGAGGCAACAACTAGATCTGGGCAGTCCTACTTTCTTATATCTACTACTGAACTCCCACGTCCTACTAGTGCTGTAAACCAAATGTAGGGGAAAGGGATTGAATACAGCTTATTTAATCAGCGCATAACAACAAGAAATGATCTAGGCTTATTTTTCAATTTGAAACAATATGCAACAAAATGCCAGGTAATGTTGCATTTAACCCTGGAACATGTGTGTCGCAAATGCAACCCCAGCTAAGTAATCAAACATGAGGACTTTAGTCTTTACCTTGCTCGAGTAGTGGCGGATCATCACGGATGGCACTTGAGGTGGTGAGGGTGGCACACGGTGCATGTCTGGGAGGCTGACAGTGGCAGCGGCCTACAGACGAAATGGGAAAAGCCGGGTTCTTAGAAGCAGAGCAATATGTCAATGTCCCAGTGAATAAAAGATTCAATGGACCTGTCGCCAGCAGCACAAGGGAAGAAAAAAAAATATTGTTGTGGTTTCTCAGTTTTTGTTTAGCACAGAACACATATGATTCAACATTACTGCACCACGTACAGATTCACTATTTTATCTTCCCAACAGAACAATAAAAAAGATTCTTTTGCGAGGCACAATGTGGAATTAGACACAATGAAACAAGCATCGATCAGTATGATCAGACTAGATACAGCATGGATCAGTATCAGCATCACTATCAACAGCAACCATGTGCAAATAACTCGATAAGGTTATCTTAAAAGAAAGCAAAAATTCCTTTTAATGTTTATGAAGCACAAAGATGCATCAATATAGGAACTATTAAGGTCCGGTGTGTGCCACAAAACTTCTGATTTCACTATCCTATTTAGTATTTACAGGACAAAATAGCAGCAGAATTCTGTAATCTGTATTACTAATTTTAACACCAATCTCAAGGATGCAGAGATTAAAATACGAAAACTAACTGAACCACCTGTTATCTACTGCAAGTCACGAGCTTCAACAATCAAAATTTAAAAAAGATCAGTTTTTTCAAGATTAACAATAAAATATCTTCAGACCCTTTACAAAATAAAGTAGCTGGCAACAAAAGTTCTAAATCCAGGATGAATACAGCAACCATATGCAAATGAGTTGATATGGTTATTTTCAAAGCAAGTAAAAAATCCTTTTAATGTTTATTAAGCACAAAGATGCATCAATATAGGAACTATTCGGCTCCTGCCAGTACCACCAAACATGTAATGATTTCAGTATCCTATTTAGTATTTACAGGACAAAATTGCAGCAGAAATGTCTAATCTGTATTACTAATTTCAACAGAAATCTCCCGGATGCAGAGATAAGATACGAAAACTAATTACACATGTTATCTACTACAAGTCACGACTCACAAGTTTCAACAATCAGAACCCAAAAAAAAAGATCATTTTTTTTTAAAGATTGACAGTAAAACATCTCCAGAACCCTTGCATATTGAAGTAGCCGGCAAAAAATGAAATTCTAAATTCAGGATGTATGCAGCACATCGGTATCACAACGCGCACGATGGGAACCAAACGGAGCAGTAACCGAAGGTGGCATCCGCCTTTACCTTGCTCGAGCAGTGGCCGGGCAGGTGCGGCACCGGGAACGGCGAGGCCTGCGAGCAGCGCGCGTCCTGGAGGCCAGCACCGCCGGCGGCGGCGGCCGGAATGGCGGACCGAAGCTGTCGTCGGCAGCAATTGGAGAGTTTAAGCAGAAGGCGTTGCGACAACGAAAAGGAACATCGGTTTTACCTTGGAGTCCGGCCCTGGAAGCAGAGGCCGCAGCCGCGCCTGGGACGGAGACGCCGGAACCCCAGCACGGCGGCGCAGGAGGAGGCGGAGGGCGGCGGCGGCCATGGTCGCCGGGCGGCGCGTGCGGAGGTGCCGAGGAGGTGGGGGGTTTCTTGGTTTGGCGTCCTTCGGAAGCCGAGTGGAACCGCGGAATGGCAGCGAGTGGTGTACAGTTGCCTGCTCCCACTCCCATCCCCTAGTACATTATTCTTGATTCCCATTTCCCGGTCCCGCTAGACAACTCCGTACCGAAATACCAAACTTCTTTTAATTTATCATACGGTTTTACAGTTATCTGGGTTTTGAGATTTAGCTATCGTTTACGTATAAACCCTTTCAAGATTTTGTCAAAATCAAATATTTTAAATTTTAACCAGTAAATTCGATAAAAATATATTATTTCAAACTGAGTGTTGGGGGATCGAAGGTCTGTGTGTGACGTGTCGAAGCCCTCCAACAGAGTGTTGATGAAATCTTGCTCGCCCGAAGCCTTCGATGGGTACCTGAGCCTTCGGATTACCCTGCGAATCCCTCCTTGGTGGATATCGTCGTCTGTTGGATGATGCGAAGCCCTCCTTCCTTGTCCGCGATGCTGGACGAAGATGTTCTCGCTCAGGTTCCCTGCAGTTAGACGCGCGAAGCCCTCCTTTGCCCGCGATGCCGGGCGAAGGGGTTTGGAGTGTTGAGAGGATCGAGTGCGGTGCAAATGATTGTCTTTGGCTCGAGGCCCGAAAACCAGATGTCCTTACAGGATCATCTCCCTCCATATTTATAGGGGGCGGGATGATCATATTTACATACATGCCATCGGCTACTTCAGCATGGCTCTTAGCTTGGTAGTTTGAACCCCTGCGCCGTCTGCTCTTTCCGCTCTGCTTCGCTGGTCCTTCGCGAGGTTCCGGGTGGCTTCGGCTGTCTTAGGCGGGTGTGGCTTAGCCTTCGCTATCTCCTTTGCTATATACTTGTTGCCAGGATCCCAACATTAGCCCTCAACTAGCTAAATGCCACGTGTAACGAGGTCCTGAGTCAGTTTCTTTCGAGTTCTGCAACAAGTCTATTCGTCACGTCTTTTCATCTTAACGTCGCGTCCTTTCGTGGTTCGATGTTTGGCCCGCTTCCCGGTGTGTTTTGGTTGCTATAAGAAGCGTGTCGATCTTGACTTGCTATTCGAGTTCTCTTTTGACTCTTATAGCTTGGCTTTCTTTGACTTCTTCGCTTCTTTCAGTCTTTCGCCTTCGCTTCTTTACTGCTTGTTTTTGCGAAGATGGCTCCAAAGAAGATCTCTTTGGCTCAAAGGCCTTTTAATAATAACTTCGGTCCTTCTGACTGCACCGAAGCCTTCCTTGATAGCGCGTTCCTTTCCTCCTTCGGGGCTCGGGAATGTGCTCGTTCTCCCGGTTCTCAGAACCTGATGAAGCCGTTGTTTTCCTTGATTATTTTCTTTTTGGTCTTCGCGTTCCGGCTCATCCCTTCGTAGCGTAAACCCTTCGCGCCTTTTGCTTGGAGATCCATCAATTGACTCCTAGTGCCTTCGTTAGGCTTGCCTCTTTTATTTGGGCTTGCGAGTCCGAAGGCGTTGAGCCCAGCTTGGCTGTTTTTACACGCAACTATAAACTTCATTTTTCAGCTCACCTCTACTGATAATTCAGATAGCTTTGGGGTGATTAACTTCATTCCCATTAAACATGGGTATGCCCCTTCGTATGGTCAAGCCAATAAGGTTCTTACGCCTTGGAAGCACAGATGGTTCTACGTGAAGTTTGGCGAAGGTTCTGGACTCGTTAGCACAATGAAGCACCCTGAGTGGCTGACTACCGTCCAAGTTGAGCCGGATGCTAACTTCGGAGTTTGCACTGATGCTCTTCGAAGGGTTAGATTCCTTTTGAGTACCTGAGACCTTGTCGAAGAATACGTCTCTGCTGAGGTCAGTCCGCTCGGTTCCGGCTTGAGGCTTCAGTTTGCAGAGGGGAGGTATGACAGTGGCCTTCGCAAATACTTGTTGACCGGCGATGGTCTTTCTGTTGCCGATGTTGAGAGCCAGGTCAGAGAGATTCTTGGCTCCTATATTGAGAAGGAAGCCTTAGGCCGCGAAGAGGCTCGTATACCGGTCCGTTTTAACCGGTCCTTCGCAGTTCGTGGTCGGCCTTATGATGATTATGGGGCTCCAGTCCCGAAAAGGCAGAAACGCTCTAAGGCTTCGACTGCTGAGGATGTTGGTACTTCGCGGAAGCGTCGTCGCACCGGTAATGATTCGTATCGTGAGCCGGTTCTGGCCGTAGATCCTATCAGTTCTGCCCCTCCTCCAGACATTTCGAGTGATGACGAAGGCGAAGGCTCTGAATCTAGCGAAGATCCCTTCGCTGACATACCTCGTTTCTTCCCATATGATAATGAGGAGCCGGTAGAGTTTACGAATTGCGAAGAAGGGGCTGACCCAAAGCTTCCTTCGCTTACTTCGTCTGATGTCTTCCCTAGCGAAGAGCTTTCGGAAGATGTTACTAAAATTATGAAGGACCTTCGCTTTTATCGCGAAAGGCGAAAGCTTGCTTGTGTTGACTCCGGATGGCTCTTGAAATCTCTTTATACTAATCATCTTAAGGTATGTTTTTATCCTTTTAATTATTTCCTTTCGTGCCAAGGTGCTTTTTGTTCTAAAGCCTCTTTTTGTGCTTCAGTCCATTCCGGTTGTATGCGCCATTGATACCCAGTTCCGCTTCATTCAAACTCGCCTCAATCGCAACAAGGAGAAGCTTCGCGAAGCTACGCATCAGCTCGCCGAGAAGCGAAGGGAGGAAAGGAAGTCTTTGACCGCCCTCTTTAATGTTTGTAAGAACTTGAGGGATGCCATAATTTTTCTTGGCGGCAAGGTTTCGGGTTTCCCTTTGCCGAATGCTACGGCCTTTGAGTTCGCCGAGTGGATTTCGACGAACTCTGGCTCTCTGAAGGATGTGGCCAAGAATTACGGCGTCGTTGCTGGGGTTGCTGGTATTGAAGAAGCCTTCGCGCAGCTAAGCCTGTCCAGTGGTAGTGTTGATCCAATATTGGATGATGGCTTCGCTATTTCGACCGAGACAGGATCCGTTGCGGGGGTGGCTCGACAATCAGCGAGGAAGCTGATTCCTCATTGGAGCGCTGTTGGCCCTGGACGTATTTCTGCTCTCTTTGAAGTATCTGCTGGAGGACAGAACGCAAGCCCTTCGGCCGGCCAGAATACTAGCTCTTCAAGTGGTCGGGGTGCCTCTGACAGCGAAGGCTCTAGCACTTCGAGTGGTTCTGATGATGACGCCACCGAAGAGTGACTGTTGCTCTGTTTTAGGAGCTTTTGAATTTTGTAGAAAACTTTACTTTAAACGAAAGTTAACTTTGTATATTTATTTAGTTTGTCCTTCGATTAATGTATTTGGATGACCTCGTTGGTCTCTGCGCGATGTCTGAAATTCGTTTTTAGTATTTCTCTTTCGCATTTTCTTTCCCTTATTTTTGGGAGAATATTGCCTGATCGAAGGCTTCTTCTTTTGAAGCTTCGATTCGTCGAGAACAATGGACTTTGTTGCCTTTTGTTCTTTTCATATCCTTTGTAGACGCAGTCGAAGGGTGTAAGCTTTTTGGCGCTTTATCCTTCGATTTCTACTTTTTTTTATTTTTCTTGTCCTCTTAGACGCAATCGAAGGTTGTTGGCTTTTGGCGCCTGGCCTTCGACTTTTAGCCTTTGATAACCGTTTCTTCTCTTTTTAGGGGATGTCGTATGTCCGATTATGTCCTTTAGGACGGTTAACGCGAAGAACGTCTTTAGAAGGGAAAACTTTTTATTCCTCGGTCCTGCCTCGTTAAAAACCTTGCTCCCTTCGGAGGGATTCCCTTTTGCAAGGAAAAGAGTACAGGCCGGTTTTTCTTTTATGCATGATATTTCTTCAGTTTTTCTACATTCCATGTGTGATTGACCTCCTCTCCTTCGGAGCTTAGCAGCCTGAAAGCTCTTTCGTTTACTGTTGCCTTCGCTATGAATGGCCCTCCCATTTGCTCTGTAGTTTTCCCACAGTCTTCTCGTTTGGCTTTCGCCGAAGTACCAGATCTCCGTCTTTTATCCCCTTCGGCCTGATATTTTTGTTTTTCCATTTTTTGGTTTCTTCTTCGTATTTCCGAAGGTTGAGAACAGCATCGTTGCGAACTTCTTCCAAGTTTTCCTTCGAAGTTATAGTTGACTCGTCAGAGTTTCCTGCTATGCTTCGCAGTGACTTGTTTTGTATCTCTTCTGGCGTCATTGCCTCTTCCCCGAAGAGTAGCTTGAAAGGACTGAAACCAGTTGATCTAGATGGAGTTGTTCTTAACGACCAGAGTACTGAATGAAGCTCCTCTGGCCATTTTCCTTTTTTGATGTTGAGTAGCCTCTTTTGTACTGATTCGAATATTCTTTTATTTGCGCTCTCAACTGCTCCATTCGATTGAGGGTGGTATAATGATGCGAAGCGTAGGTTTATCCCCAACGATTCGCAGAATTCTGTGAATAGATGACTGTCGAATTGTTTCCTGTTGTCCACCACTATCTTTTTTGGTACTCCGAATCTGCAGATTATTGTTTGCCAGACCAATTTTTTCTTGTTTTCCGAAGTGATCGAAGCTACTGCTCTGAACTCGATCCACTTTGAAAAGTAGTCCATTGCGACGAAGGTGTACTGAAGATTTCCTGGAGCTGTTGGTAGTTTCCCAACTATATCGATGCCCCATCGGTAAAATGGCCAAATGGGTTGCATCAGCTGTACTTCTGCTGCCAGGCTTCGCTGATGTCTAGCGAGGAATTGACATTCAGTGCATTTTTTGACTATTTCTTCTGCGTCCTTGGTGGCGGTTGGCCAGTAGAAACCCATTCTGTATACCTTCACGACGAGGGGTCTTGATGCGATATGAGATCCACACATGCCGGAATGTATTTCATGAAGGAGTTGCTTCCCGTCTTTTGGTAGAATGCATCGCAACCAGGCCTGACAGACTCCTCCTTTGTATAGTTGGCCTTCGATTAATTTGTAATTTCTTGTCTTTTGTGCTATTCTCTTTTCTTCGGCTTCTTCTTGAGGTTCATACTGATTATTGAGGTGGGCTATTATTGGAGACCTCCAATCCTCCCATAGCTGGAAAAGGTGGTGAATTTTCCTCGCCGATTCTTCGACAGTTGACTTATCTAGAATTTCAAAGAAAACATCTGGGGGGAGACCTTCGCCTTTGGCGGCGGCCTTCGCTATAGCATCTGCTTCTTGATTTAGGTTTCTCTTTAGGCTTTTCACATTGAAACCTTTGAAATATTTTTGCATTTTTATGACCGCTTTATGATACTTGATCAGTTCTTGGTCCTTCGTCTTGTAATTGTTTTCGACTTGATTTGCTACTACTTCGGAATCAGTGCTGATGAGCACTCTTCTTGCACCCAAAGCCTTCGCTTTGCGAAGTGCCAACAGTACTCCTTCGTATTCTGCAATATTGTTGGTTGACCGAAAATCCATCTTGACAGCATATCTTAATTTGATTTCCGAGGGTGACGTTATTATCGCCGCAGCTCCGACTCCTGTTGCTCCCCATGCACCGTCAGTGAATATTGTCCAGCAAGATTCTTCCATTTGGACGGAGGCTTCGGGAGTAGGAGGGGTCCATTATGCTATGAAATCTGCGAGAGTTGCTGCCTTGATGGTTGTTCTTGCTCTTAACTTGATGTCGAAGGGTGCCAGTTCTGTTGACCATTTTCCTATCCGTCCGATCGCTTCCCTGCTTCGCAGTGTGTCGCGAAGGGGGAAAGAGGTTGGTACTATTATTTTTCTGTCGCTGAAATAATGTTTCAATTTTTTTGAAGCCATGATCACGGCGTAGGCCATCTTCTCTATTTCTGAATAGAGTAGCTTCGCTCCTGACAGAGCTTCGGAGACGAAGTATACAGATTTTTGAACTTTATCTTCGCTGTGCTCGTGGACAAGTACTGCACTTACGGCTGATACTGAAGCTGCAATGTATAGGAGTAGGTCTTCTCTTGGTTTTGGGCTGGCCAGAGCAGCTAATTCTGTAAGAGCTCTTTTTATATCTTCGAAGGCTTCTTGTTGTTCGGATCCCCATTGAAATTTTTCCTTCGCTCGGAGTGCCTTGAAGATGGGATTATTTCGTTCTGCCAGTTTCGAAATGAATCTGCTTAGAGAATTAAACCTTCCGGCTAGTCTCTGTACATCTTTTAAGCATTTTGGTGGGGCGAGGTCTTGTATAGCTTCGATTTTCTTCTTGTTAGCTTCGATTCCTCGCTGGGAGACCATGAATCCCAGTAGTTTGCCTGATTCAACTCCGAAGACGCATTTTGCTGGGTTCAGCTTTACATTGTGCTTTCTCAGATTCTCGAAGGTCTCATCTAGGTCTTTTAAGTGGTCAGCCCTTTCTATTGGCTTTACAACTATATCGTCCACGTATGCTTCAACATTTCTTCCCAGTTGGTCTTCGAAAATCATCTTCACGAGTTTGGTGAACGTTGCTCCTGCGTTCCGAAGGCCAAACGGCATTGTTACGAAGCAGAAGGTTCCATCGCAGGTGATGAAGGCTGTCTTTTCTTCATCTTCCTTCGCCATATGAATCTGGTGATAGCCTGAATAGGCATCTAGGAAACTTAGCAGTTGACAACCGGCTACCGAATCAGTTATTGTAACGATTCGGTCTAGTGGGAAATTGTCTTTAGGTCATGCTTTGTTCAGCCTTGTGAAATCAATGCACATTCTCCATTCTCCTGTCTTCTTTTTGACGTGAACGACGTTGGATAACCAGCTCGAGAATATTATTGGTCTTATAACACCGGCTTTTAGCAACTTGTTTACTTCGTTAGTTGCGGCGTCCTTCTTTTCTTCAGACGCTTTTCTGATCTTGTCTGCGAAGGGTCTTATTGTTGGATTGACTTTTAACTCGTGCTGAATTGTCTCTCTTTTGACTCCTGTGATGTCTTGTGGTGACCATGCGAAGATGTCAGAGTTTTGCTTCAAGAACCTGATTATCTGTTCTCTTTCGTTCTTAGACAGATTTTTTCCTATTTTAACAGTTCTTTCTGGTTTCTTGGGCCATAAGATCACTTCTTTGACTTCGCTTGAAGGTTCTAGCTTTGCTTGTTCTGCCTTCGCTTGATGGTCTTCGTGCTCGTTCTTTTCTGCTGAGTCGTTTTCTTTGCCACTTTTTGGTCTGAAGGGGTTACAGCATACGTTAATGGTGCCTTGTTCCGAAGGTATCTTCATCATCAGGTAGTTGTGATGGATTGCAGCTCCGAAGGCTACTATGATTTGTCTTCCGAAGATTGTATTGTATTCGCTGGGTGAGTCTATGATTATGAACTCCGTCTCCTGGGTTATGGATTTATCTTCGTTTTCGAAGGTTACTTTCAACATTATTTTTCCGATTGAACATGCTTCTTCTCCTCCAAAGTCCTTCAGGGTTATTTTGCTAGTGTTCGCATAGCTGTTGATTTGCATGCATACCAAAGTATCTTTAAAGATGATATTTTCTGAACTTCCACTGTCGATCATGATTCTGTGAACCATATACCCTTCGATGTCGGTTTTGATCACGAAGGCGTCTGTATGTGGATAATCGGAGACTCTGATATCGTCCGTTGTGAAGCGGATGGTTGAATGCTTCCATCTTTTTTTCTCTGTTCTTGCCCTCGCAGCTTTTGCTTGGTGGTAGTCTTGCTTTCTTTTCATCGTGGGTTCGGCCCACGGACGGCGCCAAATGTTGGGGGATCGAAGGTCTGTGTGTGACGTGTCGAAGCCCTCCAACGGAGTGTTGATGAAGTCTTGCTCGCCCGAAGCCTTCGATGGGTACCTGAGCCTTCGGATTACCCTGCGAAGCCCTCCTTGGTGGATATCGTTGTCTGTTGGATGATGCGAAGCCCTCCTTCCTTGTCCGCGATGCTGGACGAAGATGTTCTCGCTCAGGTTCCCTGCAGTTAGACGCGCGAAGCCCTCCTTTGCCCGCGATGCCGGGCGAAGGGGTTTGGAGTGTTGAGAGGATCGAGTGCGGTGCAAATGATTGTCTTTGGCTCGAGGCCCGAAAACCAGATGTCCTTATAGGATCGTCTCCCTCCATATTTATAGGGGGCGGGATGATCATATTTACATGCATGCCATCGGCTACTTCAGCATGGTTCTTAGCTTGGTAGTTTGAACCCCTGCGCCGTCTGCTCTTTCCGCTCTGCTTCGCTGGTCCTTCGCGAGGTTTCAGGTGGCTTCGGCTGTCTTAGGCGGGTGTGGCTTAGCCTTTGCTATCTCCTTTGCCATATACTTGTTGCCAGGATCCCAACACTGAGTTACTCCGTTTATAATGTGGGTGTTGGTTAGTTCTCATAGGATACGTTGCCAAAAGTAAAACAGAGAAAATAGTTGATTTCACAATGACTTTATTAACATTATCTTAGGTTGCTAATTTTGTATAACTCCTCTCTATTTGGAGTTAAATTAGAAAAATGCTTACTTAAGACAAGTTCAGAATGCCTTATATTTTTGGATAGAGAGTAGTATATATATCAGTTTTGACCAATTTGTCACTCCATCAAATTTATGGTTTGTGGGCTTCACAAAAAAAAAAAAATTAAGGCTTTTGGTCCAGGCGAGACCATGCCTCCATGTCTCCCTCTTTTTTTATTGCTAGTTGAGGTTTTCGAAGGACATTACTAGAACCGATCAAAATTCAGTAATCGAAGGACATGGAGGGAGAAAACCGGTTTTCAAACCGTGAAAACTGATCAAATTTAATATTTTAAATTCTTTTGAAATTTGAATCCGAAAACTAGTTTGACTGGTTTTGAACTCTCTATTGGTAGTTCGAATCGATCTTCTCGGACGGTGGTTTGCTATGGGCTTGAGTTCTCCACGCAGATTCACCTAATGTGTGTTTTGTGGTTTGCCTTTTGATTTTCGTCGTTGCATATCTCGTTTCAATTTTCATCCGATGCTCTCTGTTAATTTCTTGTATCGATAAAATTTTGTTGTTTCTTTTTATTACCACCTCATTTCATTCGTAGCAACAGCACTACACCCACACAAATGTTGATTTGTATAGTGGCAGTGGTGTGGCACACTAGCACTAGTACACTGCAAAATTTATTTATGTGATAATTGTTCAATTTATGTGAAGAAACAGGGTTGCTCTGTTCTAGTAATGTATCAAACTAACAACACATTTGTGGCTTCTAGATTCAAGAACTCATGTTTGTTATTCTTCTTGTTGGCTCGATATGAGTTGTGTTTAACTGAATGTCGAAGTGTAATTTTTATTAGGCCAAAACTAGCAAATTGACTTCAGCTCAAATCCTAATGTGCATAATTTGTCAAATTTATAAGAAAAGAAAAGGAAGACCTTTGCTGGCTACGATGCCGAGTTGCCGACTTAGGTGTAGGTATGCAGGCTCTGGGCTGGTTTGGGCTCTCCTATTTGGGGTAGTTGTAGTGTTTGGAATTTACGCCTCAAAGCAGCCCATGCATCCAGCACTTGGGGAGGCCTAAATTCAGTTTGGAAAGCCCGGTGGTGTATAGATGGATGGGTGAGTTCTTTTGTACCACCTTGCTCATCTAGGTGAAAATAACCCAAGATAAATGATGGGATGTTGGATGCTTTCCAACATGAGTGAATCATGAAAGAAAATAGGCTTATGGAGAACACACATACGAATGCATCGTGTGTTTCGTGTGACTTGTGACTTTCCACATTCGTGTCGTGAGAATTCTTGCATAACAGTTTATTTTTGCTGCTCAATCAATGGGATATTTTGACCAGCACATTGACTGCCACGTTAACTAGGTGTAATGGGAATTGGTGTGGTTAACACACACACACACACACACACACGATTAATGTGAGTAATTTCTCACGAATTAAGGCTCCTATGAACGTTGAGAGATTTCAGAGAGCAGTTCTGTTATCATGGCAGATCAATGCGTTTTAATTTCGTGTTCCCCTCTTGGCTATATAAGGAGACGTCCCAGAGGCTAGAGGAATACACAGAAAGAAATCACTCTTCTCTCTGTCGTCCCTCATCCGCCGTGCAGCGAATCGGCGGTGTCTCCGAACAAACGCCGGTTATCTGAAGGCCTGCACGGGTGCTGGCAATCAGGTTTCTGAGAAGTGCATCATTGTCACGACCGCTCACTGCCCTTTCCTCATCGACAACTTCTTCTTCTTCTTCTTCCTAGCGGGATTCCCTATAAGTTTGCTTCTGTTCCTCGTCCGACAATCATCCTTGTAATGTGTAGTCAGTTCGCTTTAGTCGATCTGGTTTTTTCCTATAATTGGTTTGTTGCTAGTTCGTTTTTTGATTGAACTATGTAGATCGTTTCTGCTCTTTTGGTTTTCAATCAAGTTTATCTTATGCTTTGTTAATTTTGTAACAATATTTGTTCAACATAGTCAACGATGTCTGGCCCAATAAGTATCTGCGTTGACTATAGGATGATGCCGAATTCGGAGTTATCTGAGAAGGTGGACTTCTCTATAAAAAAAAAGAAAAGAAAAATCTGGGGTGCTCTTACCCCACCTGTCGAGTTTTTTTTAGGGGGGGACAGATTCAAAACTATGATGTTTATAAAGAATAATTGACTCTTCATTCTTTTACGCAGAGAGAGGACATTGTCATGTTAACCCCAACAATATTTTTATGTGCTGAAACTTTTTTTTTATGTCTGGTTATTTCCTATTTTTGTTTTGAGAACAATAATTGTAACAATGTTACCGTTTGCTGTGGTTGCTAGGCGGGACCATGCCTCCATTTCCCCCTCTTTTTTGCATTGATTCGATTCGAGTCAAATTTTTATTGGCTTTTAAATAATCTAAATGCCATACCAAATACTTTGCGGTCAATATATAATTTTTTGGTATTATATACTCATGTCAAAAAAAAAACTGGCTGTACAACTAAAAATGCGGTTGTTTTTTATTTGTACTTAAAAAATGACCGAAGGAAAGTAAAAAAGAAAACATTCACCTTTTTTTTTTTAACTCCGAGCGTGTTCCTGACGTGTCATTTTCCATTGGCTTAAAAACTGAGGAGTCCCATTTACTTTTATCTTCAAATCAAATTATAGAAAGAATGTTGCCGTCCGTTGCGTTCCGAGTCTCCAACGGGCCCACTCTTTCTTCTTTTATACTGCAACGGCCACCTTTCCTCCACCAGTCTTTTTCAAACTGAGCTTGTGGAGCCTGAAAAGTGGAAATACCGTCCCCAGCGCCGCTGCTCTCCTGCACCGCGCTGTCGCCACCAGGCTGCCGCGCCGCCAGCACCAAGATAGCTTGAACCAAATTATATTTTGATGCTTTTCCGACCTTGGCATTGGATACTGTAGTTCCCTATTATCTTGGTACTTGGAGTGTGGATGGTGGCTAAAGCTTAGGTGATCTGCATTTCAGGGGTTGCACAAACTATAATTTGGTTCGCAAGACAAAAGACAATTTCTTTCAGTTGTCTGTGTTATTAGATTTATTAATTTATAAATATATAACTATTTTTAATTTTTAGGCCTTTTTTGTCATGTGTCTTATCAAAGGATATAAATCAACGAGTGAATCATTAAAATTTGTCTTATTTTTATTGTTTTAACAAATATGTCATTGTTATATAAATTTTATTGGCTCAAATTTTTTTTTTTTGTTATCCACTTAGAATATGTCATCAGCTCTGTCATAAATATCATATTCGAGCCATTTAAACACGTTCGTGGTGTACGTGCATTGGTACTAGTATAAATTAAGTCTTCTCCTCTCACATATATTAAGCAAAGTCCACATCACAGCTAAGGGGACTCTGCAAATGGGTAGACATGCAAAATGCTAAATTGACGAGCAAATGGACCAAGCCAAAACTGATTACTTTGTAGTCAACTAACCGGCCAACACTACACAGATGCATTCTGTTTTCTGTAAGTCAAGCTGGCGGGTTTCGTATAAAAACATACATATATACATTTTGTAAATCCATACTCAGTGATTGAGCTAGTAGGTAATTCAATTGTAGGATCGCCATCCATCGTTCGCGAAGACCTCCATGGTACGGTTTCGATCATACTGTAAGCCATCTTCAGCATGAGGCATTCCTCCTCGTTCTGTGTAGCAGTATCCGCCCCCCCCCCCCCCCCCCCCCCCCCAATATAGATTGTTTGTCAAAAACCTCTTTTTTACAATAGCAATATAAATATAACCAAACAACTAGCACAAACTCCACTCGTTATTAACTTTGTTTTTTATTTGATCTCAGTTCCACCCAACCAACAATCAGAAAACATATGTTGAAAGTTAAGCAGGGGTGTGATACTAAAAGAAGGAAGAAGTGCATTTTACTACCCTCAAATATTTGTATTGTTCACTTAACCCTTTAAAATTTGTTCTGATTTACTTCTCCTAACTACCTGGATTAGTTCAATTCACCCCCTAGTGATTACATTTTCTTTTTCATTTCTCTTTGTATGGGTTCGATTTGAAGTTCAAATTTTGTTGGATGGTAGATGACATCAGAATCTATGCTAGAACAATAATTCCAGAATTTTCCATAACATTTTCTTGAATTATTCTATGTCACATGTCAAGTTTGAATTCCACACCTTCACATACAAAAAAGTTATAAAAAATTGTTTAAACATTTTTTCTAACTTAAGGAATGTTGAAAACTATAATGTCACAAAAGTTTAACCTCAAACATTATGTGTACCTAGAGAAACAAAAAAGAAAATAAAATCATAAGGTACTGAATCGATCGAATTTAAATACTTTAGGGGAGTGAATTGGACCAATATTTTGTTTAGGGGGTTGAGTGGACGTTGAGGATAATTGAGGGTAATATAATTTACTTCTTTCTAAAAAAAATGAATGCAAGAGGATAAGGCAGTGATGGCATTGTGGATGAAGAGACAAGGTCTGGAATCTTATTATATCCCCAGAAAACTGGAACAGATAATTTTATCCCAAATGGTAGGACAGCCTGCACAAAAATAGTTCATACACAAAATGTTATATACCACATTGGCACATGCATAGACGCATGTATATTCCATACGCCAGTAAAATGAGATATTGTGGTGACGTAAGATAATACAATTAAAACATTATATCGATGAAAGAATCTTGTGCCAGTACCACCAGTACGTAACCATAGTCCATAGATCAGCAATAGTTGGCTGGAATGATCGAAGGTCACAAAATTTGTGCAATTTTAACGTATTATTTTAGTAGACTAGTGGACAATTATATAGTTAGGGTACAATTAAAGCATGCAGATTCTTACCTAGCACAAGCATCTCCTGAGGAATTATTTCCCTAAAAAAATTAGTCTTCTCCCGTCAAATAAACTAAGCAGTGTCCAGTTAACATGGTAAGGAATTCTGTGTTTGGCCTGACATGTCAACTACAAAATGTGAGTAGATTGCTTCATGGTTAGTCGAAACCCATGTGTCACTAATTGCTTCACTGTCATCTTACCGTAACAGCACACCCAATAGATTGCAACCTTGTGCGCTGACCTCGAATGAACCATGCATTGATGAATCCAAGTTGCGATACAGGCTTGGGTATTCGTTACAAAACATATAAGGTGGGGCGAAGGGAGGTGCATGTTGGGGTTTTCCCCACAAACATCGTTTATTGAAGGGGACTTGATAAAGGATGCCAATGGTTATGTATTGTTCATCACTAGAACCCTTTCACTCTGGGGTACTTTGTCGTGTTGCTTCGTTACTGGCTGTCTGGTTGCTCTCTGTACACCCGCATATTAATATTTTTCTTCTTTGGTTAGCCTTTCATATTACAGCTTCAGGGCCAACTTTTGGAACGCATGATTGTGAAAACGTGGGAATAGGTAAAATACAGGATGTTGGTTGCACATCATTTTCAATCCTATAGGATTCCGAAACGACTTGTCTTTCTGTAAAGGTCCTATAGTCAACGTTTTGCTCTAATCTTCATTTCCATATATAGTGTCGAATTTTAGTGATGATTGAAAACATAATGATTGTGACTAACCATCTATAATAAATTATCATTCTTCTTTGGATAGTGTCACGTGGTGTGAAGGCTTCATGCCAACCCGACAGAAGATCCCATGGAGATGACCGAGTGTCTGTGAGAGGTTGATTGTTAAGGATAAATCTAGATCTAAGCGCTACTTAGGTGGTGTTGGTGATTTTTATGCACAAAAGATTTATCAAATTAATTCAATAAGCACACGGATCACCATTGTACCATTTTTTTTGTTTGAAACTATTGTACCATTTGATCGAAGAGTATTCTAGGGAACAATATTTATATTTTTCTGCAGCATATGATATCATTTTATTAACAAAGTTGTATGTCTGCTAAAGGAAATACCAAACTTACAAAGGCGAATTCCAAATAATCAAATAAATAAGAGATACAAGTATTTAACTTGGGAGGACAACAAGGCTAAGTCTTGGATTTCTATATTTTATCTTTCTAGTATTTGAGCGAGGTCTTCATAAAAGGTTATAAATTATTGTAGCAAGTACACTGGCTTTCTATTTCATTCTTATAGGGGCATAGCCAGGCCAAATCAGATTACCCGGCACTAGCATTACGTTCATATGCTAAAAGGCGAGCATGATCCGGACGGGCCAAACAATGCAAAATGGGTTGGAGGTGGACTTCCCAGTACAACCACAGCTTAGGCTCTCATTTGTATCACTTTGTTGACCGAGAAAATACCTTGCATGCCATTGGTTTAAACTAAAACCCCTTGTATACCAATCTAGCCCACATGTCATGATCATAGTTAGGGTGCAGCTAAAGCATGCAGGTTCTTACCTAGCTAGCACAAACATCTCCCGAGGTATTATTTCCCTAAACAAAAAAGGTCTTCTCCCATCAAATAAACCAAGCAGTGTCTAGTTAACATGGTAAGGAAGTTTGTGTTTGGCATGTCAATTACAAAATGTGAGTAGATTGCTACATGGTTAGTTGATACCCATGTGATCACTAATTGCTTCACCGTCAACTTACCGTAGCAATACGCCCAATAAACTGTAACCCTTGTGCGCTGACCCCGAATGAACCATTGATGAATGCAAGTTGCAATACAGGCTTGGGCATTCCTTACAAAGCATATAGGGTGGGCCAATGGGAGGTGTATGTTGGGAATTGTTTCCCCCCTACAAACATCGTTTATCCAAGGGGACTTGATAAAGGAAGCCAATGGTTATGTACATTTCATCACCAGAACCCTTTGACTCTGGGGTACTTTGTCGTGTTGCCAAGTGAAGGCTTGGTAGGTCAACATATTATTTTAGGTAGTACAGCTATAAAGCATGCAGGTTCTTACCTAGCACAAGCATGTCACGAAGGATTATTTCCCTAAACAAATTAGTCTTCCCTCGTCATATAAACTAAGCAGTGTCTAGTCTTCTCCTGTTGATGTATAGAGGCATGTGTATTCCATACGCCAGCACAATAAGATATTGCAGTGACATAAGATAGCAATGTAAAACATTATATCAAGGGAAGAATCTTGTGCCCTAATAAATTAGTCTTCTCCCATCAAATAAACTAACAGTGTCCAGTTAACATTGTAAAGAATTCTGTATTTGTCCTGACATGTCAGTACAAAATGTGAGTAGATTGCTTCATGGTTAGATGAAATCCATGTGATCACTAATTGCTTCACCGTAAACTTACCGTAACAGTACGCCCAATAGGTAGCAACCCTTGTGCACTGACCCCGAAGGAACCATATTGATGACGCAAGTTGCGATACAGGCTGGGGTATTCCTATTTTTGAATAAAAAAAGATAAGTTTTGAGTGTTTGGGAAAGAAAAGGAAATTGAGAAAAGATATGTTGGATCTCTATTTAAAAGTGAAACCACAATAATTTGTCTGTAATTTAAAATTCCAGGCCATGCGGGCACAGGTTGATAGGCTAGCTACTTGATGTTAAACCAAGGTGCTTTAAACATGATCTTTTTTGCTGCCCTGATTGTTGCTTTACTATCTAGATAGTAAATGCAACTCCCCCCATCCCATTATAAAGGAAGAAAAAGTACTAGAGAATGCATAAGAAATTTTGAATTGGAGGAAAGAGATAGAGATGGTTGCATTAGGAAGCTAGAATGACACTCTTTGTGTGCAAAATGGAGTCACACTTTTTTATGGGAAGACAGAAGGAGTACAATTTAGTCTGATTTACAACGACCATTCTGATTTCTTTGTCCAAGTTGCCTTGCTTGCGACTGCCAACCAGATCTATATATACGCTAGAAGGCTATCAACTTCCGGGCATACCATCAAACTAGCCACCCACTTACTAATCTCCCACCAAAACGGCACTGATGATGGCCGGACCCTCGAAGCCAAAGTCATGGCTGATCAGGTTGCCAGTGCTGCTTGTAGCAGCAGTAGTACTGGCAGCCACCGCCGAGAGCCTCACCGTGATGCCTGGATGCCAAAAAAGCTGCGGAGGCGTCGACATACCGTACCCATTCGGTATTGGCTCTGGCTGCTTCCGCAAAGGCTTCCAGATCTCCTGTGTCAACAACGGCAGCGCCGGCGGCATACCTGTGCTGGCCACGACCAGCGACCCCATCAGGGTGCTGAGCCTGTCTGTGGCACCGCGGCCAGAGGCTCGGGTGATGCTTCCGGTGACATGGCAGTGCTTCAACAAAACCGGGGACATCACCGGTAGCTTCTACGGAGACGTCAACGTGAACCCGGATGGCGCGTACCGCATCTCCAACTCCGACAACGAGCTCTACATCCTCGGCTGCAACACGTTGGCGTACACCAACAACGGTGTGCGCGGCCGCTACAGCTACTCGTTCTACACGGGCTGCGTTGCGTTCAGCAACGACTCGAGCGGCCCGCGTGACGGGGCTTGTGACGGTGTCGGTTGCTGCCACGTGGAGATCCCGCCTGGCCTCACCGATAACACCATGAGCATGAAGTCTGGAGGCAGCTGGTCGCACGCGGACCAGGAGTTCTGCCCCTGTGACTACGCCTTCATCGTGGAGAAGGGCAACTACACTTTCCGAGCATCCGACCTGACGACCATGCCGCACAACCAAACCATGCCGCTGCGCTTGGACTGGGCCATCCGTGACAACGGCACCACGTCTGTGTCCTGCTCCCAGGCGGCCAACAGGCCCGATTACGCCTGCGCCAGCCGTCTGAGCGAGTGCGTCGACTCGACTAATGGTCCTGGGTACATCTGCAACTGCACCAAGGGCTACGAGGGTAACCCCTACGTCGTTGACGGATGCACCAGTAAGCAACGTGTTCTTCTTATCCAAACTAGGCCAACTAAATGCGCGGCTAGACTTATTATAATATTTAAAATATTTTTATAATATTATATAAGTTTAACATAGTTTATTATTTTTTATACTCTACATTTATACAATAGTAGAAATAGAATAGAGAATTCTCACCATACTTCAATTTGAGTGTGAGATGAGTCATCATTTGTCTATTATATATTTTTTATACTCTACATTTATACATTAGTAGAAATAGTTTAGAGAATTCTCACCATCCCTCAATTTGAGTGTGAGATGAGTCGAGTTATCATTTGTCTTGGATTGTGTCTTAGCTAACCCATTGTATTTAATTCTTTATCAAAAGCGAGGTCGGTTCAAATGTGCCATGCTAAACAACTAACATATATCATGATAGGAAAAAAAAACTTGTTTTGTTACAAATAAATCTTCTGAAAAAAAATGTCATTCTAAAAATAATAGAATGTACCATGCTAGCTAGACATATGGTATGTATTTTTATAATGGTGTATTTAAAAATAGGAATTATGTGTATTTCTTTGCTATTTTTATTATTCCAAATTTAGTTATTTTTGGGCTCGTAAATCATAATGGTATGGTGGACAAATTAGAAACAATAATTAGGGGTATTTTTGTCTATTTTTTTATCATTTCAAATTTATTTTTGCCTCATAATAGCATGATTGGTAATTTAGAAATAGATGTGAGAGGAATTTTTGGTTGTTTTTATTGTTTTTAATTTTTATATTTTTTGACTCATAATGGCATAGTGGGTAATTTGTAAATTGGTGTGAGGGGTATTTTGGCTATTTTTTATTATTCCAAATTTAGCTATTTCATAAATATTTATAGGGGTTTTGTGACTAATTGTTTCATAATGGCAGTGGTAGGTAATTTTCTCTTCTTATTTTCTCGGATTAATGTGAGAATTTTTAGCATTTTAGAGCGAACGTGGTGGCTCCTTTTCTTAGTCAATTATATATATAAAAGATTTCTGCTCGAGGTATTTATTTTTTGTATGGTAATAATTCAACCTACCTATAATAAACATCGAAGTAGTTCGAGTACCAACTAGCATGGTAAATTCAGTGCATGTAGGCTATAAAGATTTGATGACGTTTTAAAATTTGAATGATTCTCAAGATAGAGCATGTTGCTTAAACTTTTCCCCAAGACACATACCCCTTCTTTCCACAACAAATGGCATCCTAGAAAATTATTTCCAGACATATTAAGAGTCCTAGGAAATAACCAACATACCCCTAATTATGACCCGGTTTCATAAGAAACATGACCCTTTAGTTATACGCTTGCTTGCTAACTAATTCAGTGCCTGGCGGGATGCACCATATCAGCTTTGCATCTATTCTCTTGTCTGTGTTGACTGGGGGAGTTCTTTTGATTAAGAGGAACCCACAAGTTGGCTACAATGCTAGTCTTTGTGGGATAAAATATGAATGCTTGCATGCCATTTTTCGTGGGACAGAGGGGATTATCTTATTAAATGTAAAAATTTCAGGTTTCTCCATTTCTCCAAAAATAAACTCAGCATGACTAACATGGATTTTTATTCCATAAATAAAGATCGAGTCAAGCCTTGGGTTAACTCAAAATTTATTCCATAAACAAGAATTTATTTATGTGTTTCTGTTAACTCAAATTTTTGAGATCTTGGTTTTCGCTCTGAAACTCGAACAATCTTCATTTTTACAAATTTGGTTAATTTTCAGTTGGTCCCATATATGTAATTGAATAAGTAGTGAAAATGAACCAAACTTTCAGGTGGTCCGACTAATTTTGGTCGAAAAGGTAGCCGTAATTACATTGATTAGTCTTGATGGTTACTATTAAATTTTCCTGTTGCAGATATAAATGAATGCCTTCGACCAGACCTGTATCCCTGTAACGGAAATTGCTATGACAAGGAGGGATCTTATGATTGCAAGTGCCCTTCAGGTTACGAGAGCTCTGGTGATCCAAAGAAAACACAATGCAATCCAAAACTTTCACGTTCAGCGAAGCTTGCCATAGGTACATATAGTATAAATCTTCGAAATAAATCTGTGTTCTGAACAGCACTTACTATATTCTATATTACGTTTTTTTATTCATGAAAATATCCGTTTGATTAGCATTAGGTTGTCACAGCCGCACTGCACTCCTTACAACTAGAGAACCGCATGTGCTTTTTCAGTATTCATTAGTATATTATTCAAGGATTTTTTTTTTCCATTTGCATTGTTGCATCTCAAAATTTGTATGATCGTATATGAAAACATGCACTACCATTTGCTTCAAAAAAAAAAAAACATGCACTACCATTCATATTTTTGTTATAATTTTTTGCATAAATTTTTATATGCATCTCGCCAGAGGGAGCACGGGGGCATGCAACCCGCCGGGAGCACATGATATTCTCTCGAATCTTATAATCTGATCTTATCTTTCCTAAATTACAAAGACTCTTTCTAATGATTCTAACTTGTCACTTTAGAAAATAATGGATGATCCACACTTGGCCGCCATTCTGAGGGCTCGACAAGGGCAGTGGAGGTGGCCATACTCCCGCCGACGCCACGTGGGCCTTGTCACACTCTGCCCATAGCAAACCATGGGGTCAAACTCACAATCATGCAGTGCACAACCTTTAATGCGTTATTTTATTACAAAATGATGATATGCTCCCCTCAAACAAAAAATATAAAGTGATGATATGCTGGCTCAGTCAAGAAAATTATCTACTTTTTATTCTTATTGAAAAAGTACAGCATGCTATTTGGTTTTGATCGATTCAAGACAGCGTGCTTTTCTTTCTGCTTCCTTATGGAATCAAGGTTTTAATGACACTTTGCATATATGCACGTTGTTCGCAGGCATTAGTGTGGGCACTTTCGGACTTATTGTTATTCTACTTGGAATTTGGTTGGTGTTCAAGAACAATGAGTTGAATGCAAAGAAGAGAGAGCTTGAAGCAATTGCCAAAAAGAATGGAAGCGAGGTACTTAAAAATGTGAAAACTTTAAAGATTTTCACAAAGGAGGAAATAGACAAGATAACAGAGAATAATGCAAAGTATCTTGGTCGTGGATGCTTTGGTAAAGTTTACAAAGGGACACTTCCATATGACAACACTGAGGTGGCGGTGAAAGAATCCATTAAGGTAACTGATGATACAAAGGATGAATTTGTCAAGGAAGTGGAGATCCAATCAAGGATGATGCACAGGAACATTCTCAAACTCCTGGGTTGTTGCTTGCGGGTGGATCTTCCATTGCTAGTGTATGAGTACGCTGCAAAAGGAAGCCTCGAAGATATTCTTCATGGTAATGAAACTCGACAACCCCAGCCGCTCCCACTGAGTTCACGATTGAACATTGCAATCGGGTCTGCTCAAGGTTTAGCATACATGCATTCATACACAGAAAATGGCATACAACATGCTGATGTCAAACCAAGTAACATACTTTTAGATGGTGAGCTTGTACCAAAAATCTCAGATTTTGGGCTATCCAAGGTGTTTAAGGCAGGCCAGCAGTATACTAATGATGTAGCATGCTGCTTAAATTACATGGATCCGATGTCCTTAATCAGCAATCGCTTAACTCCAAAGAGTGATGTATACAGCTTTGGGATTGTTCTCTTAGAACTAATTTGCAGAAAGCCCGTTGTATTTGGTGAAAGCCGTCTTATCTTGGAATTTAAAAGATTTTATGATAAAGATAAGAGTGGTAAGGCAATGTTTGACAAGGAGATTGCACAGGAAGAAAATATACCGCTCCTCGATGAAATTGGTATATTAGCAATGAAGTGCTTAAATGAGAATTTTGAAGAACGGCCAGCTATGGAGAGCATAGCAAGTGCCCTCGTGATTTTGAAAGATAGATGGGAAGCAAAAGTATGACAAACTTTCATTGAAGTTATGGCATCAAAACTGATTTGGTTTGGATTTTATTTGAATATCATCTGGTTTATCTACTACCTACTATGTGCTTTATGTATTAGGCATTCATGAAGTTAAATAAGATGTTTTTCTACCTTCAATGACTGTTGATATGTAAGATTATGTAATTAATGTGCTGCAGTTTGTAAGTTACAAAGTGTCAGGCGATGTAGTGCTCTAGAGTATGCATAAGTGAAGGCTTTATATTTCTTCAAGTTATTGTATGTCCGGTGTTGGTTGTGCAAAAATAAATTAATGGATTCCTTGTGAATGCATCTTGTCCCCTCGGCTTGGTTTTCAGATTGATTTATATGGACATGTTTATCTATGATTTGATCCATCCGAACCTTAACAAGTTAACAATGTAAATGTTTCAGGCTCCATTGGCACGCCAGATAGGAGAAACACGAGAATGAAAAAAGCATGGGAATATGATATGATTGCATATGAAAAATAGATAGAAATGTGGGATTTCTATAGGAATTGTTTTAATGAGCAGCAGAGAAATGACAGACTTATTGAAGCGATAAATACATTATAATTGATTAGAGTCATCAAAACACATTCACTCATTTCTAAGAAAAAAAATATCTCGTCACCTTCTCCATTCCTTTTGCAGCCAAACATTCAACCATCGTATTGCTTCCCTTTTCTTGCCTTCTAAGAGACCGTTGAAAGCTGCATGCCCAAGTTATGCTTAATTTAATCTAGCTAGCTAGTTGTCCATAACAAGGATGCCATGCTTAGAGATCAACCAACATTAACACAACCCTAGTGTTCCATCAATGCGCTTCTCAAGCAGCACCCAAAGACTGCAAGCATATCTTGTTTAACAACATAACCTTTCATCACAATTGAATGTACAGTCAATTCTCGGATTTCAACAAGTACAAGATGTAGAAGTTGTCGAAGAATGAGAGAAATAAAACAAAGTCCCTTGCGCTCTTACAATAATCAGCTTCGATTAGGAATCAAGAAACCAGGATGGGCGACAGAAACAAAATCTTCCACTCTAGCTTGAGTGCAGTCCTGAAAACAGAGGCTGCAGCAGAGAAAGAGACATCGACCCCACAGAATGGCGCTGTAGGAGGAGGCTTAGCGCGGTGGAGACCACGGCTGTAGCCTCCCGAACTGAGTTGCCAGGGAGAGGGAGTTCCTCTTGGTATAATCAGCTGGTGTGCTTGTGACTCCTACTCCCGCCACCCGCTTGGCACTTTCTAGTTTATGTTCCAAGTCTCACTCCCACTGATCAAGGATGATATAATGTTGAGGAAAAGGACATGCGGCCAACCAGCCCTAGAGTCCTAACCAGAAATTTAAGTGTACTGTGGCTGCCATTTAATCTCACAAAGCCTATGTAACTGAAACTTTCTTTCCTTTCCTACCTTAATGAAAACACAGGAACAAGAAAACACTACTACATGTGTGTTCCAGTATTTAGTTCATGCAAGAATAATTTAACTAAATTTGTGTCATTCTCATGCACAGACATCGACTAATATAGAGGTAAATAATTGTATGATCTGGTGAGCCATGTGACCAAAATGTGATGAACTAAGCCTCATTATCATGAGAATTAGTTACAGGTCCAGGTATATGTTATCATCAAGAAAAGCAATCTGCCAAGGCACAAGTTAGAGCTTGGCACTGCTAGTAGTAGCTATTCTTGGTTATGTCATCCACAGCAAACTATAGAGTGCCGAGAATACATGCTGCAAGAAGAAATTGAGGATTATATCGTCCACAAGTACTGAAGTTCTAACTCCTAATTATCTTCTTTAATCGTAGTGTTGGAATGAAACGCATCATGAGCAAGGGTCATAAAACAGTCATATAAACAAAAGAATAACACCAGAATAGGAAAAATCGAGGATTTCAATATCAAACTTATTGCATTAGTTCATCAAAGAATAAAAACTCTAGAATCCTTTCCAATTTTAAGCACAAATAATAAAAATATTGTCAGTCCAAGTAATAATTAATGCATAATCACTAGGTTCGATCTAGACAATATGACATACCAGCTAATAAGTCACCAGGTTCGAAGTCTTTTAACTTGCTCGAGTAGTTGCGCATCAGGGATGGCACGTTTGGCTGTGATGATTGAAAGCAGCACTTGTTTTGCAGGCCTGCAACAGCGGCCTGGAGAAAGTATTGAGGCTGTTATTTGAAGCAGGGGAAAACGTTATCAATTATGGAGCTTCTGGCTTCTGTGAAAAGGAGGGAGAAAACGTTAGCACAAATGATTCCACATTACTTCAGCATGTATTTACCTATTTATCAACCCCACATAACAATAAAAAAATCACTGCATGCTAAAGTACAGTAGTAGATATACTGCCATCAGCATCATTATGGAAGTAAGCATAGTGAACTCAGCATCAGTATCATCAAACTTGTTACAAAACTTGTAATCAACTCTATGATCACAACCAAAAGCACCAACACACTCAACTTCAGAAGATTCCGACTATTAGGAGCCATACATGCAAATTTGTAATGAATCAAGCATCACTATACTTTTGCGATGTACTGCATATGGATTAACTGCGGTAAAACATTAATTCAAGCTCTACGTTGCCAAGCTCAGGGTCCATACATGGCGAGTTTACTGATAGACGCTGAGATGCACCATTTTCAGCCTTGAATACACAACCATTCCCTCTTTCCTTACATAGTACTACTCCACAACAGATGAATTCTGCTCCCTGATCCCGGAAAACCGCACGGTGCTCATGAGTTTAAGCGGGCAAGCTGTCAAAGCTGAAGGTGTTATTTTCTAGGGAGCACGGGCAAGGAAGCATAATATACCGGATGGCCGGGCGTTTGCAGCGGCAAACAACGTGTCTGCTGCCAGTCTCTACATCTTCTTTTTTTTTTTTTTCAAAAGCCAACCAGCAGCCTCTACATCTTCAAGTTCCTTTCTGGAAGCCTTGTTCGTCTTACCGTCTACTAGTAGTAGTTGTGGGTGCTTGTTTTTATTTTAGTATTATCTTTAGGGATGAAAGCGGTCAGGAAACGGTCGGAAAAGGGCTAAATCATTTTCAGTTCTATATTTTTTCTCGGTAGCGAAATCGATAGGGGTATTTACGGAAACAAATATGGCGTTGGTACTACGGGAATATCAAAATGGAATTACCACGACAGAAATATGCGGGTCGGGAATCGATATTAATTATCGGTAACACAAATTACAATCGTGTATTAGCGATACCACATCATGTATAAAAATATCAAATGTGAATACATATTGTTGGTATTTGAACTAGTTACAAATGTATCATAAAACACACGCGACATTTGAAAAGAGATGTTCAAATTATAAATAAAATATAAGTAACAACATTATCGGTAAAATATATTGTTGAAATGCTAAGATTAGGTTTAGACCAATCTTAATTTATTGCCTATTTCAATTTTGAATATAATATATATTTGATTGGCTGTACTAATATAAAACAGTAAAATATTGCGGTAATTTCTGTCTTAAAATGGAAATTGTCAGAAACGATCGGTAAAGTATAAATCGTTTTCATTTTTGTTTCCACCAAATACTTTCACTTTTGTTTCCATTTTATCGGTATATCATTTCCAACTACTACGGCCGGGAGAAGTCGGAAACGAACCTCGGTTATCCGATAAATTCTGTTTTTGCTTTCACCCCTAATTATCTTGCACACTTGAGTTGACTTATGGTTGCCCTCCTTCCCAATGACTAGAAATTTAGACTCTTAAGCTGAGTGATTTAGAGATTTGCCTCGCTTAGCTCTTTCAAGTGCCATATGTAAGCTCGTTGACATGGGAACAAAATTGTGTAATGACTATTTTGACCCTGGAACGACTCGGAAATTACACTTACCTTAAACGCGAACTCGACGTCGTCCTCTGTTTTTTGGTTCTCATCGCAAACTGGGCCTGGGCGCCGCCATGCTCGCAGCAACATCCATTGCCCAGCTCTGCTCTCTCACTGCACTCTAGTTACCCACCACCTCCATCCTGTGCGAGGCACAGATCAACAGCAATGCAGGCACAAGGAATCGTCGTCCGCGCCCGCGCCCTGGCAACGGCGACGGCGAGGTTATTCTGCCTGCTCGATTCGTCCGCTCTTGCATCTCCCGCTCTCAACCGCTGACTTCGACGCCGCCGTTTGTTGTCTTGTCTCCAGCAGTCCGATGTACGCCAGGGTCGTGAGTTTGGTTGCCGCTCTGCTATCAGTCCATCCGTTCCTCGAGTTGATTGCACAAGTTACATGATTCAATTGCTCTTGCATCCCTCCACTTATCCACTGATTTGGACGAGCTGTGCAGCAGTGTCCGTTGGGATATCCGCAAGTTGCCGATTTACGCCGGTGGCAGGGCCTCTGGATATTCTCTCAACTGAGTCATCACGTTTCTGGAATAGCAAGTAATCCAGCATCATTTTCAGTGGCGGAGCCAGCCCAAGAACTGAGGGTGGGCGAAAAGGTTATTGGGCCAGTAGGAATAGGCTGGAAAAAGGATAATAAAAAAAATAGAGATGAAAATATTACTGTAGCAAAGGGTTGGGCCGCGGCCCACCTCCTGCCTGGCTGGCTCCGCCAGTGATCATTTTGTGAGTTCATTTTCTCATATTTTGCATGATTATCCCATTTTCACGGTATGTTGTAAATTTACCATCTCCGTAATTGTACTGAAGACATCACTTCCTGTTTCTACATCAGAAAAATACTTCTGAGTTTTTTTTTCAGTGATTACTAATGCACTATTCGATATACCTTACCTTTTATTTTGACAAAAAACAAATGTGATGTTTTGTTTTCTCCATGCAATTGATGGGAAGCAATGCCTATTGTTGGTGGGGTTTATATATATCTGTGCAAGAGTACGAAGTTGATTTCAGTTGATTTTTGAAAAAGTATAATTTGATTTTGAATTTCTAAATGTAACTTTATCTGCTTGACATATATCTAAGCCCGCGGCAATGGGCAGAGGCAGCGGCTAGTAATTGCTATTTTATTGCTATGAGTATGACGTTATTAAACATATGTGAGATAGGTGTGTTTGTTTGGCCGGATAAAGCAATTGCCCAAGAACACAAAACGCCAAATCACAAGATCACAAAAAAGAGAACGACACGAGACACGATGTTTTTTAACGAGGTTCAGCGATGTGACTACATCCTCGGGGCATGACTACAGGCGCTCCTCCCCATCAATATCGTAGCAATACCAGCATCCAGGAGTACATAGCTTGGCTGCCCCCAAGGCACGCCGTCCTAGCCGCCGCTACCCCTTGCCTGCTACATCTGTTGTCGTTGCGGTTGCACAGGTGTTGCCCTCATATTTATGGGCCCGGGAATACAAGTCCAACACGTACTCTATTCCTACATCTAATACAACTCAAGTCCTAATTACAACCGACTTGTGTACACATATTCGACACAAATACAACAAACTCCACCTTGACGAATATGCACTCCATCTTGAAGTTGTCCATGTGCGAACCTGCGTGTACTCGGACTTGAGTCTTCTTCTCCACTGCTCACTTCGAACAGCCCGGCGAGGCCGTCTCGCCGTCAGGACTAAACACCGCAATACCTGCAGTTCCATCCTCCATGACTCCACCTTTTAGTCTATAATGATTAATATCCGACCTCTCACCTATCATCACCGTTTTGCCATTCTGCATCACCCTCAAGGTCTTCCTATCTGGCGCAGCCTGATACAACCAACCTTTTTCATGCAGATCTCCAAGCGAGATAAGATTCTTCCTCAATTCCGGCACATGCCGCACACCATCGAGTAGCACCTCTTGTCCATCATACATTGAAAACTTGATGTTGCCAACTCCC
The DNA here is from genome assembly GCA_007726485.1 of Eragrostis curvula. Classification (NCBI taxonomy): domain Eukaryota; kingdom Viridiplantae; phylum Streptophyta; class Magnoliopsida; order Poales; family Poaceae; genus Eragrostis; species Eragrostis curvula. The sequence goes on from CM017444.1 coordinate 40,450,229, forward strand.
ATGATACGGTGTCCTGTATCATCTCCAAAGTGAGCAAAACCAAAGTCACCCTCAATATATGAAGAGAACCACTCCTTCCGAGATGTAGCATGATAGAAACTTGCAGAATCCAGCAACTACGCTTCTCCACAAGACTTCTCACTCGATAGAACAAGAACATCACCATCACTATCCGAGTCATCCTTCCTTGGAACCACAACACTTGCCACGTCCTTCCTCTGCAGTTCTGGACAATCCCTCCTCACATGTCCCCACTCCTTGCACTTATAGCACTGCGGCCCCTTATTCTTCTTCTTCTCAGCCTCCCTTCCTCGATCACCCCTGACCACAAAAGCATCTCCAGCAGAACTAGCATCACTAGAATTGTTCTTCCTCCTTTGATCCTGAGCAAGCAACGCCGTAGTGACATCATCCACCTTAATCTCGTTTTTGCCATACGTCAGTGTAGTGACCAAGTGCTCATAGGAACTCGGCAACGAACAAAGAAGAATCATAGCCTTGTCTTCATCATCATGCTTCACATCCACCTTTACAAGGTCTGCCACAACTTGATTAAAGACATTGATGTGCTCAGCAAGATCTGACCCCTCCTGCATCTTCAGCCTATATAATTGTTGCTTCAAATACAGCTTTCGAGTCAGCGTCTTGGACATGAATTGTTTGCCCAACTTTTCCCAAATTTCCTTCGGTGACGTCTCCTCCATGACATGGTACATGATTTGATCAGAGAGACACAGCCTGATAGTTGCCACAGCTTGCTCCTGCATCTCGCCCCACTTCTCATCATCTACCTTGGCCGGCCTTGTCCCCGTGAGTGCCTTCATGATCCCTTGTTGTGCCAACAAGTCCTTCACTCTTGTTTGCCAAAGCCCGAAGTTGCCAGTCCCGTCAAACTTTGTCACTTCAAATTTGGACGTCACCGATGCTATCCGCCTGTTGCCACGAACCGCCGAAAGAAACTCCCACACTTGCAATCCACTCGCCGAAGCCGCGTGCCTCCTGCACGCACGCGAGCACAAGCACGTACCTGAATACGCAGCCGCGTACTCCCGCGTCCCGCCTGAACGCACTGCCGCGTACGCTTGCCGCCGAGCTGCGAACGCCTCCCGCGCTCACGCCTCCTCCAGCCGCACGTACGCCACCACCGTACACCTCCTGTGCACAGTCCGCAGCTCTCGAATCCCGTCAACCTTCACGCCGCTTGCACACGACAAAGCTGACCCAACTCGATCACTGCCCGCTATTCGCCGTCAACCGCCGCAAGCTTCTCGGTTCACGAACAGCGCTGATTGCCTCTGTGCAATCTCCGTGGACTTCCCTGTGTTTTATATTGAAGTCCAAAACGATACGGACTCCTCTGCCGCCCCTGGTCTTTTCCTTGTCGCACACGAGCTGCCATATGCGAACCGGAGTCCAACCGAGGCAAGTTCTACCGTGCAAAGGAAACAAACTCCAAGCCTGCATGCACACCAGATTAATTCCTTAATCAAACATGCGGGCCATACCTTATCTCCCATGCATGGAACATGCTTGCATGAATCAATTTCCACATGCACCGCACGCCGCCTCCATCTCCAATTCGCACACGACTCAGACATGAAGTCGCACACCACATGCACGTCCACGACTCCTGCCCTCGCACGATCACGCCCTCGCACGATCACGTGACATCGCACTGCGCGCCACCACCAGCCTTTCGCCGAGTTTCCGACGAGCCGCCTTCCCGTGCTGGATTCTCGTTGCGAACTCCACGCCATAACCGCGCAACACCAAAACTGCTCCATCAACACGCCGAATCCACCATGGCCTTCGCCATCACCGTCGCTGCTCCACCTTGAGCACACAACGGCCGCTCCGATCATGATCAACCACCCGTCAATATGATCGCGAGTTCAAGACGCCGCCATCATCCGCGTCGTCTTCCGGCCGCACCGTCGAACTTGGCTATCACGTCTGATCAGCCCCTATCGAACAGCAGCCCATCGGACGGTTCGAGCCGCCCTGCTCGAAGTGTCCAACTCCACCGATCGAGTCGTCGATCGCCGCCGTGCTCCACCTTGCGCCATGTCCCTCCCCGGACATCTCGTGCAAGCCTTGCGCGGTGTAGAACATCCCATCATGCCTCCCGTGATCTTCTCCCGTGAATTTGGCTCTTGATACCACTTGTTAGATAATCAGCCGCGGAAGCAATTGCCCAAGAACACAAAGCGCCAAATCATAAGATCACAGAAAAGAGAACGACACGAGACACGATGTTTTTTAACGAGGTTCAGCGATGTGCCTACATCTTCGGGGCATGACTACGGGCGCTCCTCCCCATCAATATCGTAGCAATACCAGCATCCAGGAGTACATGGCTTGGCTGCCCCCAAGGCACGCCGTCCTAGCCGCCGTTACCCCTTGCCTGCTACATCTGTTGTCGTTGCGGTTGCACAGGTGTTGCCCTCATATTTATGGGCCCGGGAATACAAGTCCAACACGTACTCTATTCCTACACCTAATACAACTCAAGTCCTAATTGCAACCGACTTGTGTACACATATTCGACACAAATACAACAGAGGCCAGCCTGGCCCGGCGGAGCCGTATAGCATGCAAAAGATTGATGATTGGTTGCCTGCACGCTTCATCCACGCTGCATCCATCCATGCAAAAAAACTGTTTGATGCTGCATCCGCGGATACGCTCAAATCGAGCATCTCTGGTCATGCAGGCTGAACGGATGCAGCTGCATGAAGGGGTGGCCTACATGTTAGTCTCACAAGCATTCTTTTTGCATCCATTTATGCGGTCAACTAAACACAGTCTTAGTAATTTTGCGTCCGCTCATACAACTACTAATGCAACCAACCAAACACTCTTTTTTTTTCAAAATACGACTCCTCTCATCCTGCATCCGCTCATGCAAGATATTTGTGCCGATGCCTTTGTGTGGCATGACGTTTCCTGTGATCTGCTTGCCTGCTCGTTTTTAAAAGTTATGTACCTCTCTTGCTCCATCTTGTATTTTTTAAGGAATACCCCCGCCTTTACTCTAACTTAGCATCCATCAATTGTTCATTCAGTTTGTTTTTGTTTTTTTTTTTTTTTTTGCGAAAGAATTGTTCATTCAGTTAACCATGAAGTAATCAGTGTTCACATGGATTTGCAATAACCATGATGGAATCTGCTCACATTTTGTACTTGCCATGTCAGGCAAACGCAGAAACCATGTTAACCGGACATTGCTTAGTTTTATTTGACCGAGAAGACTAATTCGTTTTAATCAATCGTTGCAATACCATGTGCCAGGCTGTACCCTGTTTATTTTCTTCTCTGTATTTGACCAAGAAGACTAATCGTTGGATCCAACTACTTGTTGTTAGGAAGCTATACAATGGTTACGTAGTGAATTAAAATTAAGATGACTCCCACGATAGGGATTTGATTATCTTTTGTCAGCACAATGTTTGCTGGCGTGTGAAATATATATGACAATGCATGTGTGAACGTGGTTGGTGCCTTTTGGATTTTGACCTATTTGGTGGGCGGATCTTCAATTTGGGATAACATGCCTGTGAGGGTCTAGGGTATTTTGGTGAATGACTCCTGGGCTGCCAGTTAAACCGGAAACAAATTCTATGCGAACCGTCCGCAAACTTGCTTTGTGCGGCCCCACCTGGATGACTTACGCGTGGCCAACGTGGGTGAATCCAATGGCATTTGCACCAAGCACGGCTTGGCTTCCGCACGACGTGCTCCCTCGGCTCCGCGCAGACTCGGCTTGGCTCACGTCCAAGACTACTTCGTTGATTCAAGGGAAAATTGTAAAAATTCACCTATATGTTAGGGGGTTTTTTATATACCCACCTATAAAAATTTTTGTGTCAGTCTCTCCTTTGCAAATGTTCGTTTGTTTTCATAGTCCCCTGATAGCTTTGACCGGATGATATGGTTCTTTTGTAGCCTCTACAATTACTTCTAAGGCTTTACTATAGCTCTACTATAGCGTAGTTATCATCTAATTATATGTTACACAGTCAAAAATTACCATGCTATCATAAATGACGTTCAAATTTAGCCGCGACACTATGAACAAAATAGAGAAAATTGAACCTATAGGTTGCGATATCTATGCATTGGAACAACATCAAAGAGTATATAGGAATGATAGACCATCCGGAGCCGCATCGAAGAACATACCAGAACTAATTCGTCCGGTTAAAGCTAGCAGGAGGAATAAAAAAACATATGGACACTTGCAGGTGGGAGACTGACACAAAAAATTTTGTAGGTGGGTATATGAAAATCCCCCTGACTTGCAAGTGGGCTTTTGTAATTTTCCCTTGATTCAATACATTCGCAACCGCCGGGCATGAAGACGGCGCCCCTGCCACAGGGTATGAGGCCGACGTCGCTCCCGCCGGGGAACGAGGGCGCCGCCGCTGGCTCGACCGCCATGCGAGGACTACCCAGCGACCTATTCAATCACTCAAACCTAACAGAATTTTGTTGGAATCAAGGCATCCTTCTCCTCCAATATGCATCGAAGTCGGACAAGGGAGGCGAAGTGGATGTGGCGGCGGCGACGAGGACCTTGACCATTCGAGCCGAAACACCCGGAGAGGCGAGCCCCAAAGGGAGCAAGCCGCGTGCGTTTCTGGAAATCGTGGGCTTGCGGGAGCCAAGCTTGATAGCGCCGTTGGTTTCGCCCACCCCGTCCACGCGTCGGCCATCCGGGGCGGGGCCGCACAGAAGCCAGTTGCGGACGGTCCGCATACAATTTTCTTCCAGTTAAATAACTGTTTTGACATGGAGGAGATCCTATGTGAAGAACTCTGATTTTCTGAGAACGAAGAACGAAGAAAAAGAATTTTCTGAGAAGAACTCAGCTAACCTAAACCTAGATGCCAAAAAAAGGGTAAAAGAAATATAAAATGACGGTCCTTCTCCCCATTATTAAGAAATATAAAGTGCTTGGTGTTTGCTTTGTTTCTATACAACTCTATCTCAAATCGGCTTGATTCCAAAATCACGCGCGTCTATCCCTTGCTGAACCGACACCGTTCCTTACCTGATAATCACGGTCCTACATGGCCGTACGTGCTTAAGAGTCCAAAGCCTAGTTGGAAGCTGCAACATGCCATGCAGCAAGCCACATGCAGTTCTGATTCTTTACTATCCGCATCTATTGCAGCCAATCTCCTAGCTCATTCTAGTTCAATCATCCGGCAATTATCTCTTGATTTTTTTCTGACAACTAATTCATTAACCAGCCATGCATTTAGTTAATTCAGTTAAGGGTCAAATTTCTATCAGCGTATTTATTCGGCTACCAAGACACTAGCCAGCTAATGAAATTAATCAGCCAGAGTAACATATTGCCCCGCTAGCCGAATGAACTAGTACTATTAATTTTCTATTCTAGCCAAAGAATTAACCATCAAAATAAGATAAACAAGTTTGATGATTGGGCCATTGCATTGGTCACCAAATCCATGACGCCTGAAGTATGCAAATGCCAAATTTGACTATCAACATCTTCATCATGACGCCACCACAGCATCTGGCACTAGCTTTTCTTTGCGGGCGCAAGCTTCAGGAGTACAGGAACCATTGCGGCATGAAGCTCAAGCAGTTCTCTACTGACCTCCACTGTAAAGGCCCTGCAGCAGCTCGACAACTCCATGCTCTTCTCCGACCATCAAGTCCTGGTTACAATACCGCACACTCTTGTGTAACAAATAAATTTCCAAACTCCTAATTTTAGGCCACATCAATGATATTTTCTCCATACGTCAATACTAAATGGTGTACCAAATGTGGTTTGTCAGGAGGGTCAAGTGTCCACAAAAAAACTTACTCGAGTGTTTGGTTACGTATACAAGCATGAACACAGCTCTCAAACATGCATGATGCATCAGATATGGTAAATATCGAAAAAGATCGGAGCAAGTACTTCAATACTTTGTACTATTCCAATTTTACTTACTTCAACACTTTCGTTTACACTCCTGCGCGGGTCAGTGGGTGTGCATGTGGACTCACCACTGAGTGCTCAACTTGGCAAGCCTTCACTAATCCCTGGAATGTGGGTACATCATCCATACATTTTTGGGACGAGGTTAGCATGGCGTACTGCCTGATCAATGACAGGTGGCCCTAGGCCTACACGTCAGTGACCTCACTGGCCTGGGGCCTGGGCAGTATGTCAGAGGAATTGGCTCCATGTTTTTTCATGAAACCTGCCAACTTGACTTAAAGCTTGGCATCGAAACACATGGACCTGATTTATTTGGCATTGTAGGCCTGTTGGTTGAATATGAAACAATTAGTGCAAACAACGAGGCGTGCACATATTTTAGCATTTCGCATGTTAGGACAGATGCAAAGTTCGGTTAGTTGTGACCTAGACATTGCTTAATTTGTATGACTAGAGAAGACTTAATTATTTATATGGAATTCCTTTTCTAATGCTAATTGGTCTTGAGATGTGGCAATCCTTTTCAATCACTCCATAGGAGAGTTGCTAGTCAACTTTTGGTAATAATTTTGCCTTAAAGAGCATGACATCGATAATTGCGTGCACCGCTACCGGTGTTAATACAATTGAAATAAAACCGAACAGGAGAGAGTGGAGTAAACGATTTTTCGAGTTGCATTGTGATGAGCAACAGCCCAATGATGTGCGCGGGGGTCAAGTTTTCGTGCAAACCCCCGGCGTCCAGAGAGCTAGACCGGCAATAGCGTCCAGAAATGGAGGAGTCTCGGAGTACAGCCTTCGTCCAGAAATGGAGGAGTCTCGGAGTACAGCCTTCGTGACCACGTTGACGTATGCGGCAGGTCTCAATCCCCAGGCGGAGTCTGCCAGTCTTAATTTCAAGGAACCTACCAGCTTGAATTGCAGCATGCATCTGTGCACGCGTAGGTCTCAATCCCCAGGCGGAGTACTCTATTGCTTAGTTGAAGATAAATTGCTTAGGGTTGAGCTGTGGACCACGATACCATTTTCGCTTATTTTGGCATTTTGCTTGTCATGCCCAATGCATACTCTAGATAGTTGTGAATTGGATTTGTGTTGGTTTGTGACTTGTGATGACTTATATTTTGAGTGAGAATAGCTCCTTTCTTTAGTGCTAATATCTGTTTCGTTCCGGGAGACGCATTTGCCAGGTCCCGCCTACTATTTGGCGATAGCTCAATCAAATTAAATCCACAATTATGTTGAAAGTTTCTAACAAACTTTTGGTAATACTCCCTCCGTTTTTAATTTGTTGTCGCCATTGACTTTTTTATTAACGTTTGACCATTCGTCTTATTCAAAATATTTGTTCGAATATGCAAAATTATACGTTATGTTCAAAATTACATTGGAGATGAAACAAATCATAACAAAATATATGGTATTTTTCAAACTTTTTTGAATAAGACGAATGGTCAAACATAACGAAAAAAGTCAATGGCGATAACAATTTAAAAACGGAGGGAGTAGTGGGATTGCCTTAATGAGCGCATCGCAACATGTCATGTTGCTGACATAGATGGGAGGGTGACTTTGAGAGGCCGAGGCATGCAACATGCTAGTTTCTGTACGTATAATTGGCTGTTCCAGTTAGTTGAAGACGAAGAGCTTAGCGTTGAGCCGTTGACCACAATGCAACTTGCTCTTATTTTTGACATTTTGCTTGTCAGGCCAAATGCAAATTCTAGATAGTTGTGGCTGGACGTTGCATAGTAAAGACGGCTTATATGTTTTAGTGAGAAATGACTTCATTTCTGATGCTAATCTCTGTTGAGTTCTGGCAGACGCGTCTGCTGGGTCCTACCTTCTGTTTAATGAGCGCTCAATCATTCTGTCATTATACGTGGAGAGTTTCTGATTATTATTATTATTTTTGAGAATAGAGAGTTTCTGAACTTTAGTATGCTTTTGGTAGTCGTTTTATGGCCTCATATGAAGTTCAGAGCAACATGTCATGATGCTTATATGGTGGATAAGAGGGTGACATTTCGCATAAAATAGGATTGTGAGAGGTGAGGTATGAGACAAGCCGAGATTCCAGATGTGACCTCGGGATTAAGTTGAAATTCTCAAGTTGCTAGGAGCATCATGACAGGCGCTGGGTCAACTCTGCTTGCAAAAGCACTATAAAACTCCCATGCCAAAGCTGCAAGCTCCCATAGCCCATCAGATTTTTGTCAGAGAGCAATTAGGCCACCACATTACTGAAATGGAAGATCGGCCGGAAACGGCTACCAGAGATAGAAGCAACTGGGAGGATAACCTTAGAGAGAACCTCCTGCTGCTAGCCACGATCGTGGCTGCGGTGACATACGCCGCAGGGTTCAATCCCCCGGGCGGTGTCTGGCAGGATACCGATGCCACCGCGGGCCACCTCGCCGGCGACCCTATCATCCGGGACACCATCTATCACCGGTTCCTTGTGTTCTACTACTCCAACGCCACTGCCTTCGCTTCCTCAATCTGGACCGTCGTCCTCATCCTCACCCTGCCCATCGTGCAGAGGTGGAAGACGATCAGGAAGGCGGGACTGTATATCCTTCGCCTTGTCATGGTGGTGGACCTGCTGAGCCTCATCGTTGCCTACGGCTTTGGTACAGGCCAGTACAAGGTGACAGTCATCTTCTTCATTGTATTTGTGCTCTTTGGCATCGTGAACTTCTTGTTGGGTCACTTTGTCATTGTGAAAGAGGAGAACGAGATCATCAAAAAAGAAAAGGAGGACAACCAAGAAAAACAGCGCCGCGAGGTGCTGATGACGCTCGCCACGTTCGTGGTGAGTGTCGCATACCTGGCCGGGCTGAACGCGCCCGGAGGTTTCTGGAACCAAGAGGAGAGCGGGCACCGGCCGGGTGAAGAGGTCCTCAAGGGGCGCCATGACACACGCCTCATCCTATTCGTCGTCTTCAATACCTCGGCCTTCATTGGGTCATTGGTCATCATTGTGCAGCTACTGGACAAGAAGCTGAGCACCAACAACAAGGTATTGTGCCTTCAGCTCTACGCGTCCGTGGCCCTCTCGCTCTGTGGCCTCATTGGTGCGTACATCGCCGGCAGCTCCCGAGAGAACAACACTGCTGGCTATATGATCGCTCTGCTTGTTGGCCTTTCTACCTGCATCATCATTCAAATTCTTATTGTTAAAAATTATGGGGATTCCTTGAAAAAGTGCTGCTTGTTGGAAACACTACGACGCATCTATGTTTCAATGACTGAGTTGTTTGTGAGAAAGGAAGAAACTAGTAATTTCAGTGGCAGGTATGGATTAATCATATTTCATTATCCTCCGCTAATTATTTAAACTTTAGTTCGCAACTAAGTTCAGTTTTCTCCATGATTCTTTCAGTGATGAGGAGAAGCATATCTGGAAGGCTCGTGCACTCGTTGAATTGCTCGCCACTCTTGCGGCTATAATCACCTACCAAGCAGGTCTAGACCCGCCAGGTGGCCTCTGGGAGGAAGACGGAGATGGCCATAAGGCTGGTGACCCAATCCTCTTAACCAGGAGCCCAAGGAGGTACAAGGCCTTTTTCTACTGCAATTCGGTGGCTTTCGTAGCCTCATTACTTGCCATCATCTTGCTAAGAAAGAGGGTGATGCTTAAGTACCATGCGCTGGAGTCCGCGATGATACTGGACCTGTTTGGCCTAATCGGAGCGTACGCTGCCGGGAGCAGCCGCGACGTGACCACGTCCATATACGCCATTGCCATGGCTGGTGCTGTCCTTGTGTACGTGGTGATCCATGTCGTGTTCTTCACGTTGGACCATGAGGACATCATTGGGAGTGGGGAGGCGACCTCAAGCAAGGCCATAATTGGCGATAGATTGGAGAAGAGGCGGCAGCTGCTGCTTTTGTTAGCGATAATGGCTGCAACCCTCACATATCAAGCTGGGCTGACACCACCGAGTGGCTTCCGACTTCGGGATGACGAGTCAGGGCACCGAGCTGGTGACCCGGTCCTCTTCTACAACTACCCGCGCCGTTACAAAGCCTTCTTCTACTGCAACTCGGTGAGCTTCATGCTATCCATTGCCCTCATCATACTCCTTGTGAACAAGAACTTGTACATACCAGCTATACGAAGTAATGCGCTGTCGGTTTGTACAGCGGTGGGCATGTTCAGTCTTGTGGGTGCCTATGCAGCTGGCAGCACGCAACATCTGAAAACGTCCATCTATATCTTCGTGTTAGCTGCTGTCGTGCTATTATTAGTGGTGTTGCTGGTTGTAGTTTTTTCTGTCCTCCATATGAGCAGGAAAACATCCAGCGAACCTCAGGGGCAGATCCAGGGTGGTGATGTGGTGTCACAGGACACCAATGGAGTCCTGCAGTCCCAAGAGAAAGTCATGGCTGTGGAGTTAAATGTCTATGGTGACACATCCAGCAGTGGCAACGCTGAAGTCCGGCGGGTCGAAACAGTCGAGATTGGGAGAGAAGCACCATCTGCTCCTGTTATAGCAGAGACAAAAGATACTGACGACACAGAGTCACTATATGCCAAGCAAAAGTATGTGATGATGCTTGGCATCCTAGTGGCTAGTGTCACATACCAGGCTGGCCTAAAACCACCGGGTGGGATGTGGCAGGACGACGGCGCTGAGCATGCTGCCGGTAACCCAATCATGTATGACAACATGCGGCTCCGGTACCAAGTGTTCTTCTACGTCAACACCACCTCATTCGTGGCATCCATCATTGTTACCATCCTTATGCTACTGGAGTCTCTAGAAGAGAAAGAGTGGTGGAAACTCAATGTGTTGAACACGACCATTGCACTAGACCTGTTCGGCCTCCTAGTCGCCTATGCTGTCGGATCTGCCAGGTCATGGAAGACTACTGGAAAAGTGCTAGCACTCGTGGTCCCCGTGCTGATCTACGTTGTGTCACATGTAACGCTGTCACGCTTCATCCATAGTGATAAAAATAAGGCAGGCGGTGTCCAACCCACCATCAGTAGTGATAAAAATAAGGTAGACAGTGGCCAATCAGAGAATGGTGGTGTGGTGTGAATTCTTGTTTATCTGTCAGAGGATACTTGGATGTGTGTGACTGTATGGATGAATTCTTATTTTTCAGAGAAAGTTTAGCCGTTTGTTGTTTTGTAGTCTCTTTACTCCCATGTCTACTTCTTTCCCCTTTCAAATTTGTGTAACCGAGTTCTCGCAAACAAATCTCGGTAGTAAAGCTGCAGCATATTCAGAAGAAACGAGATCTACTTATATATCAAGAAGAAACTTCTGACAAGAAAATTATGACAATCAAAATTAAATCTGCCTGCCTTTGTCAATTTTAAATTTATGTTCTGCTTAATTTACAACATTCACTATGGGGAGGAGAGTTGTGCTCACCGCGAGGAAGAATAGAAGAGCTTGAGGAAGCAGGTTGATGTGGCCCGGTGACTGTAGGCAACACCGCAGCGTTCGATGTCGCCGTATCACCGTTGCAGGTTTCGATGTCGCCGTATCAGCGTTCGATGGGCTGGGCTCGATGCCGCGCTCTCGCCTCGTCAGTCGTCACGCGGTCGAGCTTGGGGACGCCCACCGGGCCGTCCCTTCTGTTTACTGGAACGAAGGCCCAGGAGGGGATAGCGAAGGCCTCCTGAACTTCACATGGATTTACGACATTTTATAAGATCTTGGGATGCTTATTACTGGAACGAGTTCTCCATATAAGATATATAACTAGACGTGCTAAAAAGTTGTGTTGAGTTCAGGTTATGTTTTCTGGGCCTCTGTTTTTTAGTAAATTGTTAGCCACTTCTGTGCAGTACAAGTTGCATGATTTCAATAGCTAGCAGTCCTGTGGGTTGTCGTGATTCAGTTGTTCTAATGATTGGCCTCTAGATGAGCCTTGTTCTTTTGCTCTAGATACTCCTCAGAACTACAACACCACAGTTCAGGTCTTAAGATTGCAGACAAATTCTGAACTTTGGTTATAGCCGTAGGAATACATGGAATGGCAAGCACTTGACATTGGCTCCAACAACAAGGGATACATAGGTTTGTTGATTCCTGCCGTAGTAAGAATCATGCCTCTTTTCATGTCTGCTTAGGAATTAATGGTTCATTTTCTTATCTGTTCTTCAAATGCCAAGAAAATAAATACTTCCCTTTGGCTGAACTGCTCATGTAGGTCGATGGCCAACACAGAGTTGCTTGTTGTTTTGCTGATCAGCGGCACAGATTGACTATGGCAAACTTTGCCGTAACACTGGGAAAGGCAGACGATACGCGCCCTTAAATAACCTTTGCGTAGTTTAATAATAAGTAGTTGCTTTTCTGTAGATGCCTTAGCTTGACTGATTTTTTTAATCATTGTTTGTTTTGAGGTTACTTGTTATCTAACTCATTATTTTTATTGGCTATATACTCTGCTTAGTTTAAATAAGTACCTAATTCGGAGTACTTGTTTCTGGAAATAGTTGGATTTCAGTTCTCATGTTTTGTGGTGATTCAACAATCTTCTATTCTAACATCTGAGAAACCAATCTGGGTGAGGCTAACCCAGTAGTTATATTCAATACTCCCTCCGTTCCAAAATATAAGTATTTGGATTTGGTCAAAGTTAATCTACTTTAACTTTGATCCTCAACAAACAACAAATTAATAAAATTTGTTTATATATAAATGGTGTTATTTGATTCAACATGAAAGCAACTATGCTAATATGTAACTTTTTATATTCAAAATATTTTATTTTTGTAGATCTAGAAAGTTGATGATATTTGACAGTCAACTAACCCAAAAATGCTTATATTCTGGAATAGAGGTAGTATGCTTCAAATTAATTTTTATCTGGGTGATAGCCAAAGAAAAATATGTCTACCAATTTCATTGCAATTGGAGGACAACATTGTTGACTGCTACTCTAATCTAAACCCTTAAAGAACCAGTTGAGAGGAAAATATTTTCTACCCTGCCATACTCGACCCACCTGTTGATCTACCCTTGATCTAAACCATCCCACCGTTGATTCATGGTAATTGGTGGGCCGCATCCAAATTATGTGACGCTCAGCCAAATGTTTACACTTTTTCAGTGCAAAAATCTTACGTTTTGCAAACTTTTCTCACCTTGGAAAATGTCCACCCTCCAGCAAAACCCATGCGAGTTAATTCCTCAACGCGGATCCGCTCTGCCAATCCTTCCAAACATGGAGCGTGCGCTTTCCTAAACAATTTCCGGACGTCATACAGTACGTTTGCTTTCCAAAAGAATCGTTCCAAAAATTAAATTCCTTTCTTACGTCACACAGTAATTGGGTGCAAACGTTCAATACTTTTCCTTGATTTGCGCCTGAATCAAACTTGCGCTACGCTAATCTTTCCTTGTTTAAACTTGCAACATGCTTTTGTCAAAGTGCCCGGCACAACAGAATTAGGAAGGTGTTCCACGAAAAAAAGAATTAGCAAGGTTTGAATACAATTAGTGTACGGCACCTTTGCATTTTCTTTTCCATGTTCATTTTTTCCTTGTTTACACGATTTTGAATACAGTTAGTACCCCGCACTGATTTCTTTCCTATAGCAGAATTAGAAACCTTCTTTTGCATAACAGGATCACAGTTTCCTTCCTTCATTCTTGATTTCTTTTCATTTCTCTTCCTCCTTGCTCGTTTCCCTTCTCCAATTCGATCTAGGACAGTAGGACCACGACGGCGCCGGCCTTGTCGTGAATCGTGATCGCCAATGATCAGGACCGTGGGAGCTCAGCCCTGCCGTTCCTCGGCGCATCGAGGCCACGACAAGATAGCCTTTCAGGTTTGATCCATTCCTTGAATGATTGATAAGTGTGGCCTTAATTAAGTTTTGGCAAGCCAAATTCCCCCTATTCTTTATCTTTATCCGTGCAGGTGGACGGCGGCGTGACTGAGTTCAGGTTTTCTGCCACAGCGAAATCAAGGTTGTGGCAAACTAAGTATATATATAAAAAAAAGGTTGCGGCAAGCGTAAGTCTTCCTGATTCTTGATCCAGGTTAGTTCCATGATTTTTGTGTTAGCGTTGTCTCAGATTAATCACCAGCGCGGCAGCATTGGGATTGAGCTCACATCGGCCTGGTAATTTACCCCACAATCTGATTGAGCTCAAATTATCCAGAATGCAATACCAGTGATGGCACCTAGACTGATTTCTAAATATCTAGAAGCATTTTTTTTATGCGAACAAGATAGGTAGCACACGGTATATATCTGTTGACCGCTTCACTTTATTTGTAGAGCTACATTGGCTAATCTCCTATTTCACTGCAGATTTGCAATGCTTGCATTTCTCAAGGGAAAAATAAATTGCTGAACCTCACAATGATATTCATCTGATTGAACGATGTATGTCTACATGGATAGAAATGGTATACTTTCTGTGCCTTATCAATTTAATATGCTTATGCTAACATTCCCTCCCTATATGTACCTTTCTCAGTTCCACATGAATACCTTTTTCATTGTCAACTGATTTGACTAATTGGTCTCGATCAAATTATTTTTTCCTCAAGTATCGAAGGAGAGAGTGAGATAAATGAGGTAGCATCTGTTGCCATTACTACATACATCACTTCCCTGGAAAGGATTAGAGGTGAGGTTCTTTTAATTCTGATGAAATATACATTTATTCTGAGAAGGAATAATTAGAATGCATAGGGAGTATGTATGCCTTCTTTTGTTGACGACATACATCTTGTAGTGTCAACATTCCATATACTCATGCCTTCTTTTACTTATGGCAAACAACTTGACTCCGGTGACAGATTCATGGTTTTCTTGGTGCGTTCAGCAAGGTGGCAGCAAAAAAATAAATCCGTTATATATGGAGTAATTATAATTATTGATGTCTGACCATTTATAACGCGTTCAATATTCTTTCCAATCTAATCTTTACCTATATATATGTCTGCTCGCGTTAAAAATGTTTCTTTCACACCACGTCTCACAACATCAAGGGAGAAAGAAAGAAAGATACAGGTATGCGCTACTTCTCTAACTTTCGTCAAGATTTGCCTCGAGGTGTCGATTAATAAAAAATGTCATGATCCTGCTCTGATCTTCAGGATCGACCCTGCCTCAACTTCTTCTAAGCTGCAGTTCCAGGTGTTCTATGATTCATCACCGTCAATTTGTAGAACTCTATAAATTATTATTTTTTTCAATATATGCGATTTTACTTGATCTAACTGGTCTCCTTTCTAAATAACGTAGCAATGGTGGATGAGTGGGTGCAATAAGGGGACGAGATGGATGAACCTGTTGTGGTGGAAGAAAACAATCCGTTAATTCCTACCCCACATTTTATTTGGCTTACATTCAAACTTGTTCAGATGTTTAAATTCAAACTAGCAGCAGCTGTAGTTTAGCATCTTTTTGCGGCAAGTTTGGTCATACTGCTTCGTTTTACTTCCAATCAAAAAATTTTAGAATTAATTGTGGCTATAAACTCTGCAAAATACTTACTCTAGCAGTGAAACTGTTGTGCTCTTGTATTAACTGCATGAATAACTCGCAGTCTACGAGTTGGTTAACGGGGGTTCGCTTCTATGACTGAACTTTGTAGTACGTAGTATGAATGCGCGAAGATAATTTTGTGATGGCATTGCATAGCATGTGCCAAGTTGATAGTTCTTTTCTTTTTTTCTGTGGTACGGTTATTAGTGAGTTTGTGGAACCTGCAGCTGGCATTTTTTTTACTGCTTTTCATTTTTTTTTGCCTATGTTTGTATGTTGATGAACCCTGCATTTTGGGGTAGATAAAAACTTGACTGGTATGCTTGCCACCTTTGTTAGTTTAGTAATAAAACTGGGTATTGCTTCTCTAACATATACTGTAACTCTTCCTACAGATGTTATTGGCGTGGTTGTCTATATATCTGATGTCCATGACTCAAAACGCACCTGGAGACGATCAAGCAGGCATGTCACTATAATGAACACGTGGTACGTTGTGTATGCAATTATTTAAAATACACGCTCCCCTTTCTCGTTAAATATATTGTGATTATTTGATGCGCAGTATGCAGATTCTCGTCATTCATGTCTGCAGTCCACATATTTTACGCCAAGCTAGAGAATGGCGACCCACGGCACAATATTTTAACACCATTGCTGCACTCCATGTGCAAATGAACACAAGAAGAGGTATCGAATGAACACATATTTTGAAATAAACACAATATTTTCTCACCATTTTTCCTGCTTACCTCTCGTATCCTCAAATTATTTAAATGCATGTGTTCTTATCACTACTCGATATAGCAAAATTATTTTTGAGCCCGACAGGCCAGAAGCTGAGGCAATGAGAGGTAAATATAGCAACATTGTGTTCTGGTCCATTTCATTTTTTGTAACCTACAACTGAATTGGCGTTGATTTTTTCATTAAATTGTAGGATTTCAAACACGTCTAACAAATGCGCCTAATCAAGGACGTCAGCTTGGCCGTGACCGCCCGAGAGATATGAATGTACTTTGAGGTTTCATGAAAATGAAGACTCCCAAATAAATATGGTCGCTATCGTTACCGACAATGAATAAAAACTATGCGTCACGTCATGTCTTTTATGTCTCTAAGTCAATTAGCGTCTAATTCAAACAATGTCATTATTTTGTCAGATTCTTGAGCTTGTCGTGTCAATATCATTATGTACTTAAATGCAATGATGTGTTAGAAGTGTGTTTTTTATGATATGTAAACGGTACATCATAAAGTCCTGTCAAGTGATGTTATTTGGGCGTACGTGCATTTTTACTAGTTTCTTTAATACTAATTTTATACCCTTTGAAGGTATAAAAGGAATTTTTTATTTCAAGAGGAATGCTCAATTGCGATATCAACTTATGACAGAATGGGGTATTTCGGTTCATCATGTAAAGGTACATGAAACATGGAATAGGGAACTTCGTAATGGTTGCAACGGCACAGTACCCAACCACGGCATTTGTGCGCTATGTTATCAAGTGCACGAAACAACAGATCACCTTATCCTCGACTTTCTACAGTCAAAAATGGTGGTTGAATGCACTCCATCCGTTGAGGGTGAAATATCTGGTTCTTAGGCCTTGTTTGAAACCTCTAAGGATAATTGTTAGCTGTTAATATTATCTATTAGTTATTAGCAAGCTAACTATTAGCTGAAGGTGTTGGAGTACAATTTGCTTTTTAATACTGTCAATACTGCGACCATAATTGCATTGGAGGTTCTCCTGGATCGATCACATTATAGTGAAGTGTTGTAGAATCTTACATCTTACCACATTCAACATCATGCATAGACAGCTTTTCTTTGCCATGTACTCAGTGGGTGACATGATTGGCTCTCGACCGTTATAGAATCTAATTTGGAGAATTCCATGAGTCGAATAGCAACTTGGAACTTTGTTTGAAGGACAGGAGACAAAAGGAAAGAAATATTTTGTAATTTGGAGTATATGATGGTTCATACGGGTACCATGATTAGGATGAAATTTAACTCAGCCAATCCATATGTTCCAAGGAATCTGCCAGCTTGAGTCGCAGCTTGCACCTGTGCACACGTTACCTCCATAATTGGCAGGAAAAAGTTAGTTGAAGACCAAACTTTTTTTAGATAATGGGAAAAGTTAGTTGAAGACCAAGTGGTTAGTGTTGACCACGGTGCCATTTGGTCTTATTCTCACACTTGCATGTCATTCCATGACGCCAAATAATAATGCAGAGTGCAGACAAGTGTGAACTGGACGTCATGGAATAATAATATCCTCGACCCTACATGAGCTCAGTGCACATTGTCATGGTTGCCCTCCACGAAGACCTCGATCGGGATCATCAAGTCGTCGCTGTTGTCGTTTTTGCTGGCTAGCCGTACGCGACCTCGGGATCAATTTATTTCTCCCTGAAGAATGGTACTTTCAGTTTACGTTTGAACAGTTTGAAAGCCTGAAGAGGTTGCATTCTTCTGGTGATATTGATCCCAATGGTCGCCCAGCAATTCCTGGCAAAACTGCAGTTAAGGAAGAGTTGCTGCACAGATTCCTCCAGCTGTCTTATACAGAGTTCATAAGAGTAACCTTGTGTTGTGTTCGTTGCATCTGTTTAGACCCCTCTAAAATTTAGCTCTAAAGAGAATCTTATTATTTAGGAGTATTAAATAAAGTTTAATGACAAAACTTTTTTACAGATGGGTACATCTTTACGAGACGAATCTAATGAGCCTAATTAATCTATGTTTTGCTACAGTGATGCTACAGTAAATATCGTCTAATCACGGTTTAACTACCCTCGTTAAATTCGTCTCGCGATTTAGAGGGGGGGTTCTGCAGTTAGTTTTGTAATTAAACTTTATTTAAGACAAGATTCTTTTTGTTTAAACCCCTCTAAATTTTAGACTCTAAAACGCCGAACACGCCGTAAGAATCGAGCTCCATGTTCTTTCTATGAAGGAGACCTCCATAATTGGCACGACAAGTTAGTTGAAGACCAAGTAGTTTTTTCAGATTATCGGGCAAGTTAGTTGAAGACCCAAGTGGTTAGTGTTGACCACGGCGCCATTTGGTCTTATTTTCACATTTGCATGTCATGATAACTATAGAATAGAGAATACTTACTTTTGAATAGAGAATAATTACTTTTGAATAGAGAATACTTACTTTTTGAATAGAGAATAATGCAAAGTGCAGACATGTGTGAACTGTACCTCCTGTGCATCATAACTATAGAATAGAGAAGACTTTACTTTTTTGGGTCGCCCTCCTTTTCTAATGCTCGACCGACCGTACGTATATGAGCTCAGCGCACATTGTCATGGTTGCCATACACGAAGACCTCGATCGGGATCAAGTCGTCGCTGTTGTCGTTTGCGCTGACTAGCCGTACTCGGGATCAATTTATTTCTTCGAACCCCACCTATTAAAATCCCATTTCCAAGAGCACATCCGGCCATCCATGAGACCAGCTGATCGTCTGAGGCGAGCTTGTTGGCCGGTAATGGCGTCGGTGACCACCACACACTCGTGGGAGTACAACCTACACAAGTACCTCCTGCTACTGGCGACGCTGGTGGCCACGGTCACGTACACCGCCGGGTTCAACCCCCCGGGCGGAGTATGGCAGGACGCCGCCGCCGGCCACCTCGCCGGCGACCCCATCATCCGGGACACCAGCTACCGCCGGTACCGGGCGTTCTACTACACCAATGCCACCGCCTTCGCCTCCTCTCTGGTGGTCATCGTGCTCATCCTCATCCTGGCAGTCGTCCAGGAGAAGAGGAAAGAGACAGTCACGGCGCCACTTCTGATCCTGCGCTCCGTCATGGTGCTGGACTTGTTCAGCCTCATGGGGGCATACGCCGCAGGTACCTGCCGGGACAAGTTTACGACTGTTTACTCCATTGTCCTGGTTCTCCTCGCTGCTGTCTATGTCATTGGGCAAATGGTGTGGGCTACGCTCAAGGAGACGGCGGCCAACATCAAGGAAGATGAGCGGCAAAAGGACCTCCAAAAGAAACGCAAGATGCTGATGCTTCTCGCCACGTTCGCGGCGAGCGTCACATACCTTGCCGGCCTCAGCGCACCAGGAGGCTTCTGGAACAACTCCGACGACGGCCACCGGGCAGGACACCCAGTCCTCAAGGGCCGCCAGGACGCACGCATCGTGTCCTTCTTCGTCTTCAACACCATGGCTTTCGTCACGTCCCTGCTCATCATTGTGCTGCTGCTGGATAACAAACTGCGATTGAGCAAACAGGTGCGGTTCCATCCTCTCTATTTTTGTCGGTTCCATCTGTAAAGTGCCGTATAAAAGAATGCCGGCAGATTAGAATTGTCACCCTCATCTCTTTCATCACAATTTGAAGCCTCCAACTCCCAGTTCTCCCATTCTCGACCGCAAAAAATTGCGAGAGAGCAGCTCACCGGAACATCATGGTTTCAGCTGACTACCCCTCTCGCACTTTCATTGCCTTCCCCCGTGACTTATTTCTACTGTTATGCAAACTCTTGCATCAGATTTGCTAGCTATCAGTTAATTGAAATCTTGCACATCAATCGCTCACATTTACAGCTGGAGCACTTAGTTAGTTATGTTTTTCACCTTCTCTTCAACTTTATTTTCTTTTGGAGCAGTTAGTTAGTTATGTTTTTCACCTTCTCTTCAACTTTATTTTCTTTTGAATGTGGATTTTTTTTTTTTGGTAAGGTTGGAACTTTTTATGGTGAAGCTGGACCAATGTTTGGAACACATTTTACTTGGAAATGGACAATTTATCTTATTAAAAGATGCATCCATTTTTATACTAAATCTGGAACTCGTAGGATGTACACCTATAATTTCTTTTACATGAAGATGGAATTGTTTTTCTATGTATGTTGATTACATTGGAGACAATTTACAGGAAATCAGGCCAGCCTATTTTTATGTTTTTATATTTTGATTGTTCTCCCTCTCATAGTCAACATTTTGTGAGTAGTAGTGATCTCCGGCTAATTGTATATACCATTGTGCTTGTGCAGTTGCCAAAAAAGCGTCTCTACGGGATCATCATCTTGGCGCTCATCGGCCTCTTGGGCGCGTACTCCGCCGGAAGTTGCAGGGAGTTTGGTACTACCATCTATGTCAACGCTCTCATCTTTGCCGTCCTTGTGTGCATTGGCCTTCAACTGTTCATGCTCAGCTATTTCAAACCACAAATGGACTCCTTGGGGTTAATACTGAAAGACATCCATGACTCGGTCTTAATTTGGCTGCAACAGAGACGAGACAGTTTGACTCCACGTGCTCAAACAAGTCTTAGCAGGGGCAGGTACCGAAAATGCATCGCACATTTCCTAGCTTGTTCCTCCTCTTCAAATAATCGGATCTGTAATCCAACTCTGTTTTCTTTGTATCTTGTTAGTGGTGTGCAGAAAAGAGCTCAGGCATTGGAGAAGGCTCGCTCTCTTGTTCTGCTGCTCGCCACTCTTGCAGCGACCATCACCTATCAAGCAGGTTTGGACCCGCCTGGTGGCCTGTGGGAGGAGAACGGCGATGGCTACGTGGCCGGCGACCCAATCCTCCTAACCACTAACCCCAGGCGATACAAGGTGTTCTTCTACTGCAACTCGGTTGCCTTCGTGGCCTCCTTGATTGCCATCATCCTGGTTCGTAGCAAGACCCTGCATCAGCACAACTCACTGGAAGCGGCAATGATCCTGGATCTGCTGGGCCTCATCGGCGCTTATGCCGCCGGGAGTTGCCGGGACGTGAGGACGTCCATTTACGCGATGGGTTTGGCCGGCGCCGTCCTGGTGTACGTGGTGATCCATGTCGTGTTCTTCACCCTGGACGATGATGAGGACAGCACCATGAAATCCGCAGATGACAGTGTCTCGGTGGAGAAGAAGCGCAAGCGGCTGCTGCTTTTCGCAATCCTTGCTGCGACCATCACCTACCAAGCCGGGCTTACACCGCCAGGCGGCTTCCGGCTCAAGGATGACAAGTCCGGGCACCACGCAGGTGACCCGGTCCTCCTCTACAACTTCCCACGCCGTTACTTGGCTTTCTTCTACTGCAACTCGGTGAGCTTTATGTTGTCCATCGCCCTCATCATTCTGCTCATCAACAAGAACCTGTACAGGCCAGCCATAAGAAGCCATGCTCTTTCTGTTTGTACGGCGGCCGGTATGTTTAGCCTTGTCGGTGCTTATGCCGCCGGCAGCACGCAGCACATTGAAACGTCCTTCTACGTCTTTGCCTTGGCGGCATTCGTCCTGATATCTGTAGCAATACTGGTTGGTGTGCTTTTGCACATCCAAAAGAAACTAAGACAGCAAGTGGAATCTGGGAGCTCATCAGGGAAAGGCAGCGCTGATGAGGAGGGCGGCGTGGAGCTGGAGACAAGAACGAAGCAGCAATCTGCCCCTCCCGAGACACATATGGAAGCTAGAAACTCACCAGGGGAACGCATTGCTGATGAGGAGGACCGCGTGGCGGAGGATACAAGAAGGCAGCAGCAATCTGCCGCTCCAGAGACACAAGATGCAGATAAAGACAAGTTACATGCCAAGCGCAAGTACCTAATGCTACTCGGTGTCCTAGTGGCAAGTGTCACCTACCAAGCCGGCTTGGAACCACCTGGTGGAGTCTGGCAGGGTGATGGTGCTGGACACGATGCCGGCAACCCAGTCATGCATGACAATAGGAGGTCTCGGTACCTGGGCTTCTTCTATAGCAATTCCACCTCATTTGTGGCGTCTGTCGTGGTCATCATCCTTTTGTTGCTGGAGTTGTGGCAGGATCAGGCGATGTGGCCCTTCAGGGTGATGAACACTACGATCGCGCTGGACCTGCTCGGCCTTCTAGTAGCCTACGCGATTGGCTCTAGCAGATCATGGAAGACTACTGGCATTGTTTTCACGCTCGTTGGCGCCGTGTTAGCCTATGTTGGGATACATGTTGTGGTGTCATGCATCATCAGGAGGAACAAAAATGCAGATGGAACGGCAGATGGTGGGAGTCAGAGGCAGGGACAGCCTGAGTGAGATGAATTCGTTTCAATCAGTCCGAGGATTATGTACCTGGATGTAAGTTACATACCTGCAGTGTATAGTTTAGTCATTTATTAGTCTGGAGTCTGTTCATTTGGGGGGTTCGCTTGCTCCTTGTAGGCAATGCGATGCAGCTGAGTTGTCCTGAACAATCCTCATGTGTAAATCAGAGTATATTGAGATGAAACAGGAACTATCTCTGCACAAAAGCTGTCAAAAGAGCGAAATAGCTAGCTATCTATTCGATTGTTCTGGTCAACGCCAATACAAATTCGATTCTAGCTTACATTATATCTCAGCTTTATAACCCAGGAAATATGCAGGAAGAACTGTTGGCAGGTTATTCTGTTGTTTTCCAGAACCAGCAGTTCTTCCTGCATATTTGCTTTGAGTTTTTGAGGTACTGTTTAACCCTTTTTTCTTTGATTATCAAACAGCCAAACTTGATTTTCCCTTAACAGGTTTATTCCATAGCTCAGCCAATTTAGTGAGGAACTAGTACATCCTCAATTGAACAGCTAGCTTATATATCATCTAGAAGGAGAGATTATATTAGTGGACGATTAATTATTATCGTTTTAGTTCTTATTCGTACGTAGAGTCCTTTATTGTTAGCCCATTGACCAGAAAACACCACATCCCATACCGCTTGCATAAATTATTTGATTGCAACATAAACCGTCAAAATGCATGCAGTGTATAAGTAACAAACTTTAAGCAATTTCCTCTGACATCAAAAGAAGTACGTGAACAGTTTTCTCCAACATTATAGAGGTATGTTTCTCGCAAAAAAAAAAAAAACATTATAGAGGTATGTGTTTTTTTTTAATATCCTCTTTCTGATAGTATATGAGTTTTTAGTCGCTGATAGTGAACTTGGGTGTGGAGTTTTTATTGAGCGCGACCTTGTTGGTCAAGTCCACGCGCGCCCAATGCTGGATGCGGTAACTACCGGTCAAGGCTGACGCTGGATGTTTATAGCTCTGACAGGCGTCAACAATAATCTCGCCACTGGACGGGCGGTAGCGCAGAGCAGAGCAGAGCAGAGCACACGACAAGATCGCCCCTTTGTGGTCAAGTCCCCACATCCACAAGATGTTTGACGCCTGTCGGAGAGGGAAGTTTCCTGCTAGCAGCACGAGAGAGCAAGAGCATCCTGCAGCCTGAGCAGAGCTTTGTTAATTAAAAAGCCCATATTATATATAAAACTGTATCTAATCTAATCTACTCCCTGAGCGCTCAATTAGTAGTTAGGCCACCTCCAGCTAGCACGAGCAGACGCCACACTGGAGAGGCCGACGAGTGAGGCCGGCTCGCCGGTCATGGCGAAGTCCGCCGGCAGCAGCGAGTGCAACCCGTGGGAGTACAACCTTCGCAAGTACCTCCTGCTGTTAGCCACGCTGGTGGCCACGGTGACCTACGGCGCCGGGTTCAACCCTCCCGGCGGCGTGTGGCAGGACACCGACGCCGCCGCCGGCCACCTCGCCGGCGACCCCATCATCCGCGACACCAGCTACTTCCGCTACCTGGCCTTCTTCTACTGCAACGCCACCGCCTTCGCGTCGTCGCTGGTGGTCATCGTCCTCATCCTCATCCAGGCCGTTCTCCACGACCGCGGGAACGAGAATCTGGCGCCCGTGCGGTGCCTCCGCGTGGTGATGACGCTGGACCTGCTCAGCCTCATGGGCGCCTACGCCGCGGGAACCTACCGCGACTCCGTCACCACCGTCTACTCCTCCGTGCTCGTCCTCGGCGTCGTCGCCTACGTCGCCGTCCACACGGCGCTCGCCATGCGGTCGCGGAAGAAGGACGACAGCCCGCTGGAGCGGCTGCGCAAGGTGCTGATGCTGCTCGCGACCTTCGCCGTCAGCGTCACCTACCTCGCCGGCCTCAGCGCGCCGGGCGGCTTCTGGAACACCACCGACATCGCCGCCGGCCACCGCGCCGGGCACGCCGTGCTCAAGGGCGGGCCCCACGACGCCAGGCTCAAGGCATTCTTCGTCTTCAACACCACGGCGTTCGTCGCGTCGCTGCTCATCATCGTGCTGCTGCTCGACAAGGAGCTGCGAAAGAGCAACAAGGTGCGCTCGTACGAGCTGTACGGGTTCATCTTCGTCGCGCTCGTCGGCCTCGTCGGGGCCTACTCCGCCGGTAGCTGCAGGGACGCTTACACCACCATCTACATCAATTGCCTTGGTGGTGCCGTTCTCGCCTGCATTCTGGCTCAAGCTGTTGTTGTTACGTATTTTGAGCAAGCCGTGAACTGCTTGTTGGCGATACTGCGATCGTGGTCGGCGTTGCTGCGCGAAAGAATTCCTCTGTTTAGTTGGGAGCAAGACACTCCTGAAGAACAGCAAAGTACCAATGACAACGGAAGGTACGCACAGATGACATACTCTTTGCCCTCAGGTTCTTATCCTCTCGAATTGTTAATTAGTGCTGCTGCTAAACCAAGATCTCCATATCTTGTCTCCGCCAATCGATTGAACTCTGTTTTTCCTCTCTAATTTGGTAGTGATGGCCAGCGACGAACTCAGGCCCTGGAGAAGGCTCGCTCTCTTGTTCTGTTGCTGGCAACTCTTGCAGCGGCCATCACCTACCAAGCAGGTCTCGACCCGCCGGGTGGCCTCTGGGAGACTGACGGCGACGGCTACATTGCCGGCGACCCGATCCTCCTGACCACGAACCCCAGGCGGTTCAAGGCGTTCTTCTACTGCAACTCAGTCGCCTTCGTCGCCTCCCTGGTCGCAATCATCCTCGTCCGGCAGAAAACGCTTCACCAGCACAACGCGCTGGAGGCCGCCATGATACTGGACCTGTTCGGCCTCATCGGCGCGTACGCCGCCGGGAGCTGCCGGGACGTGAGGACGTCCATCTACGCCATGGCCCTGGCCGGCGCCGTCCTGGTCTACGTCGTCATCCATGTGCTGTTCTTCACGCTCGACCATGAGGACGGCGACGTAATAAGATGGCATGATGATGAGGCTTCTATCAGAAAGCAGAGAAGTGGAGCTTGAGATAGTGGAGAAGAGGCGGAAGAGACTTCTCCTCTTCGCTATCCTTGCCGCGACCATCACCTACCAAGCCGGCCTCACACCGCCGAGCGGCTTCCGGGTGAAGGACGACGAGTTCGGGCACCACGCCGGGGACCCGGTTCTCCTCTACAACTCCGCGCGCCGTTACAAGGCTTTCTTCTACTGCAACTCGGTGAGCTTCATGCTGTCCATCGCTCTCATCATACTGCTAGTGAACAAGAACCTCTACAGGCCGGCCATACAGAGCAATGCTCTTTCTGTTTGTACTGGTGCCGGCATGTTCAGCCTTGTGGGTGCCTACGCCGTTGGCAGCACGCAGTACAAGAGAACGTCTGTCTACATCTTCGTCCTGGCGGCTGTCGTCCTGATCGTCGTGCTAGTGCTGATTGTAGTGTTTCTTAAAATGCTCGCTGGAGAAGAAGAAACTGAAGAGGATGCCGAGAACAACAACATATCCCCTGAGGGCAGTAATGCTGATGAGGTAGTAAATGGCAGCAGAGCTGATGAGATCAGAGCAGAGAAGCCTCCTGAGACGCCTGAGTCAGATGCTGGCGAAGGAAAGAAGTTACATGCCAAGCGCAAGTATCTGATGCTTCTAGGAATTCTGGTGGCGAGCGTCACCTACCAGGCCGGCCTCAAACCGCCCGGCGGAGTCTGGCAGAGCGACGGCGACGGCCACGAGGCCGGCAACCCGGTCATGTGTGACAACAGGAAAGCCAGGTACCTGGCCTTCTTCTACAGCAACTCCACCTCCTTCGTCGCATCCATCATCGTCATCATCCTCCTGCTTCCGGAGTCGCTGCACAAGGAGAAGTGGTATCTCGGGGTGATGAACACGACGATCGTGTTGGACTTGCTCGGCCTCCTCGTCGCTTACGCCGCCGGCTCCAGCAGGTCGTGGAGGAGGTCTGGGTACGTTTCCGCTCTCGTCATCGCCGTGCTGGCTTATTTTACGATCCACGTGGTGCTGTCACGCATCAGCCGGCGGCGCAAGAAGGCGAGGTCTCAGTTAGCCAATCAGTTGAAAGAAAGGGGAAACAGTGGGCATCAGCGACAGGTAGCCCCTGCGTGATTTGTCGTCACTTTCATCTCCTGATCAAGATGGCATTTGTAGAGTAGAGTGCCTATTCCACTGCTGTTTCTTTCCTTCTGTAGTAGCATAGTCCCTCTTGTTCCCTCTAGTTCTTCTCATCAGTTCCATTTTCGGATTTTCCTCAATTTTATATCTTTAAGCTGTTCAAATCCATCAGCTTGCCCATGGATAGCCTTAGAATTATACAAATACAACTTGTAGTTTTATTTAACATATCAACTCCCATTCAGCATTGTCCCGTTTCATACAAAAAAATTAGAGCAGTTTTACAGTCCAAAATAATGGTCATTAGTTTTTCAAAACTAATAGCCATTAGTTTGAAGGCAAATTAGTAATTTTACTATTAATTCATTAATTTATTTATTTTTTAATAATCATGAACTAAATAATTCAACTCTAGGAACTATAGTAATGAACTTAGATTGATGGACAACATATGAATTGATCAAATTACAAATTTGATTTTGTTTATAAAAACAAAAAATACTATACAAGTTCATCACACTTTATATTTTCCGATATTACCCTTACTAATGGCCATTAGTACTAGATTTTCAGAATTAAATCTGGACCATCAGATCAAACTAATGGCCATTAGTTTTGGAAAACTAATGGCCATTATTTTGGACCGTAAAACTGCTCAAAAATTGATGGGGACCATCCCCCACATGGATTAGTTCAACGAAGTTGTCCAGTTCCATCTTGTTTAAGCTTCGCACAAACTTTTTGCTACTGAAAACATTATTCAAAGTGCAATGGCGCCAATATTACGTCAGAGGGGACGCTAGAACAACAAAATAATGGGGCTGTTCTAGTTGATCGCACACATAGCAGATATGGTTTAAGAAGAAAAATTTAAGGTGCATATGCACTTGTGTAGCTCTGTCTCTGCCCCACATATATACCCGTACCAGACACCCTATTAGCTACTCCAGTTGTTTAGTTTCTAGCAAGAAGCATTCATTGTCGATCACACTTCGTGCATGCATGACATCTTATCTCGGCGTCAGCTTTATGACATGTGCAGTGACGTCACTAGGACAATTTAATCGTCACTGATTGATTACAACTGATAGCTCACCTAGCTAATCAGCTGGAGTATAGTACAAATGTACAACGCAAAAATGGTTCCAGCAACGTGGTTGTAGGTTGCTAACAACCCAAGGTATTGCCTGCACTAGCACATGCCTGTACCAGATCTAGACGGAGTTTAGCCTTGGAAGATGCACTGAGACACTAACTAAATCCTTGTCTTTGTCTTGTATATTGTATAGGTAAGCACTGGTTAGTTCACAGCTTCACGATGCGCTTTGTCTGAAACGGTGGCTATAAAAAAAATGAGCAGATTGCATCACCGTATCAGTTCAAACCTGCCATTTGAACACACGCTCATGTCTAACACTTCTTTTTTAAGGCGGAACGCCCTTCAGGACATCAAGTTCTCCATTACTCTAGAAGGGTCGTTACATTTGGAGAAAAACCTTTACAAGATTAGCATCAAAAGGAGGACATACATGAAAATAAAAGATTACATCAAGGTCCAAACGGGAAACATCAGATCGACGGCAGAGAAGAAGCCTGCATCACCGTAGAGATTTCCTGGAATGGGGAGTATGGCTCAACCAGGCCTTCAACACTTCACTAGTCAAGGATGCTTCCATCCACGCGGCAACGAGACGGTGCATTGGAAGGAGGAAGGCACCACAAAGCAGATAGGAATGAAGCCTCGCGATGCTGGTTGATTGACTCGCCAGCGGCCCCCCTAATGGTCACCTCAAAACCAACACTATGGTAGGAGGTTGACCAAAATGAGGCTCGCCAGATGATTCCGGGGATCAGCAAAAGACTGCAATCAACCCCATCCAGAGAACCACAACATCCATCAACCAGCTCCACACAATCAGAGCACCCGCATATTCACGAAACCTCCATAGTGCCTGCGACTGAGCAACAGAGAAGAAGAAGAGACCAGAAGGGAGCGCCCGACGGGGACATCGGCCATCATGACAACAACCACAAGGGATAACTTATAGGAGCACGACACATCAAGCAACGAAGCTAGAAATCACCTTAAGAGCAATGGCGATAGGCACTCGCTGGGGGAAGAAGCTTCAAGTATACGTAAAACTAGAAAACAATCCCGCACTGGAAACAAGCTCGAGAAGGAGGGGAGGGGCCAGATCTGGCCGAAGGAGGTGAGTTTGGATGGGCTACTGTAGCAGGAGCGGAGGGCCGAGAGAGGAAGCGGCCTCTAATCGTTTCCTCTCATGCCTAAACCCTAAACCCTCTAACACTTGGACTACCAGATTCGCGCCATGACATTACAAGATTTACATTTTTTCCTTAGATTTTTTTTTAAGTGACCAACATTCCGTAGTATATGAGAAAAATGTTGGCAAACTGCTGAAACAGTAGGGAATCACACAAATGTGTATTGGAAAAATGTCTGTCACTGAAATGAGAAGACTAGGACAACTAAACTCTGTCGACCATTCACTAAAAACTGTAGGGAAATACTATTAATCTTGTAGTGTGATACAATACAACCTTGTTGATTAGAAGAAAAAAAACGACCTCAAGCAATACTGCTTCCTAGGTTACATCCAAATATCCAATGAGGCCCTTTTCTGGCCTCCTATTATATTTTTGAGGGGCACCTTCCATCAATGGGCCCCAAACATCAAGCTACAATAAGCCCTCATTATTTTGGACTAACAATCGTAGAAAGCTATTTGCAGGACATCCAAGTACATCAAGCATCAAAAAGTCAGACGTCACATTTGCGGGTTCATTGCTTGACAAGAGGAGGCAGAACTTCTTCCATCGCGATATTTACTCATTGAGCATTGAAAACTGTTGCAAGGTCTAAGCTTTTGGGGATGGACCGCCACTAAAGTATTCCACTACATCTATGTTTTCCCTATGTGTCCCCCTTTAGCATCACAATTCTTAGAAAATAAAACAAAAAATATTTAGCTTTCTTAGAATAGAAACCATAAAAACATCCATAATCATTAAACTTATAATAAATTAAAAACCTAAAAAAACATTTTCTGATTTCTAGTGAAATGCTATAACTTCACAGACGGAACGAGCTAGTAGCAAACAGCCAAACAGGACTCCTACGAGATGAGCCATCCTCCAAAGCCACCAGCAGAGCAGCATGACGCGCACGCTGGGTCTTATTGGCCCAAAAAGGAACCATAGAAAACTCCTATGCACGCTCGTGAAGCGCACGCGGCGGGTGGGTCAAGTCTTCGCCCCCGAAAAAAAAAAAAACATAGAAAACTCACTCATGTCCACACTCCACGCCCGTTTCGCGTCGCCAGAGTGTCCGGACTAGGGCTGGAGCAAAAGGTCGTAACTCGTTAGCACGGCTCGACTCGTGACTGGTTCGACTTGACTCGTTCACTTTTTCTAACGAGTCGAGCCAGGCTTGTAACTCATTATGTTTAACGAACTGACACGTGAGCCGTTCGTGAGCCAAACAAGCCAACAATTCTTAACAGGATCAGCACCCTCGGTCCCCTTCTCCCTCCCTGAATCGCGCCGTCACCACAACTTGCCTCCTCCCAAGTCCCCATCGCGCTCCTGTCTTGCTCAGTTTGCGAGTCGCTGTTGACGGTGTAAAAACTATAAAATCACCGTCAACATATCTGTAAATAAAAGGCCAATCACCACAAGATTCTATGCATAGTAGTTAGTAATTAACATACTTCCACAAATTTTGGTGATATTTGGATGTAGGAGTGAATAATGGAGAAAACTGGCTCAGACTCGAAGAAAAGTCAGGTCGGCCGGCCCCACCTTAGGCCGGCCGTCCCCCCCCTCCCCTCTGGTGACCAAAGGCCTCAGTATTCCTCCAGCAGGTTATAAATGGGTTTAAACGTCACAAACCAAAACCTGTTCAGCAGAATTCTACCGATATACCGTCTGATGGGCTGTTTGGGTCTCAATTTGACCCTTACTCAAGTTCTGCCGCCCCCACGAAGGAACTGACCTTCGAACCACAACAGAAGACAATCTGGAGCGTCCATACAAGAGGCGGTGGCGAACCGCCATAGTGGACGGCCGGCCGGCCCCCCTACTAGGCCGGCCGGCCTGTCTTGGCGCGCCCGCCACTCCACCTTGCGCTATAAGACTCCCATGTCCTAAGGAGGCTATAAATAGCCCTGATGTCCGCAGAAACAATTCGCATCTCACTGGTCCAAGAGATCCATTACTCATTTGTAGAAGTAGAATTATTATTGGGAGTTAGAGTAGAGTAGAGTGAGAGCTCTTCTCGAGGTTCCGGAAATCTTATTAGAGTTTCGGTATTATTCTTGTATCTTTAACTCTTGTAGAATTAATCCTTTCTTATTTATATAATTATTTAGTTTATTCTTTATTTATTTCTTTTAGTAATTATTTTTTACTTAAGTTTATTTACTTAGTTAAGCTAGTGCTCATAATAGTCTTGTTGTGCGTTTCGTGATTGTGTCTAAATAGTATGAGTGAGTGCTTTGCCGAAATGGAGTTCGCGCTTAGTGAAAGCTATGCTACATTCTTAGATAGGGTTATTCTCTCGATCAAGAGTAGTTTCTCTAAGATAGTTGTAAGCGTGGTGCTTATAGCTATACCTATGTACGATTGGCGTTTGTCTTTACGGAGGACGGTAGCCCCACATGTGACAGGCGTGTTCAGGCCTCTGCAATCCACCACGTTCAAAGGCAATCCAACCGGGTTCTCAATAGCGGTTAGATACCGAGGGGAACCTGCAGTGTTAGGTTCAGTTCCAATCTCGGCACGATGGCCATGCTCCGAAACAATATGTCTGAGTGTGCATAACCTTAACTATAGTACATAACCTTGTAGAACTAATTGCTAGAAGTAAATAGATGTAAGATTAACACATAGGAATATTTGTCTCTATCTCGTTGTTCTTCCAATATAACTTTTACTCTCTATTTATTTTCTTTGATTATATGGTGAGTGTCACCCACATATTATGTACCCCTTTTACCCCCGTCTTAAGTAAGGTATCGTTATTTCGCATAATAGTATCTACTTTGTTACATTTCAACTTCCTATCACTCTATTTCCCTGCAGAAATATAAATACGATAACCCTGGAGTACTCCAAGGTAAAATGCTACAATGGTGTTCCGTGCGCTTGCAGAATTAATGGAATATTAATTATACATATAATCACCACCAACAAGCATTTCTGGCATCGTTGCCAGGGAAGTAGCAGCTAGGACTTTGAATTATAACATTATATACTATTGTGAAAGTAACTTTACTTACTTTTTCAGGCTTACCCTTGTCCTGTTTTCTTGTTGTGGATATTTAAACAGGACCGTGCATGACTGATTTTTGACCTACCAGAAAACTTTCACTCCGACCCACAGCAGTTCTTGAGGAGGGCGAGAGCGAGACTCACCTCTCCTTCCGCATGTACGACGTCCAAAATTCTGGTTGTCGAAGGATCCCCCTCACCGGTCATTGACCCGTCCGCTTTAACCTCAACCAACAATAACATGGGTGAGCCGGTCGAGAAGTCGATCCATGAGTTCTCCGCACCAAACATGGAGAACATCCGCGTGGGACACCTCCCGCGTGTCAACAACAAGGACTACGAAATCAAGCCGGCCCTGCTCAACATGATCTTGGCCAGTCCTTTCTGTGGCAAACCTTCGGAGGATTCAAACTCTCACCTACAGAGGTTCTTGATGACGTGCAACACATTTGCACGCAAGGATCGGTCTCAAGACAAGATTCGCTTGCAGCTCTTTCATTCTCACTATTGGGAAATGCCCTGCAATGGTTCTACGAGAACATTGAGGCTCTCAACACCTGGGAGGCATGCTCAAATGCCTTCCTTGCTAAGTTCTTCCCGCCGGGCAAGACAACCGCCCTGCGCAACAAGATTACGAGTTTTCAACAGCTCGCAGATGAGTCCATCTCTGAAGCCTGGACAAGGATGCAAGACTACGTGCTCGCATGCCCACATCATGGCATGGAGTTGTGGCTCCTCATCCAAAGCTTATATCATAGACTGAAGCCTACCACAAGGGATCACCTCGACGCCGCTTCGGGTGGCTCTTTCTTCTCTCTTAGCGTGACAAACACTAAGAAGCTGATCGAGAAGATGATGGCCAATCAAAGCCACGACGAACGCCAAGTGTTCCCTAGTAAGAGTCGAGGAGTACATCAAGTGGAGGCCTTGGACATGCTTGCACTCAAGTTTGATCAAGTCCTTGAGAAGATGAAGACTCCGCAAGATCTACAGGTGTCGGATTCCCGCATGACGTGTGAAGAGTGTGGCAACACGAGGCACATGGGAATTCATTGCCCCAACGCTATGGAGGAATGCAACTTCCTCAACAATGACAATGGATTCCGTCCCCAGAACAACTACGGCAGGAACTCTAAAGCCCGACCTCTCCTTAAACAGAAATCAGGGAGGTAATGGTAATGGTAATTTCTCTCGTTATGAGCCCTCTATCAAAGATCTAGTGCTTGGCCAAGGTTAAGATCAATGATGGCATTAGTAAGAAATTTATTTCTACTGATAAGGCTTTGGAAGTATAGATGCTAAGCTAGAGTCGTTCAGCACTGCACTCAAAACCAGTTGGGCCATAATAAAATGTTAGAAATGTAAATTGTGCAAATTGCTTCAGCTGTGCAGCCTCTTGTTGTGGGAACACTTCCGGGGCAACCTGAAGTCAACCCTAAGGAGACTGTAAATGCAATAACTATCACGTGTGAAGAAGGATATGAAGAATCTCCATCCCTTGAGTACGCAAGGAGGAAGGACCCTGGATGCCCGAGCATTCTCTGCTTGGTCAAAGAGCGGTGTTTCTCTCGAGCACTGTGCGATGTGGGAGCAAGCGTGAGCATCATGCCATAGGCAATTTATATAGGTATAAGACGCCCAATGTCTCCCGCAACGATGCGTATCCAACTTGCAGATCGATCACTGCGCACACCCGAAGGGATACTCAAAAATGTCCCCGTCTAAATCAAGAGTCTCTTCGTCCCTGTAGATTTTGTTGTGCTAGACATGAAGATGGATGACAAGATCCCTCTCATCCTTGGGAGGCCGTTCTTGAGCGCCACAAATGCCAACATTGATGTGGGGGCCGGAGAAATACACTTGGATTTCAACGGCAGAGAGGAAACATTCAACTTCAAGCCTAAAGTTGAACAGCGCAACCAAGTGAGGGTCTTCTATAGAAAGAACCTAAGAGAAGTGAAGAAGATTAAGATCACTCCACCCATGCCACAGCCAGATCAGCTCATCACACACATGAGGAACTACCTGGCAAGAGAAATGGAAAGATGGCCAGCTAATTATTGGAGAAGTCTGAAGAAAGTATCCGCGCAGCCCAAGACGCCACAAGCACCCTCAGCACTTCAACAAGCAGCAGGCGAGTCAAAGTCGCTAAGAAGGAGGAGAGCTAGGCGCTCCAAGAAGAAACGGGCAGCACAGATACCCACAGAGGAGAGTACAACATTGGTGCCTACAACAATGGTCGCCGCCACAAGCACAAAGAAGACAACTAAAGTGTGACGGAAGAAAGAAGGAACCTCTACACTGCCTGATTATCCATCGAGCGAGGTCCAATCAAGCTAAACAAGAAAGAGAACGTCTAGCTCAAATACGTAAAAATAAGAGCCCTCCGATTGGGAAGGCCATCCCAATCGTTATCCTTCAGCCAGGCCTGGCACTTGCTTTTTCACTTAACCCATAAAACAAAATAAAAACTATAAAATATAAAAATACCAAAAATAGTAAGATTCCCGGTGATGCCCACAAGGGGCTAGCCATATGTATCACCCTCATTCTTTTTGCAGGTACAAGAAGGATGGAGGAGGCGGCCTATTCAAGCTTAAGCCTTGTAAAGGCTCAAGCTTGGGGAGGACCCGCGGGTAAATCGGCGATTTAATACAAGCTTAAGTCTCGCAAAGACTCAAGCTTGGGGAGGACTGCCAGGTAAGTATTTCTATCGATCAATAAAATACTCCCTGTTTTGAATAAAAATGCTAGAATCTTGATGAATGCTACACTTAAAAGAAATGATGATTAGTTACATGATAGCTCTCCCTGTATCGCATTGATGCAACCTCTACTCCTGACATGTGTGTTATTTATACTTGAGCATAGTCACATTACTTGTGTTGCTACATTTTTGTGGGTTGCATACATCACACCAAGTCTAAGCATTGTGAACTATGATATGGCATGATTAGGATTTTTGCAGTTCTTAGCATGGTAAAAGTTCAGAGGTGTTTTCATTCTAAATGCTGCAAGTACCTAAAAACCCTTTCATTTTGTAAACGCTTCCCTTGTGAGGATTTATTTACCTACCAAAGTCATATCATACAGATATACAGACATCCCACTCATAGCTATTTGCTCATGCGTTGAGTTTTGTTAAGGTCTAAATGCTTTTGAGAGTAAGCTCTACTTCCCTGCGAAAATATAAATACGATAACCCTGGAGTACTCCAAGGTGAAATGCTACAATGGTGTTCCGTGCGTTTGCGGAATTAATGGAATATTAATTATACGCATAATCACCGTCAACAGTCGCACTGCCTGTCTTGCTGCCCCATAACCCTACTCCCTCACCGCTCAATTGCGAGCTTGCCCGGAGGAGCTCCGGCGAGGTTCTCAGCGTCTCCTGTCCCCGTCGCAGCACTTGCCTCTCCCTCCCTCCATCATCAACGATGCAGTCATCAACACCAAATCTCATAGTGAGCATGAACTCGTTGTCCTCACCGAGTCAAAGATCCAAGCCGTGGATAGGCGACGAGACGCACGGTGGCTGGCTGCTCAAGCCAGGCAGTGCCGCCCCTCCCCCTACTCCCCTCGTGACGTGGTGCGGCTCCTCCACGTCACCAGCCCCCGTTCTCCCTCGGCCGCGATGACTTCCGCCGCCCCACCGGCACGCTGTCATCCTCAAGGGCATGAAGATGTATCCGATAGTGTGGTCATCGTCTTGTTCCTCAGTCGCGGCAGCGAGCTTAACGAGCTGGCTCGCGAGCCAGCTCGAGCTCGTATCGAGCCGAGCTGAGCCAGCATTCCAGCTCGTTAATATAACGAGCCGAGCCGAGCTAGCTCGTTAAGATAACGAGCTGGACCGAGCCGAGCCGAGCCGGCTTGGTAGTCCAGCCCTAGTCCGGACTCCGGAGCAAGGTTTGCAATTTTGAAAAACCCGGCAAAACTGCTATTAAAAAAACCGATCCGGTAAACTGGAAAAACCAGACGGTTTTCTGTTTTGTCCGAAAACATTGTGTCGGGTTTTGCAAAATACCGGACGGTTTTGCTAGCAGTTTTCCCGATTACCGGTCCTTTGCACCGGTTTTCAAATCCCTACTCTGGAAAAGCCAGCTCCCGGAGCAAGGCCGGCCAGCAATGGCGAAGTCCAGCAAACAGGACCCGTGGGAGTATAGCCTCTGGAAGTACCTGCTACTGCTGCTTCGGCAAACAGGATCCGTGGGGTATTCCTGCTTCATCGCACACATAGCATAATGCATACTCCCTCCGTCCCAATATATAAGGGATCGGGGGAGTTCCCTAGTAAAACAACACATGACCGAAAAGACCAAACTACCCCCTTCATTATTGCTCCCTATCCCACTGAGACTCAGCAGCACAGCACCTTCCCGTCACCCCATCGCCGAATGCCGCGACCTTGCGCCTTGCCGCCTCCCCTGCGCCGCCGCGATAGCGCATCCAGGCCACCCCGCCTCTCCCTCGCTGCAAATCTATGAGGCCCGCCGTGCTTCCCTGAGGCGGCACCCTCCCTCGATGCGATGACGAGGGAACCTCGTGCGCAGAGACGGTGGATGGCGAGCTGCGACGGCAACAGTGAGGCCCCGCAGCAGCCCGAACGAGCTCTCCCCTTCACCGCGGCGAGCAGACCCGCCGTGGCCGCCGCCGCAAGCTCTCATGAAAGTTCTTCGGACAACACGAGCTCGTGGCCCGTTGGCGATGGTGGCGAGCCTCGCCTGCGCTACGGCGAGCGTGCCCAGGCTGCCTCGTCCGTGCCGCCTCGCCCGAGTGCCCAAGCCGCCGCGACTTCGTGCTCCAAGTCCGCTTCTTGCCAGTGCCAGGGGCAGCGTCAGGGCCGCGCCGCTGCGTCCTCGCGCTTCCGCCGCCTCGCTGGGCCCGCGCTGCCTCGCCCGCACGCCCGCCTCGTCAGGCCCGCTCCCCTTTGCCCTGATCTGGTCGAGCCCGAGCTTGCCATCGACACCGATGGCCTACACATCGCCGCCGTCGTGTGAGCGCGCGGAGGGCACGGCGGCCAGGGGGCAGCGGGATCCATGAACGCGAGGGTGAGGCATGCGGCGGTGGGAGAGGAAGACCTGGAGGGGATGAACCGACGTGGGCAGTAGATGTGCCGTAGGAGAAGAATCTATGGGTCCCACAATGTCCTACAATCTTTTATATTTTGGGACAATTTGAAAACTAGTCAATCCCTTACAATACGGGACAGAGGGAGTAGTATTTTTCTTTTTGCGAATATACTTTACTCGTTTCATGCAGTTGTGTAGCTACACACACGCGCTCCCAGAAGCAAGCTGTCAGTTTGTAACCAGAAGCATTCATTAGCGATATCACTTCGTAAGCGTGCATGACATCTTATCCCAGCGTCAGCTTCATGATATTTGCAGTGACGTCGCTAAGGTAATTAAATCGTAATAACTGATTGATTAAATCCAAAGCTGCCGCGCCAACTCACCTAGCTAAGTACTCCTAGAACGCAACAACCGTGCCAGCAAAGGTGGTTGTAGGAAGGATCCATCCTAATAGCGCCACGTATTGATTGCACTGGCACATGCCTGTCGCAGATCTCAACAGAGTTTAGCCTTGGAACAGGCACTGGGACACTTAAAAAACCTGGGTAGGTAAGCACTGGCTAGTTTACAGCTTCACCATGCCCTCCCTTTGTCTGACAAGGAGGCTGTAAAAAAATGAGCAGATTGCATCACAGTCTGTTCAAACCTGTAATATGGACACTTGGACTACCTGGCAAATGAGCAGATTGCTACACGGTCAAGGGCGTGATTGGTTCACTTGTGGATGCTGCCTGTTGGGTCCTCCATAACCAGGCCGCTCCTGGGTAGCAGCCTGCGAACCAGGACCGGCACGAGCGTGAAGTACAGCTCAACGATGGAGAGAGGAAGTACACCAAGCAGAGACGAGGATGCATCCTCCAAGCCACCAGCAGAGAGAGCAGCACGCGGGATCTTTGGCCCAAAAATAACCATAGAAAACTCACTTGTATGCACGCTCGTGACGCGCACGCGGGGTCAAGTCTTCGCCCAGAAAAAAAGAAACCATCGATAACTCACTCCTGTGCACGCCCGTTCCGCATCGCCACCACAATAAAAGAGTGTCAGGACTCGGCAGCAGCCAGGTCCCGGAGCAGCCATGGGGAAGTCCGGCGAAAAGGACCCGTGGGAGTACAGCCTCCGGAAGTACCTCCTGCTGCTGGCCACTCTGGTCGCCACGGTGACCTATGCCGCCGGGTTCAACCCCCCCGGCGGGGTGTGGCAGGACACCGACAACAAATCCGGCCACCTCGCCGGCGACCCCATCATCCGCTACACCAACTACCCCCGGTACCTGGCCTTCTTCTACTGCAACGCCACCGCCTTCGCGCTGTCCCTGGTCGTCATCGTCCTCATCCTCATCCTCTCAATGATGCACGACCGGGCGAAGGAGAATGGCTCATCGTCGTCGCCATCGTCACCGTCCTCGTCCTCATCCTCGGCGCCGCTGCACACGCTGCGCGTGGTCATGGTGCTGGACCTGCTCAGCCTCATGACCGCCTACGCCGCCGGGGCGTGGCGGGACACCCTCACCACCGTCTGCTCCCTGGTTCTTCTGGCCGGCGCCGTCCTCTACGTCGCCGTCAACCTGCTGCTGGCGTCCTGCGACAAGAAGGCCAAGAACGACACAGATCTGGACCGGGTCCGCAAGGTGCTGATGCTGCTCGCCACGTTCGCCGTCAGCGTCACCTACGCCGCCGGCCTCAGCGCGCCCGGCGGGTTCTGGGACGACGGCGGCATCGCCGCCGGCCACCAGCCCGGGCGCGCCGTGCTCAAGGGCGGCCGGCACGACGGGCGGCTCAAGGCGTTCTTCGTCTGCAACACCATGGCGTTCGTCGCGTCGCTGCTCATCGTCGTGCTCCTCCTCGACAAGAAGCTGCAGGGGCGTTCGTATGAGCTCTACGGGTTCATCGTCGTCGCGCTCCTCGGCCTCGTCGGCGCGTACTCCGCCGGCAGCTGCAGGGAGATTGGCACGACCATGTGTGTCATTGCTCTCTTCGGCGGCGTTATCATTTTGTGCATCCTGATCCAAGTGGCGATTGTGAATACTTCAACGTGGGAACTAGTAGAAAGAAAGTACAAGTCTTTCTCAGAGAGGGTAACAAAAAGCAAATTGTTTTGTTGGTTGAACAGTGGCAGGTATGAACAGAGACAGTACAACACATATCTTTCTTTCTTGTCAAGCTCTGGCAAAATATTTGCTTGCTCCTCAGTAGTACGACGATCCTGATTTCTTTGCATTTTCTCAGTGACGACAATCCACGGAAAGAGGCGACGGAGAAGGCTCGCTCTCTCGTCCTGCTCCTGGCAACTCTTGCAGCGGCCATCACCTACCAAGCAGGCCTTGTCCCGCCGGGTGGCCTCTGGCAGGAGGACGGCCACGGGTACATGGCCGGCGACCCCATCCTTCTGACCAGGAACCCGAGGCGGTACAAGGCATTCTACTACTGCAACTCCGTCGCATTCGTGGCGTCCCTGGTGGCCATCATCATGGTGCGGCAGAAGACTCTGCACCAGCACAACGCGCTGGAGGCCGCCATGATCCTCGACCTCTTCGGTCTCATCGGCGCTTACGCCGCCGGGAGCTGCCGGGACGTTAACACGTCCATCTACGCCATGGCTCTCGCCGGCGCCGTCCTTGTCTACGTCGTGATCCATGTCGTGTTCTTCACGCTGGACCACCACGACGTCGACAGCGCCATCAAGGGGGTGGACGATGGTCTTTCGAAAAAGGGGAAGGATGATGATCGTTCGAAAAAGAGGATGGTTGATGACGCCCTCAAAAAGATCAAGAAGCTGCAAGATGAACTTGACATAGTGGAGAAGAGGCGCAAGAGATTGCTCCTCTTCGCAATCGTGGCCGCGACCATCACCTACCAAGCCGGGCTCACCCCACCGAGCGGCTTCCGGCTCCAGGACGATGAGTCCGGGCACCAGGCCGGTGACCCGGTCCTGCTCTACAACTCCTCGCGCCGTTACAAGGCTTTCTTCTATTGCAACTCGGTGAGCTTCATGCTGTCCATCGCCCTCATCATACTACTAGTAAACAAGCACCTCTACAGGCCAGCTATACGGAGTAATGGCCTGTCCGTCTGCACGGCCGTGGGCATGTGCGGTCTTGTGGGCGCTTATGCTGCTGGCAGCACGCAGCATTTTAAGACGTCCATTTACATCTTTGTGCTTGCGGGTGTCGTCATGCTCGTCGTGGCTGTGCTGGTTCTAGTGTTTCTGTGCATCCATCGTAAGAAGAAAGAGGGAAGCACACAGGACGGGGGAGCAGAGGAGTCCTCTGCCCCGGAAAAAACAGAGGATAAGGAAAAGAAGGAGTTGCATGCCAAGCGTAAGTATCTGATGTTGCTTGGGATCCTGGTGGCCAGCGTCACCTACCAAGCCGGCCTTGCGCCGCCCGGCGGAGTCTGGCAGAGCGACGGCGTCGGGCACGCCGCCGGCAACCCGGTCATGCACGACAACAGGCTGCCAAGGTACCTAGCCTTCTTCTACAGCAACTCCATCTCCTTCGTGGCGTCCATTGTTGTCATCATCCTCCTGCTGCCGGAGTCGCCGGACAAGTGGTGGCTCGGGGTCGAGGTGATGAACGCCACGATCATGCTGGACCTGCTCGGCCTCCTCGTCGCCTATGCGGCTGGCTCCAGCCGCTCTTGGAAGACCGCCGGATATGTTTCGGCGCTCGTGATCGCCGTGCTGGGATACATTGTCATCCATGTGG
Organism: Eragrostis curvula; assembly: GCA_007726485.1. NCBI lineage: Eukaryota > Viridiplantae > Streptophyta > Magnoliopsida > Poales > Poaceae > Eragrostis > Eragrostis curvula. Next base: position 40,490,894 of record CM017444.1, read on the forward strand.
TGTTGTCATGCGTCACCAGGTTTTGTCAAAAGGAAGACGGAGACTTATCTGCACCTGAGTCAAAGGAAGACGGAGACTTATCTGCAGCTGAGTCAAAGGAAGACGGACACGTTTAGGTCCAGGCATAGATGGTTTGAGCCATTTGAGAGGTGGAGTACGCAGTATGAAGTGTTAATTTGTAGTCCAATTGTTTTTTTTTTTTCACACCTTTTAGCAGGTATCTTATCTAGTCGGCTTCGTTTCTAGCCTCAGCTCTTGTGGATTCTATTTCTCACTATTCAGAGTTTTAGATTACTTGATGTAACTGAGTTGAAGGCAATCTCTTCCTGATGTTGGGAGATTGATAAGTCACGAAGCTGAATTGAGTCGGAGCTCAACGAATGCGATACCTGATTATAGTATCAATGTTTGTACCTGGGGGAAAAGCAATCGCTGTCGTTGTTACACATGCAAAAGTCTACCTGTCTCAAAAGAAATTCAGAGCCTATCTCCCACCACTTTACATGAACTAACTTGAGACGACAAACTTTCAGAACTTTATACAAACTATAGTTTACGAGTCTCCATATCATTACTAGATGCGGACCTGGCTGACTCTAGTCGTCTATACTTCTGTATTTGTCCAAACTGTTAATCCTAATAAATCCAGGTTGAACATTCAACATTCATCCTATCTTACAGTTTGTTTGGTTTGTTGGATGGGATGGTCAGTAAACGATCCAATCCGATTACCAACCCAACAGGGTTGTTTGGTGTGTTTCGCAGGGTGAATCTCACGGACCGACCACTTAATCCAACAAAAATCAACGGACTAGCTAGCCGATGCTCCAAGCATGCCGGACCAACTGATTCCGGGTGAAGTCAATCTTCAAACCAAACAAGTCGAATCCATGTAAATTAGAATAATCACTGACAACATGGTGGCTACGACACGCCACAATAGAAATGTCCAAACTGCATATGCAAGTTGCATATTTTGTGTAATATACTAATTCCAATTTTCGATGTGACCCGTCACTTATTACTAAGCCTGATAATAAGTGACGATCAACATTAGAGGTTGTGACCTACTACCTCCGTCCAGAAATATAAGGACTCGTTGACTTTCAGCTATCACCTTTGACCATTTGTCTTATTCAAAATATTTATGAAAATATAAAAACAATTAAATTATATTTAAAGTATATCTAGTAATTAAACAAATTATAATAAATAAATAATATTGTTATAAATTTTTTGAATAAGACAAATGGTCAAACGAGATGTTTGAAAGTTAACAAGTCCTTATATTTTTAGACAGATGTAGTATACATCTACTAAATAGGTGACAGGCAGTCATTTTTCTTCGATTTGTCCTTTTAAAATTATTCCAGCACATTTATATCTGGAAAAAATGTTGATTCATGCATCCACTTCAGCCAGACATTTTGTCCACCAAGCTAAAATCCTTTCCTTTGCGAAGTTTTGAAGTTGTAATCGGATGCTCAAGAAAATTCTCCATTGTTTTGTTTAACCTTTGAATATTTTCCTTATGCATCAAGATTTTGTTCATGGCCCTACCGATCCAACGTATATCTATGCGACTTCGCTAAATCCTTCCCGTGAAATAAAGATCCAGGCACGGAACGAGGTTAATACTAGCAAACAGCCAAACAAAGGCTAATAGCGCATCGTACTGTTTGCACGGGCACATGCCTGTCGCAGATCTCAACGGAGTTTAGCCTTGAAACAAGCACTTGGACACTATTAAAAAGCTTAATCCTAGTCTTTGTCTGGTGTATTATAGGTAAGCACTGGCTAGTTCGCAGCTTCACCATGCCCTTTGTCTGACAAGAAGGCTGTAAAAAATGAGCAGATTGCATCAGAGTCTGTTCAAACCTGCCATGTGAACACTTGGACTGCCAAATGAGCATATTGCTACACGGTCATGACTGAACACTTTGGACTACCAAGGGCGGCGTTGTTGGTTCACTTTTGGGATGCTGCTTGTTTGGTCCTCCGGAACCAGGCCGCTGCTGAACCAGGACCGGAAGAAAACGAAACTGGATTCCGTTCCTCGAAAAGATCCATGAACGGAACGAGCATCAAGTCCAGGTCAACGGTGGAGAGAGAGTACGGAGTACTCCCTCCTTCCCACTAGCAGAGACAGGCCATCCTCCAAGCCACTAGCAGAGCAGCATGATGCGCACGCGGGATCTTTGGCCAAAAAAAAGAACCATAGAAAACTCACTTCTATGCACGCTCGTGACGCGCACGCGGGGTCAAAAACAAACCATAGATAACTCACTCCTGTGCACGCCCGTTCCGCGTCGCCACCACAATAAAAGAGTGTCCGGACTCCGGAGCAGCCAGCTCCCGGAGTAAGGCCGGCCAGCCATGGAGTCCAACGCAGAGGACCCGTGGGAATACAGCCTTCGCAAGTACCTCCTGCTGCTGGCGACGCTGGTGGCGACGGTGACCTACGCCGCTGGGTTCAACCCGCCCGGCGGCGTGTGGCAGGACACCGACGAGAAGGCCGGCCACCTCGCCGGCGACCCCATCATCCGAGACACCAGCTACCCCCGGTACCTGGCCTTCTTCTACTGCAACGCCACCGCCTTCGCGCTGTCCCTGGTCGTCATCCTCCTCATCCTCATCCTCTCAATGAAGCACGACCGGGCGAAGCAGAATGGCTCATCGTCATCGCCATCGTCATCCTCATCCTCGGCGCCGCTGCAGACGCTGCGCGTGGTCATGGTGCTGGACCTGCTCAGCCTCATGGCCGCCTACGCCGCGGGCACGTGGCGGGACACCCTCACCACCGTCTGCGCCCTGGTTCTTCTGGCCGGCGCCGTCGTCTACGTCGCCGTCATCCTGGCCCTAGCGTGGTGCGACAAGGAGGCGAAGAAGAACGACACCGATCTCGATCAGGAGCGGCTGCGCAAGGTGCTGATGCTGCTCGCGACGTTCGCCGTCAGCGTCACCTACGTCGCCGGCCTCAGCGCCCCCGGCGGCTTCTGGGACAACGCCGACGACGGCCACCGCCCGGGCCACGCCGTGCTCAAGGGTGGCCGGCACGACGGGCGTCTCAAGGCTTTCTTCGTCTGCAACACCACGGCGTTCGTCGCGTCGCTGCTGATCGTCGTGCTCCTCCTCGACAAGAAGCTCAAGCTGCAGCCCAACAAGCAGCAGCGGCGATGGGTCCGGTCGTATGAGCTCTACGGGTTCATCGTCGTCGCGCTCCTCGGCCTCGTCGGCGCGTACTCCGCCGGCAGCTGCAGGGAGATTGACACCACCATGTATGTCATTGCTCTCATCGGTGCCGTTCTTCTGTGCATTCTGATCCAAGTGGCGGCTGTCAAGTATTTCGGGGACGACGCAGCCAAGAGTCAAAAGTGGACGGAACTAAAAGGAAAACTTGAACCTTTCTCAGATTGGGTAAAGAAGCACAGCAGACCATCTTGTTGGGGGAAAGTTCCTCAAGGTTCTGGAACTAGCACAGGCAATGGCAGGTATGAACTGCAGAGCGCAGCTAGCACATACTATCTTTCTTTGGAAAAATGTTTGCAATCCTGATTTCTTTGTAATTTCTCAGTGATGATGGGCAGCGACATACCCAGGCGCTGGAGAAGGCTCGCTCTCTTGTTCTGCTTCTGGCCACTCTTGCAGCGGCCATCACCTACCAAGCTGGTCTTGACCCGCCGGGTGGCCTGTGGCAGGAGGACGGCGATGGCTACATGGCCGGCGACCCGATCCTTCTGACCAGGAACCCCAAGCGGTTCAAAGCGTTCTACTACTGCAACTCGGTCGCATTTGTGGCCTCCTTGGTCGCCATCCTCCTGGTGCGGAAGACGACCCTGCACAAGCACAATGCGCTGGAGGCCGCCATGATCCTGGACCTGTTCGGCCTCATCGGCGCCTACGCCGCCGGGAGCTGCAGGGACGTCAACACGTCCATCTACGCAATGGCTCTCGCCGGCGTCGTCCTTGTCTACGTGGTGATCCATGTCGTGTTCTTCACGCTGGGCCACCACGAAGTCGACAACGCCATCAGGGGGATGCATGATGCCGGTCCCGTCCTCAAGAAGCTGAAAGAGGAATTTGACGTGGTGGACAAGAGGCGCAAGCGATTGCTCCTCTTCGCGATCCTTGCCGCGACCATCACCTACCAGGCCGGGCTGACACCGCCCAGCGGCTTCCGGCTCCAGGACGACGAGTCGGGGCACCGCGCGGGCGACCCGGTACTCCTCTACAACTCCTCGCGCCGTTACAAGGCTTTCTTCTACTGCAACTCGGTGAGCTTCATGTTGTCCATCGCCCTCATCATACTACTAGTGAACAAGCACCTCTACAGGCCAGCCATACGGAGCAACGCCCTGTCAGTCTGTACGGGGTTGGGTATGTGCGGCCTTGTGGGCGCTTAGACTATCTCCAACGGTGTTGACCCAAAATGGAGAGTGAAAAGGCCAAATGGGAGGTGGTGGGCTTTAAGTTACCTGACCCAATAACATCAATCTCCAACGGAAGGTGATAACTGGGTCCTGGACAACGCGGGAAAAGTAGCGCGCTCGACTTTTGTTTCCCGCGTGTGGCTGTTTTGGACGACTCCGCCTGCTCGACGGCGCGGCTGCTCGGCCAGTTCGAATAGGAGCAGCACGGTGAGGTCTGTTCCTCCTCTCCTATCTCCAAATCGAGCCAGTTTGGCAGCCTGATCTGAATTATTTGAGATTCGATTTCAATTGGGGGTGGAATCTGACCAAAGATTGGATTTGTGTGGCTTGGTTTGTGGAGCGCAGGTGGTGGGGTGATGCAGAGTAGCTTGGAGAAGGTGTACGTAGTCCTCCTCTCCTCCACGATTTGGGCTAACTGATGTACGTAGTCCATTTGATTTTACCTTTGTTCTGAATTGATAATGGCACGAGCGGCTCCTCCAATTATTAATGTTTGTCTAGACAATGGTGTTCCGGATTACTAATTTGTCATTGTGTAGATGAGGATTTAACCTCATATTTTATTCAGCAATGGCGTTTAACTACTATATCGAAGCACAACAACAAAGAAATTGAAGCATGTGCTCTTGTCGTTGCAACGCTGAGGCAAAAGCGGCGTTGGGGAGGTTCTGTTGTAGGCCATCAGACAAAAAGACGCGACCGCATCAGTGGCGACACTCGACTGACTAATGACTACTTTGTTGAGAGGCCATTGTACAACCCTGAAGATTTTCGCAGAAGATACAATGCTAATGCAAATTCAATACTAATAAGTCATCTATGGTAAACTATATTTTCTGAAAGTGCTAATGTACCATTATTGATTAGGTTCCGTATGCAACGATCCCTTGTGCTGGAGATCGAAGATAAAATCTCAGCTGCGAATGACTTCTTCAAACAACGAAGAGATTGTACCGGTGTGTTGGGATTCTCCACTAGACAAAAATGTACTGTGGCTTTGAGAATGTTAGCTTATGGAGGGCCAGCAGATTTTCTTGATGAAGGACTGCGTATGGGAGAAAGCACGATCCTAAAGACAGTCATGGAGTTTGCTAGCACAATCATTGAAGTTTTTGGAGACGAGTTTCTTAGGCCTCCTTCAGAGTCTGAGTTAGAACACATTTTAGCAGTGAACGATGCACGTGGCTTCCCTGGCATGATTGGAAGTATTGACTGCATGCATTGGCAATGGGCAAACTGCCCTACTAGTTTGGCTGGAATGTATAAGGGACATAAGGGCAAGCCTACAATCATCCTAGAGGCAGTTGCAACGAAGGATTTGCGAATTTGGCATGCATTCTTTGGTCTTCCCGGGTCTCACAATGACATCAATGTGTTGCACCGCTCTCCTGTTTTCGATGATTTAGCAAAAGGAAATACACCAGCAGTAGACTTTAGTGTCAATGGAAACCCCTATACTCTTGGCTACTACCTTGGTGACGGGATTTATCCTGATTGGGCCACTATTGTCAAGAGTGTAAGTGGTCCAGTGAGTAACAAACAGACCGTGTTTGCAGCACAACAGGAAGCTTGCCGCAAGGACGTAGAAAGATGCTTTGGAGTTCTCCAAGCCAAGTGGAAGATCTTGCATCGTCCTGCTCGTCTATGGAACCAGACTGATCTCAATACCATTATGCGGGCGTGTGTCATTCTACACAATATGGTGCTGGAGAATGAACGTGGAGTTAATCTTCCAAATGTGCACGTGTCAGAGTGGCCAGGTGTAGCTAATCCTCCAATAACTCCACTAAGGACAGTTCATGGAATTGACGAGTACATGGAGGCATACGGTTTGATTCAAGACAAATCCACTCATCAACAGCTCAAACTAGATCTTATGGACCACATGTGGCAACTGTATGGGTCAAAGTCTGGACCGTTTGCTCCATCACCATGAATCCATGATTATGTTACGACATGATGACGTTATTTTGTTGTAACAGCTGAACTGGTAGCTGTACAGGTAGTGTTAGGATATGATGACTATATTTTGTAGTAACAGCTGGACTGGTAGCTGTACAAGTAGTGGTAGGATATGATAACGTTATTTTGATGTAACAGCTGAACTGGTAGCTGTACAGGTAGTATTATTTTGGCAACAAATATATATAATATCATATTGGCAAATGTCAGCAGGAATATGGTTCTTAGACAATACAATATGGTTCTTACAAAATACAATACTCGACCCCAGATACAATGGTTCTTAGAAAATACAATATTGGACACCATATACTTTAGGCTTCATCATTGTTATCTGGGTTGATTCCCCTACGCAACATGATTTCGTGCTGCATCATCATATAGTAGGACCTTACTCCAGGAGAAAGCTTCTCTAAATCTGCTCCCATGATCCCAACTTCCGCGGTCAGCAACTGGGCCTCACTTTGCTTTGACCTCACTTCTAAGTCTTGTCTAGTGAGACTGAGTTGTTCTTGCTTTAACTTGCTCCTATTTTCCATGTCCTGCTTCTGCAACTCGAACATCTTCTGAGAAAGCTGAATTTTATCTGCCTTCATGTTCAGAATTTCTTGCATCTGCTGATCCTGCTTCCCTTCTGCATTTATATTTCTATCATGCATTTGTTGCAGGACTTCTACAGCAGCAGTAGATGATCCAGTGTCTTCCTTAGCCCGCCGTCTTTTCGCACTGTCACGACCTTCAGGCCTTTCCAGTGGTGCACTGCCATTGCCATTGGAGGCTGGACCTGGATTAGGCGCTGCAGCTGTAGCTCCTTTACCAACAGTCGGAGTGCTTCTTAATTCCAACAATTTATCGTTCCATTTAGCCTCATTGCGCAACATCTTCCAACAGTGCATAAATTGAAACGGCTCAGTTTTCTCGTACATCTTCACTGCATCATCAACCTGAGATTTAAAATCAGTACAAGTAAGCAGATATATACTCTAAGAATTTATAAAAAACAGCAAAGAATATATACTCTAAGAAATTAAAAAAGATCAGTACAAGTAGCATAGAAATCAGCAAGGAATTTACCCTGTCATACTCATTCTTCCCGCTTTCGTTTAGTCTATCCACTGCAGATTTGCATGCACAAAATTTGGTAACACATTTCTGGATACTGGCCCACCTTTTCTGTAAGGAAATCTGACTACGAACTGAGCCTTGTGGTTTGTGCGCACAATAGTAATCATATATTCTCTTGTAGTAACCATCCTGCTTTTGATTGACACCTGTAATAGGATCCTTGCTAACATTGAGGAAGGCCGAGCACAGGACTCCATCCTCTTCCTTTGTGAATGCACTACCTCTGTGAGCAACTATTTTCTCCCCAGCTTGTTTCTTCCCTGGTCTTGATGATGGAAGCGGTGATTCTTGAGCTGTCAAATGGCAATCTTCAGTCCCAGCCGAGGTCCCTCCGTGCATGCCATACTGCAGAATCAATAACAAGAGTAATTGAACCGAATGCAACATTAGTGGATGTACCTTGCAAGAAAATGTTCAATCGAACCTGATGGGCAGTGCTATTATCTATCTCTTCAATGGAAGCACCAAAAGAGAACTGCTGTGGAACTTCTCCCTCTCCAGTTTGCCCATATTCCATTCTGTGCACAACAAAAAATTTCCAAACCATAAATCTTTTATACATATCAGTTCAGACCAAAATAGTAGCAACTCTACAGTGCGCCTGAAAGCTCCAGCTTCCGCTATCTCGTGCTCTATCACACATTCCCCTGCGCCCTACCTATCAATCAAACGACATTAATTTCTACCTCTCATTTTCAATCAGTCACAAGTTCCTGCTCTAAATCTACAAGTTCGTCTGGATCCCGAAAGCTCCGGCCGTCGCTCACCCGTGCATTCCGGCCGCCGCCGTCCAACATCGACATTGCCGCTGCTTCGTGCTCGCCCGTGCCCACCAGCGGTCGCTCATGCCCAGCAAGCGCTGCTCGAATGATGCAGAACAGGAAAGGGGAAATCCGGCGGCACATACCTTCGGTTCTCGCCGTCGCCGTTGGTGCCGCAGTCGACGCCAACGCCCGCCGCCGCAGCCGCCGCTCTCGATCTCGCCCCCTCGCCCTATCTTCTTTCTCCTTCTGTTTCACGGGGTGCTGGTCCAGGCCGTTTGCGGAGCGAGCCGAACTTGATGTATTTGTGCGGCGCGGAACAGACGACTCCAACAATACGTCTCTCCTTTGGGTCTACCGTTGGAGACATGTTTTTGCCTTTTTAGCACCCATTTTAGATGTAAATGGCTCTATTGGTCCTCCGTTGGAGATAGTCTTATGCTGCTGGCAGCACGCAGCATTTCAAAACATCCATCTACATCTTTGCGCTCGCAGCTGTTGTCCTGCTCGTCGTAGCAGTGCTGGTTCTAGTGTTCATACGGAAGAGAAAAGACGAGACCAAACCAAAGGGAAGAGCAGAGGAGGGAAGAGCAGAGACCGGAGCAGAGGAGGGAAGAAGACAAACAACAACAGAGGAGTCCTCCGCCCAGACAGGAACAGAGACCAAAATCAGAGGAGGGAAGAGCAGAGACCAAAACAGAGATCAGATCAGAGGAGGGAAGAGCAGAGACTGGAGGAAGAAGACAAACAAAAACAGAGGAGTCCTCCGCCCAGCCAGGAACAGAGTCTTCTGATCCTGAAAAGCAAAAGAAGGAGTTACATTCCAAGCGCAAGTTTCTGATGTTGCTTGGGATCCTGGTGGCCAGCGTCACCTACCAATCCGGTCTTAAACCGCCGGGTGGAGTCTGGCAGAGCGACGGCGTCCAGCACAACGCCGGCAACCCGGTCATGCACGACAACAGGCGGCCACGGTACCTGGCCTTCTTCTACAGCAACTCCACCTCCTTCGTGGCGTCCATTGTCGTCATCATCCTTCTGCTGCGGAAGTCGCTGCTCAAGAAGAAATGGTGGCTCGGGGTGATGAACACGACGATCGTCCTGGACTTGCTTGGCCTTCTGGTCGCCTATGCGGCTGGCTCCAGCAGGTCGTGGAAGACCTCGGGATACGTTTCAGCGCTCGTGATCGCCGTGCTGGGATACTTTGTGATCCATGTGGCGCTGTCATGCATCACAAGGTTATGTAATAAGAGGAAAAAGAAACAGGGAGGCATTTGAGCCATTTGAGAGCAGTTGGAAGAGTTTGTACTTCAGTTTTTTTTTTTTTTTAAAGGCCGTATTTCAGTTTTTTTTCCACACCTTTTAGGTTTCTAGTCGGCATCCTTTCTAGTCGCTGCTCTTGGGATTCTTCCTCTCACCATTCAGAGTTTTACATTACTTGATGTAATGACTGAGTTGAAGGCAAACTCTTCCTGTTGTTGGGAGATTTATAAGTCACAAAGCTAGATTGAGTCTGAGCTCAGCGATTGCGATACCTGATTATAGTATCAATGTTTGTACCTGGGGGAAAAAGCAATCACTGTCCTCGTTACACTTGCAAAAGTCTACCTGTTTCAAAAGAAATTCAGAGCCTATCTCCCACCACTTTACATGAACCAACTTGAGGAAACTTTTAGAACGTCATGCAAACTATAATTTACGACTCTCCAATGATACAACAGCATTACTAGATGCAGACCTGGCTGACTCTAGTCTTCTATACCTCTGTATTTGTCCAAACTGTTAATAAATCCAGGCTGAACATTCAACTGTGACAAAGGATCCTATTTTACAGTGTGTTTGGTTTGTTGGATGGGATTGCCAACCCAACACGATTGTTTGGTGTGTGTTGCAGGGTGAATGTCACGGATGGACCGACCAATCAAACCAAAATCAATGGACGAGCCGATCCTCCAAGCATGCCAGACCAACTGATACCGCGTGAAGTCAATCTTCAAACCAAACAAGTCGAATCCATGTAAATTAGAATAATCACTGACAACATGGTGGCTACGATATGCCACAATAGAAATGTCCAAACTGCATATGCAAGTTGCATATTTTGTGTAATATACTAATTCCAATTTTTGATGTGACCCGTCACTTATTACTAAGCCTGATAATAAGTGACAAGCAACATTAGAGGTTGTGACCTATACATCGGCTAAATAGGTGACAAGCAGTCATTTTTCTTCGATTTGTCCTTTTAAAACTCTAGCACATTTATGTCTGGAAAAATGTTGATTCATGCATCCACTTCAGCCAGACATTTTGTCCACCAAGCTAAAATCCTTTCCTTTGCGAGGTTATAATCGGATGCTCAAGAAAATTCTCCATTGTTTTTTTTAACCTTTGAATATTTTCCTTATGCATCAAGGTTTTGTTCATGATCCAACGTATATTATGCGACTTCGCTTGGACAGAACGAGGTTAATAGCAAACAGCCAAACAAGGATTCAGACAGCACGAGGCAGAGGACAACGACAGGAACGGCGCAGATAGCATCACAGCGACCCACTATTGAGGCCAGGTCAACGATGGAGAGACAAGAAGGTCCCTTGCATCTTCCCCGCGACTAGCGGAGCAGCAAGGCGCGTAGCCGGGGTCAAGGGTTGGGCAAAAGAAAACAATCGAAAACTCACGTCCCTTACACGCCCTTTCCACACGACGCAAGCAAAATAAAGTAGAGGCCCGGACAGCTGATCAGGCAGCTCCCGGTGATCAAGAGAGCGAAGTCCCGGGCAACTGAACAAGAGAGCGAAGTCCGGCGACCAGGACTCCGGAAGTACGTACCTCCTGCTCGATCGTGGCCACTCTGGTGCCCACGGTGACCTACGCCACCGATAAGTAGCATTACCCAATTTCAGGTGTCGACAATAATAATCCCTTCAGGATCAGGATCTTGTTCACGGCCCTACCGATCCATAAGTATCTCCAATGCATATCTCTGCGATTTTTTCCTGGTCCTTGCTGTCAAGATCCCGTGAGATTAAGATCCAGGGACAAACAGCCAAACATGATTCTGACAATACGCGGCAGAGCCCGACGACCCCGACCGGTGCAGATAGCGACCATGGCGTCAAGTCAAGCAAGTCAACGATGATGTCGAGAGATGGTTCCGGGCAGGGACGAGGCATCTTCCCCGCTGTAATAGCAGACCAACATGACGCGCACTCGGGCGGGGTCAAGTCGTCGGCTCGTCGCGCAAAAAAACAGCATAGAAATCTCTGCACGCTCACTGCACCTCTCCACAAGAATGAATTAAAAAGGTGCCCGAGAGCACCTGGACAGGCAGCTCCCGGAGGCCGCATCCGCCGCCGCGCTCCAGCGAGGTCAGCAATGGCGAAGTCCAACGCCAAGGACCCGTGGGAGTACAGCCTGCGCAAGTACCTCCTGCTGCTGGCGACGCTGGTGGCGACCGTGACGTACGCCGCCGGGTTCAACCCTCCCGGCGGCGTGTGGCAGGACACCAACGAGAAGGCCGGCCGCCTCGCCGGCGACCCCATCATCCGCGACACCAGCTACCCGCGCTACCTTGCCTTCTTCTACTGCAACGCCACCGCCTTCGCGCTGTCCCTCGTCGTCATCGTCCTCATCCTCATCCTCTCCGTGACGCACGACCGCGGCAGCGAGAGCTCCGCGCCGCTGCACACGCTGCGCGTGGTCATGGTGCTCGACCTGCTCAGCGTGATGGGCGCGTACGCCGCGGGAACCTGCCGCGACACGCTCACCGCCGCCTACGCGTCGGCGCTCGTCGGCGCCGCCGCCGTGTACGTCGCGGTCAACCTGGCCGTGGCGTCGTGGAGGAACGAGACGAAGGACGACGTCGAGCTGGACAAGCTCCGCAAGGTGCTGATGCTGCTCGCGACCTTCGCCGTCAGCGTCACCTACGTCGCCGGCCTCAGCGCGCCCGGCGGGTTCTGGGACGACGGCGGCATCGCCGCCGGCCACCGCCCGGGCCACGCCGTGCTCAAGGGCGGCCGGCACGACGGGCGGCTCAAGGCGTTCTTCGTCTGCAACACCACGGCGTTCGTCGCGTCGCTGCTCATCGTCTTCCTCCTCCTCAACAAGAAGCTGCAGCCCAAGAACATGGTGCGCTACTTCGAGCTCTACGCGTTCATCATCGTCGCGCTCGTCGGCCTCGTGGCGGCCTACTCGGCCGGAAGCTGCAGGGAGATCGACACCACCATCTATGTCAATGCTCTCATCGGCGCCGTTATTCTGTGCGTCCTGCTCCAAGTGCTGATTGTCCACTATTTCAAGGAGGATATACTGAATAGTTCAATCTGGAACCTGCTAGAAAGAAACTATAATTCTTTCTCAAAGTGGGTAACAGATAGCAGACCGTTTTGTTGGGCGAAAGATTCTCAAGATTCTGAATCTAGCAGCGGCGATGGCAGGTATGAACAACAGAGCACACAACACACATCAATAATCTTTGTTTGCTCCCCTTTGGCAAAACCAAAAAAAATGTTTGCTTGCTCCTCAGAAAGTACGATCCTGATTTCTTTGTAATTTCTCAGTGACGACGAGAATCCACAGAAACAGGCGACGGAGAAGGCTGGCTCTCTTGTCCTGTTGTTGGCAACTCTCGCAGCGGCCATCACCTACCAAGCAGGGCTCGACCCGCCGGGCGGCCTCTGGCAGGAGGACGGCATTGGGTACATCGCCGGCGACCCGATCCTTCTGACCAGGAACCCGAGGCGGTACAAGGCGTTCTACTACTGCAACTCCGTCGCCTTCGTGGCGTCCCTGGTGGCAATCATCATGGTGCGGAAGAACGCCCTGCACAAGCACAACGCGCTGGAGGCCGCCATGATCCTCGACCTCTTCGGCCTCATCGGCGCCTACGCCGCCGGGAGCTGCAGGGACGTGAACACCTCCGTGTACGCCATGGCGCTCGCCGGCGCCGTCCTGGTCTACGTGGTGATCCACGTCGTGTTCTTCACGATGGACCACCACGACGTCGAAAAGTTCATGAGGGGCATGGATGACGACGCCATCAAGAAGCTGAAAGATGAGCTCGAGGTAGTGGAGAAGAGGCGCAAGCGGCTGCTCCTCTTCGCTATCCTTGCCGCGACCATCACCTACCAGGCCGGGCTCACCCCGCCGAGCGGCTTCCGGCTGGAGGACGACGTGTCGGGGCACCACGCCGGCGACCCGGTGCTGCTCTACAACTCGTCGCGCCGGTACAAGGCTTTCTTCTACTGCAACTCGGTGAGCTTCATGCTGTCCATCGCCCTCATCATACTGCTGGTGAACAAGAACCTCTACAGGCCGGCCATACGGAGCAATGCCCTGTCTGTCTGTACCGGGGTGGGTATGTGCGGCCTTGTGGGCGCTTATGCTGCTGGCAGCACGCAGCATTTCATGACGTCCATTTACATCTTCGCGGTCGCGGGGGTCGTCCTGCTTGTCGTAGCAGTGTTGGTTCTAGTGTTTTTCTGCATTGAGGATAAAAAGGAGGGAACAACACAGACCACAGGGGCGAAGTGCAGAGACCAAGACAGAGGACTCCTCTGCCCAGACAGGAACAGGGACTGAGCCTGGAGCAGAAACCACCAATACAGAGGAGGGAAGAACAGAGGAGCCCTCTGTCCAGAATGGAACAGGGACTAATCCTAGAGCAGAGACAAATGCAGATCAGGGAAGAACAGGGGAGCCCAATGCCCAGCCAGGAACAGAGTCTTCTGATCCTGAGAAGCAAAAGAAGAAGTTACATGCCAAGCGCAAGTATCTGATGTTGCTTGGCATCCTGGTGGCCAGCGTCACCTACCAAGCCGGCCTTGCGCCGCCCGGCGGAGTCTGGCAGAGCGACGACAACGGGCACGCCGCCGGCAACCCGGTCATGCACGACAACAGGCACCCACGGTACCTGGCCTTCTTCTACAGCAACTCCATCTCCTTCGTGGCGTCCATCGTCGTCGTCATCCTTCTGCTGCCGGAGTCGCTGCACAAGGCCAAGTGGTCGACGTGGTGGCTCACGGTGATGAACACGACCATCGTGCTCGACCTGCTCGGCCTCCTGGTCGCGTACGCGGCCGGATCCAGCAGGTCATGGAAGACCTCCGGATACGTTTCTGCGATCGTGATCGCCGTGCTGGGGTACTTTGTCATCCATGTGGCGCTGTCATGCTTCAGCAGGTTTTGTAAACGGCCACCAGCGGGGGACTCTGCAACGCGGGTGAACGGAGCCGGAAACGTTTGAGCTCCAGGCACTGATAGTCTAAGCTTTGATTCAACTGTTCCTTTCCTCTGCAGCTGTGGCCATTTGAGGGGTAGAGTATACAATTCGAAGAGTTTGTAGTCCAGTTCTTTCACAGCTTTTAGGTTCCTAGTCGGGTTAGTTTCTGTAGTCTCTTCTCCTGTGGGTTCTTTTTCTCACCATTCAAAGTTTTAACCTACTTGATGTGACTGAGATCAAGGAAATCTTTTCTTGTTGATCAACATTCGTATGTCATAATGCTGGATTGAGTCTGAGCTCAGCGAATGTGGCACTTGAATATAGTACTAATCTTTGTACCTGAGGGGAAAAAATGCAATCACTGTCAACGTTGCACTTGAAAGGATGATTTGCACAAGTCTACCTGCTTCAAAAAGAATCCCGAGCCTATGTCCCACGGCACTTTACATGATTGCTCGTGTACTTCAGCCTTTTCCCCCTCCTACAAACTCCTTAGGTCCTACTGAAGGGGACAGACTTTTGAGTTCATACATAATTATAATTTACATATTGCCAACAGATCTTTAAGTTCTAACTTTGTTGCCAACCATAAAACAGGTTTAGAACATGTGAATTTGGCTGACTTTAGCTGTCATCAGTTCTTTAGATGTCCTAACTGTTGAATCCTATTAAATCTCTTCGCAAAAAAAAAAGAAGAGAATCCTATTAAATCGAGTTTGAATATTCAACAGAATTGCATTTTACGGTATTTGATTCGTGGGACAGGATGGTCAATGGATGATCCGATCCTAGTAGGCTAGTAGCCTAGTACCAATCCTACATTTGTCTGTCACAGAGTCCACTCCTCGCATGATTCCAGCAGAGCAATCTCGAACGACGGGCCCATCTCACGAGAATCACCAGATGAGCCGATCTTCCTGGCATGCCGGACCAACATATGCCGTAGTATGAACTCAGTCCTCAAACCAAACTAGTCAAAGAATCCATGTAAACTAGAAAAATCACTGATGTATCCAAATAACTCCGTGTTGAATGTTCAAGCTCTGATAGGATGGTGTGGCGTCTACCACTCGCCGCTAACAGAAATGTCCAAACTGCATATACAACTTGCATATTTTGCGTAATATACTGATTCCAACTTTAATACTTTACAAAAGGAATGATAGGGACCATGCCTCAACCACTCCCGTTCGTGGAACATGTCGTATTCCATGTATTTTACCTTCAACCATTTCCTGTCACAACACCAATCAATATAATTAAAATACATGACTATACTAATCAACAGAAATGCTGCGTAACCAAGGGGGTAGAGGAGTGATGGACGTCCGACGATAATCCATGGTCTTGACCATCGACGTCGAAAGACCCCATGAAACAAACAGTTGTTCATTCGTCATACTCCATGAGTACATCCCACATAGCCCGGCCCTGCTCCCACCGCGTCGCACCGAGCCCACAACCCCCGTGCCCGCAGCGCACCTGCATCCCAACTCCGCGCTGCTGCACGCTTCAATTTCTGAAGCAACATGGAAGAAGCGGCAAGGCCGCCCGGTTCCCTTGGTCGCAGGAGGCGCCAGTCCTGGTCAACGAGTAGTGAGGCGAGTTCCTTCTTCGTTATTCTCTTCCCACAACAGGAGGAACACATGGCGCTTATGAGGTGTTCGATGGAATGCCCATGACGCCTCGATGGAGGCGAGATGTAGCACAACGACCGGTATGATCGGCATCAGCGACAGCACAAACAAGAACACAAGACGTGCTATGTTGCCTCAAACCTGCTTCATGTTCATTGCATCTTTCTCAGACCATCGGTCTCAAGCCAATTGCCACGGAGCACACCACATGTTCGATGTTATTCCTGACCTTTTGAGGGCAAAGGTATTACACTGCACTCTTCAACATGTTACTGCCTACTAGCTGAAAAGAAATATAATCGATGTACGAAATAGTTCAATTTTTTTCCAGGTCTGAGCCCATTTGAATGGTTGAACCACTCCATAACACAAAACATCGAATCTGTCCATTTATACGCAGGCGGACATTTTCTGAAAGAACACAACGGGTCTAATGTAAATAAATTCTTACATGTGTGCATCTGGCCTTAAAAAATAAGAGTATTTGGGATTGAGCCAAATTTGGTAAGAGAATTGATTTGCTACAGTTTTTATCTAATGAGGTAGACAACTATCCATATTTGTCACTGCCTACCTCTGTATGTACCCAGGTACTCAGATATGGCTTCTAATTATATTTTAGTTTGTTCTCTCTCTTTTTTTTTTCTCAAACATTATTTACTCATCATCCTAACCACACTGTTTCAAGCATCAGATGCTCTTCATGTATTCTTTTCCTTGTGTTGCTTAACACAATAAGTGCACCAGATGTTTAGAAAAATAGACATGCTAAAAAATGCAATGTGGCATAAAACTGATTGCTCTTATGTTAATCAAGAATCAAGAAATATTTCCATCATTTAACTTCATACTATATATCCATGTACACCATTAGTAGTGCTGGACTTCTGAAAGCCTTGAGGAGCATCATAAAACAGCAAAGGAAATTATTTGGTTGGTGTTTCCGTTTCCAATCAATCATTTACAATAGAAACAGGCTTTATTTAACTTTTCTCTTTTTTTTTCTCTAAAAATGCAGGAAAACTGCGCTGCATTCTGTTAAGAAGAAAGAAAGGGCAAGAGCCCGGTACAACTCACACCAACCCCCACATAAACTGTCTATATTGATTTCTACAGGCAATCACGAGCTTGGAGTTTGTTTTCTGACCTTGATGTTAGAAACAAACAGCCACAGTGTGCTATTGTCTTCTTTTCTAATTAGAAAATACCCTATGAGGATATTGTTTATACTGAAAGTTTAATTTATTTAACTTTCCCCGATCTTTCTTCGAGCGGCATAGTAGAATTGTCTAACTATTCACTGCTTAAGATAGCTTAAAGTATTCATGTTCTATTAATATTCACTTATCACTTAAATCCGAATTTGTCAATTGATCATGGGGAAACTATTTTAGCTTGATTACATTGATCCTGTGTCTAGGGAGGGGAAAGCAACATGTGGAAACTTTCATTTCTTTTAACATTTGAAATAATTGCTTTTCAATTTACTTCTTCAGCTTGAAACCATATACTGTTACTCACATATTTACTATGCATCCCTGGATTAATTATGTGCCAAATTTCAAGATATCACGAATACTGATGCACGCATATTTGAGATTTCCCTCCTTCAAAGTATTGTCATCTTGATGAAATGGCTTATTCGTGCTATCTTGAAATTTATTTAAGAGCTAAAACCTTTCTTTTCTGTATCTGTGTCGTGTTTTAAGCAAAAACATTGCTAGCACTAGCAGAAAACAAGTAGCAAACCAATGACTTCCTGTTTCTAACCTGAACACTCAAGGTCCTAGAATCGAAGGGACAGCCATAGGTGCTAATTATATGTATCGTATGAATGTTCTGCAATGTCTCTTGATTATTTGTAAGGAAACTACAGATTGGTGAATTTCACTAGTTCTTTTGTGCAGCTGCTGGAAACAGATAAATGGGAAAAAAAAATTGTCTAACGTTCTGTACGAGCTGTTTCTGAGGACAATCCTGATGATATACTTCCTTCACCCTGACAGTACACTATGTGTAGCACACATTTTCAATAGTTGCCTTACTCGCCAGAATAGGATAAGTCTTTCTTGAAAGGTACTCTCGACTCTTTATGAGTTTTTGCTTGTCAGAAAACTACCAATCAGTACCCTGCAATATCATTCAGTTCCTTGCCATATCTCAGTCCTAATACATTTTTTCTAGGTTCAAGTGCAGCATGCTGGTGACAAGCTTATGGTGCCAACTGCCAAGGCAGAACCATCCAAGGTATGGATGCATCACATTTCTGTTTGCAATTTAATAGGTGAGTTAAGCACCCTATTGCAACTAAGTCTTCATATGAATTATTGTGTATCTTTGTAGAAACTCTGATATTTAACCAAGTCAATTCATTAACAAGTTTACTCTATGCAACCTAGCATGTCTTTGTAGAAAGGTCTAATATCATCCGTTCAAGTCATTTCATTGTTTACTAAATGCAATCTGTAAATTATTGTTCTTGGGTAGTCAGTTTAGCTTAAACTATGTTGATGTCACTACCTAGCCACCAGGTGAGAACATTACATTTTCTCTCTAATCTGTGAGCATGCTATATCCTCATTGGATGATAAAAGATTTCATTACATCACACTAACAAGATAGAACAACATAGCATGATATCAGAGCAATATTTTCAATTCCAATTCAAAGTTGCCAGCTTTCTTCACTTGTGACCCTTCTCTGGACTGCATCATCATCCAGTACATGCTGCCTAACTAGTTCATGTTTTTTCTACTTTGTCAGGTAGTCTTCTAAACAAAGAAGGTAGTAAATGTAGAGAACAGAGAGAGAGAGAGAGAGAGAGCGAGGGAGGGAGCGAGGGAGGGAGGGAGGGAGGGAGGGAGTTCACTAGCGAAATAAACTCAATAAAATAGATGATTAAGAAAATTAAGCATATAATACAGGCGATGACTATCTTATTGAACAAAAATTTCATAAACTGAATTTAACTTAAACGTAAATGGAAGGAACATCATAAATAAATGTTTATTACAAGCCCTAGGTAATTAGAGCAAATGAACTTGAAGAAACTTGAACAACTGTAGACTCATGTCCTTTTGTGATTAGTTTGGCTAAAGTCAAAATCAAGGCCTTGATCTTCCTTCTCATCATATAATGAACAAGCATCAAAACGATGGAACGAAAGCATATTTTTTTTTGTTGACATAAACAATTAGACTTTCCAAGCGGTTAGCATGACTTTCCTCGCGGCAGAGAATAAAACACTTGCTATCCCTTGGATCAAATGCAATCTTGACGCCGCAGTCAGAACCCAAAATATTGTGACAAGTGGCAACAACTACCAGCCATTTGTTAGAAAGAACATTGGTACCTATCACTCGTAGTAAACGAGTCTGGGGTCCAGGTTCAATCCCAAGATAGTCAGCCACAACCTTACTACAACACATCATGTCATCTTCATTCTTACGTCTTCTGATGATGGTTGATAGCAGTACATGCATCCCGACATAGGCTAACACAGCAATAACGAGAGCCAAAACATATCCAGTGGTCTTCCATGACCTGCTAGAGCCAACTGCGTAGGCGACTAAAAGACCAAGAAGGTCCAGCGCGATCGTCGTGTTCATCACCCTAAGAGGCCACAACTTCTCTTGCTGCAACTCCCCCTGTTGTGACTTCTCTTGCGGCAAATTCCCCTGTTGTGTATTCTCTTGCGGCAAATTCCCCTGTGGTGTATTCTCTTGCGGCAACTCCCCCTGTTGTGACTTCTCCTGCTGCAGTGACTCCAGCAATAGAAGGATGATGACAACAATAGATGCCACGTAAGAGGTGGAGTTGCTGTAGAAAAAGGCCAAGTATCGGGACCTCCTGTTGTTGTGCATGATTGGGTTGCCGGCAAAGTGTCCACCGTCGTCGCTCTGCCACACTCCACCGGGCGGTTTCAGGCCAGCCTGGTAGGTGACACTCGCCACTAAGATACCTAGCAGCATTAGGTACTTGCGCTTGGCATGTATCTTCTTATCTACTTCAGCCTCAGTGTCATGGGTGACATTTTCCTTGCTGAATTCTGTGTCATGGACCTGCTTTTCTTTGCTAGCTTTTGTATCAAGCTGCATAGGGGCAAATAGCGGCTCTTGTCTCGTTTCCTCTGTTCTGCGACTCTCCTCATCAGCAGTGTCTTCCCTTGATGACTTCTCATCTATCTTCTTCTCCCTTTCATTGTCTGTGATGAACATAAACACTACAACAAGTACAGCTATGAATATCAGGACGACAGCCGCCAAAGCAAATATGTAGATGGACGTTTTCAGATGCTGAGTGCTGCCGGCGGCATAGGCACCTACAAGGCTGAACATGCCTGCCGCCGTACAGACGGAAAGTGCATTGCTTCTTATAGCTGGCCTGTACAGGTTTTTGTTCACCAGCAGTATGATGAGGGCTATGGACAGCATGAAGCTTACTGAGTTGCAGTAGAAGAAGGCTTTGTAACGACGCGGGAAGTTGTAGTGAAGGACCGGGTCACCTGCATGGTGCCCGGACTCGTCGTCCTTGAGCCTGAAGCCGCTCGGCGGGGTCAGCCCTGCTTGATAGGTGATTGTCGCAGCCAGGATCGCAAAGCGCAGCAGCCGCTTGCGTCTCTTCTCCACCAAATCATTGTCCATCAACACGTCACTGTCCCCATGGTCCATCGTGAATAACACGACATGGATTACCACGTAGACCAGGACAATGCCAGCCAAACCCATGGCATATATGGATGTGTTCACGTCCCTGCAGCTCCCAGCGGCATAAGCACCGATCAGGCCAAAAAGGTCCAGTATCATGGCAGCCTCCAGCGAATTGTGCTTGTGCAGTGTCTCTTTCCGGGCCAGGATGATGGCAACCAAGGAGGCCACAAAGGCGACCGAGTTGCAGTAGAAGAACGCCTTGTATCGCCTCGGATTAGTGGTTTGGAGGATTGGGTCGCCGGCTTTATAGCCCACGCCGTCATCCTCCCAGAGGCGCCACCCGGTGGGTCTAAACCTGCCTGGTAGGTGATGGTCGCTGCAAGAGTGGCTAGCAATAGAACAAGAGAGCGAGCCTTCTCTAACGCCTGAGTTCGTTGCAGCAAGGCCCTATGAAGATACACAGAAAATAGAGTTATTGTTCTGATTATGTGAAGAGGAGGAACAAGGGCATGTCTATGCGTTGTAGGTACCTGCCACTGCCAGGACTTATTTGAGAATGTGGAGTACTCTTTTGTTGCAGACAACATAAGACTTCATCAGGAATGCCTTCCAGTTTTTCCCACAAGGAGTTCATTTGCTTTTCAAGATTTTTGAGCACGAACAGTTGAAGGCCAATGCACACAAGGACGGCAAAGATGAGAGAGTTGACATAGATGGTAGTGTCAGTCTCCCTGCAACTTCCAGCAGCATAAGCGCCCAAGAGGCCGATGAGTGCCAAGATGATGATCCCATAGAGACGGCGTGGAATCCTTTTCTTCACCTGCTCCGGCACAATGGTAAGAGGGGACCAAGGGATACTTTTCGTTAAATAAAAAATATTGGAGGGGGCGAAGGAATAACAACTACACTCCCACCATGCTTGTTTAATCAAACTTTGATCTATCTTAGAGACAATGCAATAGGAGTCATTAGTGCAAACTATGCAAACCACTGAACTCTGCTTTGTTAACAAACTGTATACCGAAGAAAAAATGAGTAAATGGTGAATGAGTAAACAATAAGCCCCAAATATGGCATTCGGCATACACTCTCTTCTCCGAGATGCTTATAAATGGTAAGTACGCAACAGGTACACTCTCTTCTCCGAGATGCTTCTAAATGGTAATAACGCAACAGCTGCAGGAAGGCAGGCATGGCACACATCAGACAAAAGCAAGAAGCGAGACAGCGTGGTGACCACGTGCAGTACACATGCGCTGCTGTGGCGTCAAGGGCCATGGGCCTGGTGCTTCGCCGGTAGCCTAAAACCGATTCTGCGAAACCAACTGTAGAGCCTTGATGGCACCTCAAGTCCTGTATTTGATTTCCTGTAAAAGCAATTTTTTAAAAATTTAATGGAATTGTGTTTCAATGGTAGGCGATGCTTCCTGATGTGGACAAATGTGGATTTACAGCGGATCTTTCGGTGAGAGGTGGGGGATAACTTCGATTTGGATGGAGAGACGTTCACGGTCCGACTACAACCAGCAAGGATGCGCCTTAGCGACCGATACACCAACTCCAGCGGTTGTTCACGATCTTGTGGAGCACGATCAACCAAACCACAAGGGTAATTCCTGCAAGCAATCGAAGAACAAGCAATAACAAGATAAACAAGTAACTGAACTCATAAGGGTGGGGTTCTGAATCAAGTAGAACGGGCGGTTTCGCCAACTCACGCGTCTACAAGGAAGTAGCAATGGCTACACTTACAATCAATCAAAACCTAAACCCTGTGGTGGCGGCTGTTTATGAAGACTTTAGGGTCGTGCAAGGACCCCTGGACGCGCTCCCTAATGGGCTCACACGAGATACAAGCCCAAAGGCCAAATAACGGCGGCACAACACCGAGACAGATTCTGGACGTCAACTTGTTTCGACGATTCCTGACGCCTCCGGATGAATTTGGCCATGATACCGGCGGCATTGGAAAGGTGATCTTCTTAGCTTTCCGTCCATATAAAGGACGTCCAAATCCGAGCCTGTATGTGACCTGGGCAACCGTTTTAGTGCGTACTGATCCTGAAGTCCGAAATGGACTCGAAACCGACTTGGATTGGGCCTCAAAGTTTATTTGCACTTCTTGCCGGCCCTCCACGCCTCCAAGTACCTCTCCAGCTGTCTCTTCATCATCTCCATGGTTCCTAACAATAATTAATTCATTAGGTATCAATATATTCTCAAAACCATACAAAGACGGCATTAGAAACGAACTCACCAATAAAGTTGCTGTCGTGCTCTAACTCTTGGGATTGAATCTTGCCAGTCCATTAGAGGAGTGTTGGTTGTATCTGTACGAGTCATGTCCTCATCATTCTCCCTTTCTTGACTGCAAACCGTCATCGGTTTGACATCATGGTTGAAATTTAGGCATAAGATTTTATCACGTTCACTTAAATATAATTCTTGAACTTCCAGCATAGTACATTCCAGCAAGGATGGCTCCCTTTCTTGAAAATTGACCTGCAACTTGTATCCAATAGAAGAGAAACTAGATATGTTCTTGTTAGCGTGAATGCAAGTCGTCATTTGATCATTCATGGAGTCCATTAAAGGTGTTTTTAAATCTGAACAGATATATAAGCGATGCACCATGTATTTATCATTTTCATCGTATTTGCCACTCACATGAAAAGAACAATAGTCAAGACATGGCAAACCAGATTTCTGAAATAAATTCTCCACCAAACTATTCAGGTCACAAAGAAAATCAAGTTTGATATAACCTAAACAATTTAAAGAAGCTATGATCTTCAACTCTTCGTTCTCATTCTCAATGCAATAAACAAGCGTTATTTCAGCGTGTGTATCATGAGAAACAGATGTAAGGGAAGAACATTCATGCATAAGTTGTGTTGTAGATATAAGTGAAGCATCATCACACAACTCTTCTTTGTCACAAGCTACAATATAATCATCTTGTAACAAAGGAAATTCAGCAGTAGGTTCCACTAATGATTGCTCTAAACTAGCATGAGTAGTGGATATATTCAGCACCAAAGAAATAGATTCACATCGAGGCAAAGTTAGAACAAGGGCCTCTTCATTAACAAGTTCAGTTTCAGCACAAACCAAGATACCTTTTTCTTCCTCTTCCTTTGATTGGTGTTCAACAAAATCATTATTATTCTGCCCAATGTTAGTCATAGTAGAAAATGGAGCAGCGGGCAGCACTTCAGGTTTACAAGCATTTGAAGACAATAAAATATGTTGTTCAGCTTTGAGTGCAAGATAAAACAAGAGAGAGACATGGCTACAAGTTTTAGAACTGAGCATTGTTCTAATTTCAGAATTAAGCCCTCTCATGAACCTATTCATGACATCTTCTTGAGAACCATCAAATCCACCAAATATGATACAAATTTTGAACTCATGGTAATATTGTTTTACAGTTCTACTACCCTGTTTCAAATAGTCTAATCTGGCAAGCAATTTGTCAACATGATATTCAGAAATAAAAGCATATCTAAAATGAAGTTTGAAATCTTGCCAAGATTGTGGAACTTTGTTGCGCCTACAAATTCGTTTCCATTCATTCAACGCATTTTCAGTCAAAACACTAGAAGCAATATAAATCTTTTCTTCCTCAGACAAATCATGTTCATCAAATTTATTCTATACTTTCAGCTCCCAATCAATATATGCTCTAGCATTAAAGGACTCACCATTATAAGAAGGCAATTGTTGAATGATGTCCTGAATGTTAGGATGCAACATGGATGGCTCAAAAATCTCCGTGTCACCTGCCATGATTATTAGCAAGAAACACACACACAATAATATGTATGCTCCTATATATCACATAGTATTATGTGGCTGGTGTAATTCTCTCAATCTCAACTTGTTCAAACAAGGTCTTACAAGTTCTTACCTTGCTCTACAGGAGGTGATGGCAGCCAACAAGTCAGCAACCCTGGGAAGAAAATGTATCGGTGCTGCAGCAACAACCTGTCAAGCTATAGTCGGGTATGTGGAGCTCTAGGTGGGCTGAAAGTAATGCACAAGGAAATACTAGCACCACATTAGTATAAAGCAAGTTGAGTAGTTGTTCAACGGTGGTACAATGCTGAGACAGATTCTGGACGTCAAATTGTTTCGACGATTCCCGACGCCTCCGGATGAATTTGGCCATGAGACCGGCGGCATTGGAAAACTGATCTTCTTAGCTTTCCGTCCATATAAAGGACGTCTAAATCCGAGCCCGTATGTGACCTGGGCAACCATTTTAGTGCGTACTGGTCCTGAAGTCCGAAATGGACTCGAAACCGACTTTGATTGGGCCTCAAAGTTTATTTGCACTTCTTGCCGGCCCTCCACGCCTCCAAGTACCTCTCCAGCTGCCTCTTCATCATCTCCATGGTTCCTAACAATAATTAATTCATTAGGTATCAATATATTCTCAAAACCATACAAAGACGGCATTAGAAACGAGCTCACCAATAAAGTTGCCTGTCGTGCTCTAGCTCTTGGGATTGAATCTTGCCAGTCTATTAGAGGAGTGTTGGTTGTATCTGTACGAGTCATGTCCTCATCACTTCCGTCAACAGCGAGGCGTCAGTGATGACAGTCTTTGAAAATGATCATAAAGGTAAGGTTTGCATACTTGCGTTCGTAAGAGTGTTGTGAGTGTCTAAGTTGTACTGTGTAATCGAAAAAAAAAAAACTAAAACCGATTGTATAGTACAGAGGGTGGATCTCGCAAGGTTGGAGGGTACCCGCGCAAACCTTTTTAGAGGAAGACAGTGATGGACCATGATGAATACCACTTAATCCCCCCCCCCCCCCCACACACACACACCCCACCCTGTGGTTTTAAGACAAGAAGATATTATCTCCAAGCTTTGACATATAAAAACTTTGCATATAACTTAAGAAGGTACGGGGGAGGCAATGAAACTGCAAGAATGGCTCAAACATAGAGCCACGCTGCTTGGTGATTATTCGCAGTCAGGTGAGGCCATGATATCCAGCGAGCTGCGGTCTATTGAAATTTTCTGCTGGAGAACGAGAGGATTGGGGGATTTTGGGCTTCGAATGGTGCAGATAGATCGAAATGACCAGGGCGGCATTTTCAAACAAGTAGAGATGAAGCACCGCACCTTGTTGCTCCAACGCAGTTTCTTGTCCAGTAGCAGCACAACGATGAGCAGGGACGCGACGAAGGCCGTGGTGTTGAAGACGAAGAACGCCTGGAGGCGCGCGTCATGGCGCCCCTTCAAGATAGCCTGTCCCGGCCGGTGGCCGTCCTCGGAGTTGTTCCAGAAGCCTCCTGGCGCGCTCAGGCCAGCCAGATACGTGACGCTCGCGGCGAATGTCGCGAGCGGCATCAGCATCTTGCGTTGCTTTTGGAGATCATTGAAGTCGGCATCCTTGTCCGGCCGGTATGTGGCCAATGCCACTTGAATAACGACGTAGACACCAAGGAGGAGCACCAGAACTGAGGAGTAAACAGCCGTCAACTTGTCCCGGCAGGTACCTGCGGCGTAGGCCCCCATGATGCTGAACAAGTCCAGCACCATGACGGAGCGCAGGATAAGAACTGGCGCCGTGACTGCCTCTTTCCTCTTCTCCTGGACGACTGCCAGGATGAGGATGAGCACGATGACCACGAGGGAGGAAGCGAAAGCAGTGGCGTTGAAGTAGAAGAAAACTACATAGCGGCGGTAGCTGGTGTCCCGAATGATGGGGTCACCGGCAATGTGGCCGGCGGCGGCATCGGCGTCCTGCCAGACTCCACCCGGGGGGTTGAACCCTGCGGTGTACGTCACCGTAGCCACCAGCGTGGCCAGGAGCAGGAGGTACTTGCGTAGGTGGTACTCCCACGAGTCTCCGGCGCTTTGACGCACCTTTTCCCACGACTCTGCGGTGTACTTGCGTAGGTTGTGCGCCATATTGCCGGCAAAGCTCGCGTTGGATTTGGTTGCGCCATCGGTAATTGCTTGGGCGAATGTGTGGCTACATATGGGACTCCCTATAATGCAGATTTATAGGGGTTTTCCTTGAAGACTTGGCCCCTCTGCATCGTGGCGCTGCTGCAGCACGATGCCACGTCTCTACCAAGAAACTTACCCTTTAATCTGTGTGAACAGCGTCGACTTGATCCTCCCAAGGTCGCAATCTAGCTATAAACTAAACAAGTCCGTCGCCTCACTCCCTCACGTGCTTAATTTATCTCAAATTGCCTGCCTGGTCCACGCATTTAAGGCAATGGAATCATTACCGAAAGTTTACTTGCAGCGATTGAAAAACAGTACCGCATCTCAAGACATATTAGCATTGGAAAAGGAATCCCATAACAATTGAGTCGTCTCAAGTCACACAAGGCATCTACAGACTACAGTGCTACTCCCAGCAAATGGCACTTCTTGGTCAACACATTGATCATTTCGTATCGGACTAATCGGCCTATGCACACCCACTGACCTCGCCCAGATCAAAGGAAAAATATACTGAAGCTGAGCAAAAAAAAAAAAAAAAGGATTTGCTCCATGGCAGAGCATAGGATAAGCAGTGGCGGCAGGTGCGACTTGTTCTTCTTCTTCTTCTCTTGGAGAACGGCCAGGATGAGGATGAGCACGATGGCCACCAGAGAGGAAGGGAAGGCCGTGGTGTTAGCGTAGTAGAACGGACGGTAGCTGCGGGGACTGGTGTTCCGGATGATGGGATCGTCGTCCTGCCAGACTCCGCCCTGAGGTCACCGTGGCGACTAGCGTGACCATCATGGGCTCCGGCCTCACCTTGCCCAGATAAATATCTCTTGATGTCCCAATGGAGTGCTGGGTACTACGTATTACGGGCGTGCTTGGTTGCATGCCGCAACGAGCCACGCCAAGAGTTCGGCGCCAGCGCACGCAGTAGCGGAGCCAAGGAGAGGGGGGGGGGGGGGGGGGGGGGGGGCTGGCCGGGACCGTGGCCCTCCCTATGATTTGTGCAACTTGCTACTGCTACTTAGTGCTAAGGCTCTACCACTTAGGGCAGGTACAATAGTGTTGTCTCATAGGTCGTCTCATGCATTACACGTAATCATAAGACAATTTACTAGACAACACATACAATGGATGATTGTTTTAGTTGTCTCGTAGTAATTGCATCTTCTTTTAATTTATGGATGAGAAAAGGAATGTTTATGAGTTGCATGGCAACTACAACTCGTACAATGGAGTGTAAGCCGTCTCATACTTCTAAATTTTAGCGTTTGAGGTGGTTGCCTCGCGAAACAACCGCCTATTTCTTTTTCCTCCCTCTATCTCTTCTATCTCATCAAAAATCCTACGTGGCGTTGCATGAGACGGGCTACGAGACTGCCTAGGTGTAGCATTGTACCTGCCCTTAGAAGAGGAGATTAGCGGGTGCTTGTGTCCATATGCTTTGATAAGACGGCAACTGTACAACTTTGCATGTGGTCTAGGTTCTTTCAGTAATTTTTCTACTCGGCTCTCTCAAACGTCCAGCGATACAATCCAAGAATTAGAATTGAGCAATTTTTCTTCGACTTGTTCATATGACATAATGCATTTACTAACGAAACATATATACAACTACATGAAAAAAAAAATTCTCAAGTCTAAGCTAAAATGTTGAATTGACATGGTTAGACAAACAATTTCATGAGGTAACGCTGTAAATGAATGGTAAAACAAAAGTTTAAGGTTAGAAATACTGGTTTTGTCAAAATATGCGATCTTTTTTGGAAAATAAAAATATTGGTTTCAACCTTCAATATGCTATACGAGTTGCTTGCCCCCCCCCCCCCCTATGCTGAGATCTTAGCACCGCCACTGAGCGCACGTGCTTGGTTCTCGCGTAGGATTACAGGCGTGCTTTCTCGTTGTTTAGCTCGTTTTCCGTTGTCGTTTCGCTCGCGGCTCGTGAGATGAGTGTGGCACCGATTTCGGGCGCCACGGCTGCGGCGGGGGCGTAGCGAATGAAGGCAGGGAACCAAAAATGCCCTACAGCAGCACTAGTCACTAGGCACTAGCAAAAGCACACTGCAACGCATGGCCTAATAAAACCATGATGCAAGAAGAAAGCTATATTCAATCGCGTTCTCAAGTGCATACTAGGACTGCATGTTGGCACATCGTCGCAAAATGTATTGCAACAAGCAGGCAAAAAGCCTTGCCTCACCAAGCTCGCGCCAACACATCGTCCTCCATGGCATTGTCGCCCTCCTAGCTTGCTCGCCGGCAGCACACGATATCATTAGTGAACTACTTGGTGCGTTGTTTGTTACTAGGACTACTTAGAAGGGATTGGATGATAACGTCTCCATTGAAATGAGGTCACGCTCCGCCACTGACCACGGGCATCTAGCGGCTCCTTTTGATCGATGCCATTGCCGGCAAAGCTCGCGTTGGATGCTTTCTCAGTAATGTGTGGGCGGATGTGTGCCAAGACACGGGAGTTTATTAGGGGTTTTGCCCGAAGACTTGATTCCCCCTGCTTCGTGGAGGTCTTTGCCAGCATGATGCCACTTCTGTTCCAAGAAACCTCACTCTTCAATTGGTGTGAACAGCGTCGACTTCATCCGATCCTCCCCTCAGGTCGTGATCCTGAAACTCGGCAAGTCAATCGCCTTCTCGTGCTTAATTTACCTCCATTGCCAGCCTGGTAACGCATCAGTAACAACAGCAGCGATATGGACACACTTATCTAAGTCAACTCATCTAAGTCAGTCAAATCATTACCGAAATTTTACTTGCAACTCTCTTGTGGAACTCACATCTCAAGACAGATTAGCATTAGAAAAGGAATGCCTTTTAAATAGTAAGTCATATCTAGTCACATAAATTAATCGAGTTCAGCAGGTCACAACTGGACTGTGCATTTGGCCAGACGAGGAAGCAATAGGAGCAATAACTCCTCGTGGTCAACACAGATCATTTTGTATACAAGTAATCGGCATGTACAGCTAAATATATCAGCTCTATGTGCGAAGATTCAAGCAGCAATAATAGCTGGTGGATTCCATGTAAAACAAATGGACGATACCCTCATGCGAGTGAAAGCTTGCCAAGTCGAACAAAATGCTGTATGACACCAGTGGCGGGCCAAAGGATTTGGACCATGGGTATTCAAAATTTGCAGTGGCAAAATTATTTTTTTTTGCCACCCTAACATGGATCCATAACACGCATAACTGAGTGCCAACATCATGATAAGAGATATCAGCATGAGCACTAAATAACTGAACAATATGTTAAGAGGTATCAGCGTGTTGCTCAAACAACCAAGTATCTAATTTTACGTCACGATACCTGAGATAAGGAGTTGTTTAGTTTTGCACCTCTGAAACTCACATGAACCTTGTCCTTGGCAACCAAACCTGCATAATGGAGGAACGAGGAGTCTCGTTCAAATAGACTCCAGCTAATCCTAGAGAGTAGTGTGCAGTTACTCTTTTTCTAAACAAAAGCAAGTTTTATTCAACGAAACAAACACAGTGCACACATGTTTCTGCAGTGGTCAAACAAAGTACAAACTTGGACAACGTATCCACTGAGAATTGATCTCGTGCACGAGTACGGCGATCGGGCAACCATCACGAAAGCGGTTCTCCAGAAATCCTCACCGGCAATCGAGCAGGGCGGCAATCCGCACAATTAGGCAGGGCGACGCCGAGGCAGTTCCAGTTGATCCTGGACGGCAGGATGGAGATGGAGTCCTGGGCGGCGACGGCGTTAATCTAGTGGAGTCGAGAGGCGGCGGTTCCTGCTTTTTCCTTGATCGTAGATTTTTTTTTTTTCCTTGATCGTAGATGGAGCTGTAGAGCCACTGGCTGCGTGGACTCTGCTGAATCGTTTGAGTGCGGAATGCCAAATGGGCCTGTTTCTCTATTGGGCCGGCGGTGGAAAGAGGCAGTCAGGCAAGCTTTCCTTTTTAATTTTGTTTTTCTATTTATATAGAGGATATATTACATACACATTTTTTGGTAAAAAATAATGGATATTCAACTGAATACCTTTGAATAAGGTCAAGTCCAGTGAAGGGCCTATTATGGTGCTACGGTGGCACAGTGGTTTTTTTTTTTTCTTTTGCGAGGGACGGTGACACAGTGGTTGGGGCAGCAGCCAGAGAGAGACCTTCCCTAAAGGCAAATAAAAAACTAATAAAAGAGAACTCAAAAGAAATTGACTTCAACTTAAAAGTAAACTGACTTATTGAACAAATATTTCATTACAACAGAAACTGACTTCAACTTAGGTAAATTGAAGAAACATCAGGAAAAAATATTTATCACAAGCCTAGATAATTAGTGCAAATTAACTTGAAGAAACTTGAAAAACAGTATATTCATATTCTTTTATGATTAGTCAGGCTAAAGTCAAAATCAACGCCTTGATCTCCCTCCTTTTATGATGGCTGACAACACTACATGCATCCCAACATAGGCTAACACAGCAATAACGAGAGCCAAAACATAGCCAGTGGTCTTCCATGACCTGCTAGAGCCAACTGCGTAGGCAACTAAAAGGCCAAGAAGGTCCAGCGCGATCGTCGTGTTCATCACCCTAAGGGGCCACAACTTCTCTTCCTGCAACTTATTCTCTTCCTGCAACTTCCCCTGTTGTGACTTCTCTTGCCGCAAATTTGCCTCTTGTGTATTCTCTTGCGGCAACTCCCCGTGTTGTGACTTCTCCAGCAGCAGAAACTCCAGCAACAGAAGGATGATAACCACGATAGACGCCACAAAGGAGGTGGAGTTGCTGTAGAAGAAGGCCAGGTACCGTGGGTGCCTGTTATCATGCATGACCGGGTTGCCAGCATCATGTCCACCATCACTCTGCCAGACTCCACCTGGTGGTTCCAGACCAGCTTGGTAGGTGACACTCGCCACTAGGATCCCCAGAAGCATCAGGTACTTGCGCTTTTCATGTAACTTCTCTTTTGGATCAGGGGCAAATAGCTGCTCTGTTCCTGTATCCTCCCTCCTGCCACCCTCCACATCCCCTGGTGACTTGGGAGCTTCCACTTGTTTTCTTTGGATGTACCAAAGCACACCAACCAGTACTGCGACGGATATCAGGACGAAGGCCGCCAAAGCAAATATGTAGAAGGATGTTTTCAGATGCTGCGTGCTGCCAGCGGCATAGGCACCAACAAGGCTGAACATGCCGGCCGCCGTGCAAACGGAAAGCGCATGGCTTCTTATGGCTGGCCTGTACAGGTTCTTGTTGACGAGAAGAATGATGAGGGCAATGGACAACATGAAGCTCACTGAGTTGCAGTAGAAGAAAGCCTTGTAACGGCGTGGGAAATTGTAGAGGAGGACCGGATCGCCTGCGTGGTGTCCAGACTTATCGTCCTTGAGCCGGAAGCCGCCTGGCGGAGTCAGCCCGGCTTGGTAGGTGATGGTCGCAGCCAGGATTGCGAAGAGCAGCAGCCGCTTACGCCTCTTCTCCACCGACTCATTGTCTTCTTTGGGTTTTGCAGCGCTATCCTCGTCGTCCAGCGTGAAGAAAATGACATGGATCACCACATAGACAAGGACAGCGCCGGCCAAGCCCATTGCATATATGGACGTATTCACGTCCCGGCAGCTCCCGGCGGCATAGGCGCCAATGAGGCCAAGAAGGTCCAGTATCATGGCGGCCTCCAGTGAGTTGTGCAGGTGCAGAGTGTTGCTACGGACCAGTATGATGGCTACCAAGGAGGCCACGAAGGCGACCGAGTTGCAATAGAAGAACACCTTGTATCGCCTTGGGTTCGTGGTTAGGAGGATCGGGTCGCCAGCCATGTAGCCATCGCCGTCCTCTTCCCAGAGGCCACCCGGCGGGTCTAGACCTGCTTGGTAGGTGATGGTGGCTGCAAGAGTGGCAAGCAATAGAACAAGAGAGCGAGCCTTCTCTAACGCCTGAGTTTGTTGCAGCACGGCCCTATGAAAATACACAGAAAATTGAGTTGAATTATTGTCCTGATTATTTGAAGAGGAGGAACAATTACACGTGTGATGCGTTGTCGGTACCTGCCACTGCCAGGACTTGTTTGAGAATGTGGAGTTTCTTGCCTCCAACAGCATGTCTTTTCTGGCAGCCAACTTAAGACTTTACCAGGGATGCCTTCCAGTTTGTCCCACAATAAGTTCATTTCCGTTTCAAACTTTTTGAGCATATACAGTTGAAGACCAATGCACATAAGGACGGCAAAGATGAGAGCGTTGACATAGATGGTAGTGTCGATCTCCCTGCAACTTCCGGCGGAGTATGCGCCCAAGAGGCCGATGAGAGCCAAGATGATGATCACGTAGAGACGGCGTGGAATCCTGTTCTTCACCTGCTCCAGCAGAATGTTTATTATACAAGGAGGACAATGTGTGCGTCCGACTGACATTTTGCTTCAGTCTAGGTCAATAAAAAATCATTCCATTTAAAGAAATTTTACCAACATATTATTTGTTACAGGTTTAATACAAAAAGGATGCATCTTTAATAGATAAATTTTATATCTTCAAGAAAACAATGTTCCAAAAATTGTTCCTGCTTACCATAAAAAGTTCCAACCTTATGAAAAAAAATCCACATTCAAAAATAAAATGTTGAAGAGACGGTGAACAACATATTTTAGTGTTTGCAACTTTAAGAAACGAATGTGCCATATCCAAAAGAAAAGATGTGCAAGATTGTAACAAACAAGTAACTAGCAAATCTGATACAATTTTGTGGTCTGGGGAAATTAGATACTCTGGTGAAGAAATATAAGGTATGGGAGAAGGCAGTGAATTTGTGAGAGGCATTCTGGTGAGGCCATGATATCCAGCGAGTTGTTGTCCCTTCCAATTTTTTTCGGGTGGAGAACAAGTTGAGGGTTTGGGCTTCAAATTGGCGACACTTCTAATTTAATTGAGCAGCATGTTCTTTAAGGGACTTCACAGATTGAACCGAAAAACCAGAGATGATAGAACCGCACCTCGTTGCTCAATCGCAGTTTGCTGTTCAGTAGCAGCACAATGATGAGCAGGGACGCGACGAAGGCGGTGGTGTTGAAGACGAAGAACGCTTCCAGGCGTGAGTCCTGGCGGCCCTTGAGGACCGCGTGTCCTGCCCGGTGGCCGGCGTTGGAGTTGTTCCAGAAGCCTCCTGGTACGCTGAGGCCGGCCAGGTATGTGACGCTTGCCGCAAACGTGGCGAGCAGCATAAGCATCTTGCGTTGCTTCTGGAGCTCCTTCTGCCGCTCTTTTTCCTTGATGATCTCGTCCTCCGTCTTCATGATCTTGTCCTCCGTCTTCATGATCTCGCCCTCTGTCTTCATGACCTTAGTGCACACCATTTGAACAAGGACGTAGGCACCAAGGAGGAGCACCAGGGCCGAGGAGTAATAACTTGTTAAGTTGTCCCGGCAGGTACCTGCGGCGTAGGCCCCCATGAGACTGAACAAGTCCAGCACCATGACGGAGTGCAGAATAAGCAGTGGCGTCAGGTGCTCCTTCTTCTTATTCTTGTCATGGAGAACGGCCAGGATGAGGATGAGCACGATGACCACCAGAGAGGAAGCGAAGGCAGTGGCGTTGGCGTAGTAGAACAACCGGTAGCGGCGGTAACTGGTGTCCTTGATGATGGGGTCGCCGGCAAGACGGCCAGCGGCAGTGTCCTGCCAGACTCCGCCCGGGGGGTTGAACCCAGCGGTGTACGTGACCGTGGCCACCAGCGTTGCGAGTAGCAGGAGGTACTTGTGTAGTTTGTACTCCCACGAGTCTTCAGTGGTGGTGGCTCCGGACGCCATTACCGTCCAACAGGCTCGCCTCGGATGTGGTTCTATATCACTACACTACTAATGGATGGGTATATGTGCTCTTAGACATGGGATTCCTATATAGGGGGGATTTCAAATAAGTGTTATCGTCGTGGAGGTTAGCCAGCATAATAGACAACAGCGCCTGCCTTGATCCCGCGGTCGTTTACACCACTCTCACTATTTTTTATCTTAAATATCCGTACCATGACATGTGCGTGGAGCTCATGTCGAGCAATTCTCGAGGAATGATCCAATGCTGGCATAGCAGAAAAAATGACCCGCAGATGTTTATCACAGAACTGTATGGAGATTAGCAATAGAAAAAAGGGCAATTTGAAACATGCAGGTCTTATCTAACCACATAAACTAATGGAGGACCAGTTCACATCTCCATTGACTCTCACCATTCGGCCTAAGGTGCAAAATGTGAACTCAGATGGCATCGTAGTCAACACCAAGCACTTGGTCTTCAACTAACCTGCACGCCATGTTGCCAACTATGTAGGAAGCATGTGCGCAGGTGCAAGCAGCAAATCAAGCTGGCAGATTCCCTGAAAAATACTGAACAGATACGGTACCATTTGAATATTACGAATGGACCATGATTCCAGTACATGTACAGTTTGCCACGAGGGTCGTTAAAAGCACGATCCTAGGCTAAGATTGTGCGGTCCTTGCATTTATAATCATGGCAGAATTAAGGTACCAGCATGAACCTTCTTATAGAGCACAAACGATTAGGTGCTTTTTGTGTGCTATCCTTCAAACCAAAAAGTCTGATACACAACATTACTAGTATGCACATGAATATCACATTTTTCTGAATAACAACTATGATATATCATTCTTTTTTATTTCCTGGCGTTTTTAAAATTCATATTCAGTCATACAATTCTCACAATTCGTTACTAAATGGTCGAGTAACCAATCATATAACAGAGTGTAATTACATAGAATAGATTTGTTAGACATGTCTAATGTGGTAGGTTATTTGATTCTACCACCCTTCCATAGTATGTGATCAAACCAGGGGCACCTCCAAAGGGATATTGACTGTATTAAATAGCAATACTGTACAGTATATACCAACTACAATATTCTGGCGGGAACCAGTAATGCCAATGCTGTCCAATATATTCTGTACGAAACATTTTTCTTTGTTGAACTAGTCCAGATTCCATTCGTTTCCAAAAAAAAAAAAATGTCCAGACTCCATTTCGAATTTGCTTTCAGCATTTACGTGGCAAACTAGAAAAGAAGTGGTGTATGGAATGATATTGGGATAAATCTAAAACCAGACATGTAGCACAGAAGGATGGGAAGAGCAATTCCCAACGGATGATGGAGAGGAAGCGATCACAAAACCATGGAAGATGTATGACCGAGATCCTGACAAACCTTTTGTGCTCGTTTGAAGGAAATCATAGGTCTGATTTGCTGGCTTGGGGCTTTTTGGCACTGGACCCCTCACAAACCAGCTCTAAACTCTAATCCGTCACAATTTTAACTAATACAAACTATTCAGAATCGAATTGACATTTTCGCTTAATTACGGGCCGGGACCATGCAAGCACCAGCCATGTTGCGTTTGATTTGATCCCTTATTTGTGCTTGCATCGTCACATGTGAGGTAGCACCAAAAGCATCAGTTCTTCCTGCGTCAGCAACAAAAGCATCAGTTGTTGGGGTCAGGGAGTGTGGTAGCACCGATCGGTTGTTGAATTCTTTAACATTCGGTTCGGTCCATAGTTTCCACACTGTCAGGATGATTATCGCGCGAAATCCTTTGCGTATCTGTAATTGATATATATATATTACCTGCCACAAGCATCTCCCGCGCACCATGACAAGGCATTGCCTGAAACAAATTAGTCTTCTCAGTTCAAATTAAACAAAGATCACATTATGAGGTATTCGGCTGTGGTCCTGACATGACAGTTGCAAATTGTGAGCACATTGCATCGTGGTCGCGTCAAACATGCCATGTGAACACTGAATTCACTGAGGAAGTTTCGCAATAGAGAGAACGAAACTCGGACACGTCCTGCAACATGTGCACCACGAACAGCGGCCGCCGATGCGAAGTGGCATATTGGCACGTCCTACCTAGTGCTCCTGCTCCTCCGCTCCGTAACAATACGATGGCCTTGGCTGCTTTAGCATCGCTTGGGTATCAGCTTCAGTCCGGCGCCACTCTTCGACATCACGACACAACCATGAAGGATTGTTCACGACAGATGAACGGAGCACCAGCACTCTACTTTGAACTCAACTCGCTGGTGATCAACGGAGAAGGGTGGGCAGAAGGGAGTGTCAGTTGGGTGTTGCATATGTGCAGACGCGCAAACTAGGATGCCCACACAGTGGCGGGCCCAAGGAGTTGAAAAAAACAAGACACGGCTTAATTAACTAGCCAATGTCATGTTGCACGTACATAAGATGATCGAATCAAATCAATATCGAGGGAATCATTGTGTTCCACTAAATAACCCTTGAATAACAACACAACAAACGGTAGTTGGTGCAAATGATCATAGATCACCAAATCAAATATATAGAATAGAAGAATTAATAAACGTCACGTGCAACATCAACATGTGTTATGTGATGAAAAATGAGTTAAAAATACAAGGTTAGGTTAAGGAGTTTATGGCTTGTTGAATCCTTGTTAAATTTTACTAAAATTGTTGAAAATATTGTACCATCTTCTCTCATTTTCTGCCATCTATTTCAACCCTACATAGTGGAAAGGCAAATTTTGCTCATGGACATCCTTCAATGGTGGCATTTGCTAGTGGACACTACTCAAGTTTGGTTTTGCTAGAAGACACTATTGAATTCTGGTAATTGGCTAATAGACATCCAAGTCATTAGAATACTGATTATCGTGTAGGGATCGGAGGAGAGAGAGAGAGAGCTCTATAAATGACCATATATATAGATACCCCATCTATCTCCCTCATTTTTTTGACGCTCAAGCCTGGAACCCACTTGTCTCCCCTTCCTCCGCCTCTCTTGACAACCTCCACCACACAATGACCCCCCCCCCTCCCCCCCCCCCCCCCCCCCTGTGCACCCGCACCTGCACAAAAGCATTGAATTACAGTTCCCGACCTCCTCAGGAAAAACTCCATGC
This sequence comes from Eragrostis curvula, assembly GCA_007726485.1. NCBI lineage: Eukaryota > Viridiplantae > Streptophyta > Magnoliopsida > Poales > Poaceae > Eragrostis > Eragrostis curvula. Next base: position 40,528,584 of record CM017444.1, read on the forward strand.
CGTAAGCCTATCATCATAGCGCTGTCGCAGGCATCTTCTTCCCATTCTCCAGCCAAGAAAGCACCTGTGACACCCAAAAGTTTCATTTTTCGTATGTTAAATGCTTTCCAATAATAAACACCAATTTTGTCAATTTCATGGGTCTTTCTTTAGTTTCTAAAAATATTTTAATTTTTTTTTTCAACATATATCCTCAGAAAAATCATAGTAGTGGCGGCTAGAGGTCGATGCCTGAGATGTGGCTCTGAAGCTAAGATTTTCTCTTAACTCCTTTGTTTGTCCTTTATTGATGGATTTTCCTCTCATTACATAGATGGATGCCATTTGTCCCTAACAATCTATTACGATAAAAAATGTTATGAAAATATCCAAAATGTTGACCTTCAAAGCTGACATGTTCTATGAAAATGCATGGATAATAAGTATACATGAAGACAAATGACAAAAGACACATCTTACAATCATGAACATAAGGATTCGATTACTCGCTTGGTAATTCAGAACTAATAGTTAACATCTAGCTGGCATGCATGTGGGACATCATATATCTATTTGGCATGGACATATGGCACCCAATTCCCTTGAGAATACATGAAGAATTTGACATCTGTATTCGGATGAGCTCCATGTCTTATCTTTTGGCATATCTCTTCATTCAGTGGAGGAGCCAAGCACGATATGTTAATGACAATACTGCTTGGCACCGTGTTCTTGAAAGATAGAAGTAGCTTCACAAGTTCCACCTGATGTTCTTCTCCCCTGAAGTCATGGATCTCTATCATCTCTAGTGAATCAATGGTGATGTCAGTCCTCAAACTTCCTCTACGACCGCAGGCACAGCCTGGCATGCATTGAGAACTCTCCTGGAGAGGGAAATGAAATGATAGTGCCAGAGTTTATTTGTCATACGTAATGCTCGAAGAAGAAAAGGGATCCTGACGGATATGTCTTCAGTCATCATATCAAAAATAAAAGGTTGATTTATTGGAAGCTTACCGTTAAGGGCAAATAAACCACAAGTTTCTTCAGACCAACTGATTTCCTGAGAAGATGCAAGACACTTGGTGCAGAGGCGTGCCATTCTGCCGTCAGGTTTAGCGTTAGAACATTGCAACGGGCAACCTTCATCGTGGACCTAAGAAAGCTCTTATATCCCTCACCCTGCATATCAAAACAATACAATCTGATGCATCATAAAACCAACACATAAGTTCCAGATAAGAAAAAAAATTGAAATTGAACAATTAGCTCACCGGTGAAACAAGGAGATCAAGCTGCAGCTCGTCGATGGTAGTGAAGTGTCGCATAAGCACTGTCATCACCTGAGGGCTTCCATTGACCACCAGCCGTCGGAGGTGGCGTCCAGCCACGGCAGGCAGCTGACCGTGCGGATTATTGGCATCGTGAGAATTTACCTCAGGGAGCTTTACGCTAGCGACAGACACCTTCTCGACCTTAGAAAGCGACAACTCCTCAATTGACGGGGTGCCAACCACTAGTCGACGGGTATTTTCGACATCGAAAATTAGCTTCTTCAGGGAGACAGAACGTATGGAAACGTCAGACATGGTGAGCAGGATAATCCCCATCAGCTGGAGCTCGAGCAAGCACGGGCACTGAGACGACACAACTTTCTCCAGGTTGCGGATGTCAATTTTCGCTTGCTGAATCCTCAAGATCCTCAGGTCTGAGAACGTGCCGATCAAGGGAAGCCGAAGCTGCCGGAACCCATGACCAAGGCTGAGCTGGATCGCAGTTGCCCTCGCACATAGCGGAAGCTCAAGATCCTCCTCCACCCCTTTCTCCTGGTTCAACGATTCTGGACGCCATGGCAGGCAGAGATAGATTTCCCCGGCGATGCGCTGCGATGCGAAGCGAAGCCAGCGAGCTATGCGGGCAGATGGGACGCGGTATGACTCGTTGAACATTGAGATGCCAAGGACACGGAGTGTCGGGGCCAAGTTCCCGGCAAGGGCGCCGTCGACGGCGTTGCGGATGGAGCGGTTTCGGACCAGGCCATTGTCGGAGAGGACGAGCTCGGGGAGGTGCGCCCAGACAATGCGCCAGCGGCGGGACAGGACGCTTGTCCGCGCGGCGGCGGGGACGGAGCCGACGCGGAGGAGAATACGGTGAAGGACGTCATCCGGAAGACAGCTGATGCGGTCCGCGTCGTGTCGGCGTTGGCGGTGGCGCTGCTCCATCGTCGTTGTCGAATCCAAATTAGACTTCTGGTGAGAACAAGATTAATTTGATTAGGGTTTTGTCAGTTTACGATTGTATAGAAGACCTCACCTGCTATATCCTGATCGTCCGTGTATGTAAAGGGTGCTTTGTTAGCTATTCCCTGCCATATAAGAGGATCGATCAACATATATATTGCTTTGTACAACGTCATGTATATATGTCAATTTCTCAACATCCCGAAAATGAAAGTTTCTCACTCCAGGATGAACTTTGTCATAAAGAAATAATTTGAATTGTATTTTCACTCCAAAAGAAATAATTTGCATTGTATTTTCACTCCTAGAAAATTAGCCTAGTGCTTACAAGAGCCTCAGTAGCACCTCAGATCTTGAGTTTAACTCACTGTGCAGGCGAATTTTCTTAAGATTTAACGGCGTTGTACTTTCAGCTTTTGGCGACGGAGCCGTCGACAACGAAGCGCCGGTGGTGACTTCGCCAATCTCGAGGATTTGCCGTCTAGGGTTTGCGTATGTGAGTTCATAGAGGTGAGTGTTTGTGTGTGTTGTGAGTGTCTGAGTTTACTGTGTAATCGGAAAAAAAAGCTAACTGAGAAACTTTGACCGTGGATCTCGATGGTGCGCGATGGCCTCGGGCGTGTATCTCGGCGGTACTGCACGGACGCATCGAGCTCGAGCGGATATCTATGCATAGCGGCTATGGCCTCGCCAATCAGGAGTGTGGTGGGAAAGTCGTCTTGCTCCACCTCAGATCCACACCGAGAAGACTCGACGCAGAGCTGGTGGTGCAGGGGACATTCCTCGACGGTGTGGCTTCCTCCTACCTCCATGACGGCAGATCCGCGTGCTACCTCCAATGTTTTCAAAGTACGCTGACCCAAACGATTGTCGGACCACCGTTCATCCGCCTAGTGGCACTGAACGAACGACTAGGGATGATTATGTAGTCGACTAGAGACCTAGGAGTCCAACTATCCTACTCACTAGATGACTAGAGTATATCTATTGTTTATGTAAATTTCAATTGAAAAAACAAAGAAGTGCAATGAATTTACCAATAGGCGACGAAATTTCAATTGAAAAAACAAAGAAGTGCAATGAATTTACCAATAGGCGACGACAACGATGGCAAGGATGAGCAGGGGGCGGCCAGCAGAGGAGCGCGACGACAAAGAGCAGAGGGCGATGGCGAGGATTATCAGAGGGGTATGGCGAGCAATGGCCAACAACGGCGGGGACACCAGAAGTGGTGGCGGCGACTTGGTGGGACAATTTTTGTGCTCCTGCTCAAGATGTTTGATGTGGCGGCTATTATAGGGAGGGGGACATGAGCCAGCCACATTATATACCCATACCCTAATGGGCCGAAGCAAGAAATAAAACTGGCCCATTTACCTTTAGACGCGTTCCATTCAAAACACCAGCCTAGGCGCCCCTTGGTCGTCCGCTCAACTCAATTTCTAGATAGGCAAATCACGTCAGTTGCCCTAAGCAACACTTCCCACGGTTGCCCTAGTTGATGCCTAATCAAGCTTAGTCGGACGCTTGAAAAACATTGGCTATGTACCTCGTCAGTGGCGCGTCACAGGACCCCTCTTAGAGGCTACGTGGTACGGAGCCCACGGTAGGCATCCATCTTCTTCACGGTGCCTCGCTGAGCAGCGACTTGATGCAGATATAATGGTGCAAGGGCCACTCCTTGGTGGCCTGGTTTCCTTCTCCCTCCACGACAGCAGATAATTTAAATTGATTTATACAAGTTTGTAAAATACTTCGTAAAACTGAAATAGAACAAAACTAGGTGTATGCCCGTACGTTGCTACGGGCCAAGAGTAGAAAAACATTCCGAAAACAATAATGCTACAACATTATGCATTAGTTATGCCAATATTCATATATAACCAGCACATTGAGGACTGCTTTTGTGATGCACCAAAAATTCTTATAAACGTGACTTATATTTATGACCATATTCGTACATGTGCCTACGCCTGATGACTCAACTTGAATTTGTGTAGCATAAGAAATACTAAGATGCTTTAAATAGAGAATTTCAGAAATATAAAAGAACACTAAATGATTTACCCGTTCCTGCTCCCTTGTTATTGCTTTCAATCTCTGATTACCTCATGCGCTCCATCTACCTGCGACCAGCTTCGTCTGCAAGTGACCAGCTCCATCTATCACAGGAGCCGGGCTTTCACTCACCCGGATTACTTCTTCTTGGAGCAGCAGCGATCTCTTCTTGGAGGCTGGATACGATCCCTCAAAGTCGCACGCATTGGAGCAGTGATCTCCACGGCAGCGATCTCATCGGAACGAGTTGACAAACGATCGATAAGCTTCCGTTGTGTTGGGCGAACCTGAAAACACATGGTATACCAGGTTTAATTTGGGGCCCCAGTATTTTGGGGGCCCTGTTCCGTCGCACCGTCCGCACATGCGGCGGGACGGGCCTGCCAGAGCTGCCTCGGTGGCATGGGATCCACAGTCGTTCGTCCGCGAGCACGACTGGCGGCATCAAACAACAGCAAGAGTGCGGAGTGTGTGTGTGTGTGGTGGGGGGAGGGAAGCAGAAAGGGCTCATGCCGTCCATCCATGTCACAGTAGCGTGGAAACTTAGGCAAAACAAAATTCGTTTATGAACTTCAGTGTACTTGTTTTCAACCGAACAATAATAATCTATGCAAATAATTGAACCAGTTCTATGTTAGAAACTACTACCTCCGGTCACAGGTCACAAATCGATGTCGATCAGACAGAAATGCTAGTTCATTTTGCACTAAACATTCTTGTCGAAACGGCAACAAAAAGAAAATGGAGGGAATAGTCTGAAAATTCATGAACAATGACTCTGATTTGCACGATCATATGGTTATTTCCAAATTTTATCAGTTACCACTTTTGTTCAACAACACATATATCAATGATTGGTCCACAAAGAAATACATCAACAAAGTAGAAATAAAATATGAAACATAAAGTTCAATAATCGAGAAAATTTTAAATGAACTTGCAACAGGTCAAAAACAGTTCAAGGCATACCCATACTGAATCTAGCACATCCAGGGATTACAACCTTTGTGTTGTTACCGATTCGGCTCGTAGACATCATGTGAAGGAGACAGGAGAACAACCTTTGGCGACATGTTTCATTCGATGTGCAAGACTTGAGTACTCGTGTAATTGAGTCTACATATACACATGGCGCCCATAACTTCCATTCAACCAACCATGGAATTCAACCCTTGTATCACAGTGAGAAAAACTAGCAATTTTCTTGCATGTCTCCACGCTCAAGGAACCAACAAGAGGTGATGCGTGAATCGACACTCTTCTGGGGATAAACTTCCACCTAAGTAGAGCTCTTAACAAATTCACCGCATCTTTATATTTCCTGAAGTAGCTGATGTTTACCTCTTCAAGAGAATTCAGGATGATGCCTTCAGAACTCTTATTCTCTGACAGACCACAGGGGCAATCCGAAAAGGAAACCTTATGCTGAAAAATGAGAAACAATAGAACCATTAAGCAGGAAACTCTTCTTGCTTAACTCCTAACTGCATTATATATTCAAGCAACTCACTTTGCGCCGCTAATCTACATGTCAATAAATACATAGAATATAATCGTCTGTGCTCTCAGGAATGAAAAAAAATTGCCCCTGTGTCATGATAGTGAGACAGGACATGGCCTGCACCACGGAAGTAAATTAAGCTCAATCTAAAGTACTGATGTCAAAATTAAGTGGAGAGAACTTATTATTCAATACATCATTACAGATCGTATTGTCTCTTGGTAACTTAAAAATACAAAAATTTATGCATAAACATGTACTTTGCATGCATAAACAAAGCATTTACGGTTCAGAACAATAAGAACAGAAATTTTTCATGCATATTATAGGTCACAGTGGTATAACTTGCTAAAGAGTAGCATGAATCGACATATGATAGGTCACATTTCTATAACAATACCAAAACAATACCATACCTCAGAGCCAAGCAACTGAATATCCAGCCTTCTTATACCATCACAGATACGAAGGAGATGCAACACAATCGACGCAAATTCATGATGTTGTGATAGCAGTATTATTCTCAATGTCTTGCACCCTGGAAGTTTCGTCGTGGCCTTCACGAAGTTCTGATAATGGATAGGTTCCTGCCAAGAGATCACAAGAGAATATGACAGAAGTAGAATTGAGTTATCAATATATGTCATGGTACGAAACCCCGACTAACAGAGGCAATCAATAATGGATTGTTTGTTTTTGTAGTGGCAAACACAAGACTCAGCCACCAAGCTAGGTGGCAATATGCAACGGCATTGAAAAATTGCCTAAAAGACTATTGCCCAAGAGATAATGCACACGAAGAAACTGACATACCTTAGGAATTTTGACACGCAGGTTCAGCTCGTCGACTGTGTCAAACCGTTGGAGCAAATCTGACACTGGCCCAGCATTGTACGGATAACCATCAAACAGGCTCACTTTCAATACTCTCAGATGGCGCCCGACCTCCATGATGTGGTCAAAGCGCTGGTCGTAGCAACTGCGCCAGATCACCTCCACCAGCTTCGGGGCGGCGATGCGTGTGGTCTTGCGGGAGCTGCTGCCATTGTAAACCCTGTAGTCATCAAAGCTGCTGTAGGTCTCGAAGCGTACAAGCTTGGGCGCCTCAACAGTGAGCTTGCCACATATTCTGATGCGAAGCTTGAGCCACTCAAGTGAGCCCGAGCGTCTTGAACGCCCCTGGAGCGCATCAAGCCAACCAGCGCCAGTTTTTGCAGCCGCGGGCACTGCAAGGAGACGACGCGTTCCACATCCAGCTTGGTGAAATCAAAACAGGCGATGCTTAATGCGCGCAGCGCCTCAAATTTGCCTGTCGCCGGGATGGATGGCTGAAGGTTCAACTGCGACAAGCGGATGTGGATGACCGTGGCCTTCTCGCAGACCGGCAGCTGGAGTTCCTGTTCCCTCTGCACCATTGACCAATCCTGCCGCTCGTCGTGGCCTATGGCGAGGCGGAGCTCGCCAGCCAGGCGCTCGGAGGAGAACCGCAGGCACGGGGCGAGGCGAGCGACGGCGACGTGCCATTCGTTCACGACTTCGATGTCCAGGCGGTCCAGCTCCGGCGCGGCGTAGGCGTCGACGACGCCGAGGATCGAGGGGGCGGCGGTTGGAACCCGTGGCCTCGACCGGTCGGACAAGTAGATCTCGCGGAGGTGCGTCCAGATGCGGCGCCACCGGCGGGAGAGGACGCTGGTCCGCGCGGCGGCCTGGGTGCAGCGGAGGTGGGTGAGGATGACGGCGAGGAGCTCGTCCGGGAGGGCGCTGATGCGGTCGACGCCATCGGCACCGCCGCCGCCGCCGGCGTCCATGACGGCGACCGAGATGGAACCTGCGCGCCCACGACATGATTCAGGGTGTGCCTAGTCCATAGATGGTCCCAATCGCGACGGGAAGGCAGAGTACCTGCACTCCGGCGGCGGATCTCGTCGTCTCTCCTTCGAATCCGGCGGCGGTGTGGCGTGGCAGTTCTCGAGTGAAGCGCGGCGGAGGGTGACCGGCGGAATTTTTTTTATTATTTAAACCTTTTTTAACTAATATTGTAATAAAAGACTGTAAATTAGATTTGCAAATCTAAACGTTTTGGTCGCGCCATTCAATTTGCCGCGACTAAAAAGAGAGTCGCGCCATTTTGTTTACCGTGACTCAACGCTATGTCAACATAGACTGCCACGTTAGATTTTAGTTGCGCCAAACATTTTAGAGTGACTAAAGGTTGAACCGCGTCATTTAGATTGGCGCGACCAAAACTGACCGGCATGTGCATGCAAGATGTGTTGACCTGTAGCGTAGGTGTGCTGACCTACAACGTTGAAAAGAAACCTTCACATGTCGCGTCGGCTTCTCTCTCATTTCGTGCAGCAGCCTACCTCTCTCCACTCATTTCTCTCTTCTCTCTCTTTAGTCTGGTAAGACAGGTCCACTAGAGTACTGAGCACGAGTAAAAAATTGCAACTGTATATGCATTTTAACACAAATCAAAAGAGTCTCAAATCTTTAGTGAACTAGAAGTATTATGCATGCACGCGCCTATATCATAAATAGTGTATTTAATTATATTATGCACATGGATAAATTGACGATAAATATATTGGCACATTTTGGGCTGGTGCTTTTCAGTCATATCGTCGCCGCCACTTCCAGTCATCATAGTTAGGGATAAAAATGGATCGAATACAAGCGGATAGTGCTAATCTTGTATTCTTTTTTACTAAGATCCGGAGGCAGAGCGGATAGTATCGGAAAATTATTTTACATCTTATACCCTGTTTCATATTTTTTGTTCAGATTTGGAGTCGGACACGGGTATTGTTATAAAATTTTCAAAGATGAAAAATCAGAGAATAGAGAAACAACTAAAGTAAAAAAAAGGCATACTAACCATTGATATACATGTTGAATAACAATTTGACTCTTATTTATGCTAATCGCTCAATTTTACACGATATTATTGAGGTATTTGCCTATATTAATTTATTCAGATTTGGCAGTCGGTTGGTCGGATATTATCCGTTCCTTCTGTTTATAGTCGAAATTGGCATGGTGGTTGAGTTTGTGGCATGGCCGATCAATTCTTGATCGCGTACGCTGGCTGCAGATTTTCTAGGCCGCGCACGGGTTGCCGTATTCACTACAGAGGACCATGCAGGAGCAGGTTTGTGCATATACGTAGGAGGTCCATGTCTGCGACGGGCTGGAGGCTTTGTTTTCTCCTAGCTGGGCACATACGTAATGGTTGGGTCCTAATCAGCCATGGTGTACGCTGCCTTTGGATTATTTTTTCATGTATATGGGCTGCCGATCAAGGGTCATGCACGGTCATTGAAAGGCCTATGGTGGTGCGTGCAGCCGCCGATTATACGGCCGGTTTCCTTCTGTGATGCAGCCGGCCCTAGCTAAGTCCAGTCATCCCTATATATACAAGTCTATAGGGATACGGCCGAACTCTCTCCAGTTTGTCAAACAAACCCTTTTTATTTTGTTTTTCCTTTTGCCCTAGGACTAGTAGATCTTTAGCGGTTTCTTCGCAAATCGTTCGTCCGGCCTCCGCGTTAGCGAGGATTCTTTGGTGGTTTGCTTGAAAACCATTCGTCTGCTCAAGTGACGAGCACGAAGGCGTCGACGGCCGGTCCGGCGGCGGCTTCTTCGTTGTGTTGGCCGAAATCACGCGCCAACACAATTTTGGCGACTCCGCTGGGGATGAGGCGTTTCTTCGGCCACGAACAGCCGAGTTCCTTGTATTTTGTTTTATTTTCATTCCCGTAGCATCAGGCCTTGAGGCCGATCGCTTCCTGTTCTTTGCTTTTCTTTTTGTTTTCCTATTGCTGACGCATCAGGCCCCAAGGCCGATTGTGTCTGCTGCTTATTCATACAAATCAAAGCTTCTCCGGCTTTACTCGTGCTGATAAAGAATGTCGGAGAATGCCGACAATATCATAAAGCCGGAGTTCGATGAACTGCCGGAAGACGCACGGCAGGAAATTGAACGCGGCATGGAAGAGTATCGTCGGCTGGCACTAGCTACCTGGACGAAGACACGCCAAGGTGTTGTAAAGAAGCTGCCCGCATCTGCTTTGACATCCGCTTCTGAGGTAAAAGATGCAGGACCTAAAATTCTAATGTCTCCTGAGGATTACGCGCACATGATAGATACATCTGTTGGAGCATCCGTGGCTAATAAAGTACCAGCTATGCTAGAACAGATTATAGAAGCTCGTTTGAAAGACATGAATCTCGGCTTCGCGGACGGTCATGGCACTAATCAAGCAGCTGGCCCAAGCACTACAGTTCCACTACACCCTAACGCCGATGCCATGTTGTCTGGCGCGCAGGCTGGTGCAGGTATCATACCGAATGACTTTAATATTTTTAGAGCGTTTCATACACCGGCCAATAGTGTTATGCACAACAATTTTGTAGATGGTCGAAATTATCTGGGTTTGGCCAGCAATATGCCATTCGTAACTGGCTCCGTAGGTGCTGGTACATCGGCAGTGGGTTTTGGCTCCTCGTCCCCCGCACCTCAAAATTTCCAGCAACCATATTACACCACCATGGCATACAGTCAACCGCCGATTCGTCCGCAAGGATCAGGCGCTCATCACAGTTTATTACAACCAGATGCTTGGGTTTGTAACATCGCACCAAACATGCTAGGCAGTTCAGGTTCTCAGTTTAGGCCACAACCTGCTACTGTCCCTCTTCGGCCTTAGGCCGAGTCGAGTGTTAGCAGTGTGCGTGAGCAAGTAACCACTGTGCTGAAAGAACAATTTGGTGTCGAGCCAAAAGGCCATGCAAAAGCATATAAGAAACCATATCCTGAGGTACCAGGTGGACGAGCCCATCAACATCGCCGGATTGGCCGAGTCGCCGGCGGCGCCGCCGGCTGCCGAGACACCCACAGGGTCTGCACCTCCTCCACCGGTCAGCAGGACGTCGATGCAGCGGCTGGTCGCCGCTCTGGCTGCGGCTGCCGTCACGCTCTTCAGCGGTGGTCTTTAATGCTTGCCGCATGTATGTTTTTGCATATGGATGTCATGTATGTGTGAAGTGTACTCCTCGATGTGCATTGGTACTCTCAGTGAACATATATATGGTCATGTGGTACGTGGCAGTATAATATGCCACATTATGTGGAAAAAAATTGCCCGCCTCTGACTGCTCACCAACATGACTTGGTGACAATAATAAAACACACACAAGGAAATATATAGTAGAGAAATCATAACTAACTTTGTAAACAAAAAATCATATTTAATTTCAATCCATCGCATCATCTATATATATTTTCAAAAAAAAATAGGTAAACATTGTTCTTAAATAAAAGAGAAATATATATATCAACTAGCTAGTCATTATATTTATAAGCCAAGTCTTCTTTTAATTAGACTGAAAATGGAACCCGTCCCTCCTTGGTCCAAACATGGAACTCAATTTTGCTGTTCGGAAAGCATTTACGCCGAATCCTTCTGCATATCGCCTTGTTCGCCGAAGGAACACGATAGAACTCCAGAGTAATGTCAACCCTCTTTAGGACAGCTGCATTGCATCTTGAGAGCAATAACATCACCAATTCCTCATGTTTTCCTGAACCGTTCAAGGAAAGGATGTCTATCTCTTCCATTGAATCAAAAGTGATGTTTTCCGATATGTAGCGTCCTTTAAGACAAGGACAAACAGGCACCCTACAAGGGTTCATGATCTGAAAACAAACGGAAAGCATGGTTACCAGACAAGGCATGCCACAGGAAAATCAATATATAATAAAGTGACCTGGTTGATGTACAATATCTGAGGGTATAAATGGATATCTTACTCGCAAAAAAAAAGTATAAATGGATATCTATAACAGGTGAGGTGGAACAGGTTATCGGTTCAGAAAGGATCAGTTTGAAAGACACAAGACTGCATGGCAAAAAGCATTACTGTAAAAAATGGATTTGCTGTCAAAGACAAGGTATTTTCTTAGTGATATACACCTATTCTGTCATCAAGAACCACTGCATGGAGAATAGAAATACTGAGGAATCCAGGGATACAAAAAATGCTGTGAAGCTAATGATACACGGGAGCAGTATTAGATAACACAATTTCACAATTTTTTCAGTACTTAAAGGAAGAGAATACTGAATTCTCAATGGAGAGTACATGCAAAATAATTCAAAAGTGCAGTTTCTCAATACCTGCAAAAAATTGGCAATAGCAAATGGTGTATCCGCCATATTACCTATTATGTGATCAGTATGCATTATTCCGGAACCATATTGCTTAACTGGTTTGTTAAAGATATGCTAGCTAGCACCAGAAACTTGCCTAAGGTGTTTATATACATAATTCCTCACATACAGGCGATCATGAATCTTATAAATTAACATTTACCTTCAAGGGAGGAGTTGGATCAAGATTTAATTTCAACTTTCTTATATGACTAGTTCTTTCAAGAATATAAAATATGCTTGGTGTTAAACGATGACGACTCCTGACTGTTAGCCACAAAGTTTGACATGTTGGAAGCGTACACATGTCCTTTTGAAAGCTTATGTATCCCTCTGTTCCCTGCCGAACGAAGGAAAAAGTAAAATTCACAGCAATTAGCAAACGAAGGCTCAATAAACTGGGCGTGTATATGCATAAAAACGTATTGAAATTTCAGTTTTGTAGTAATAAGAACGATGCAAACCATCTTATGCAACCAAGTTTCAGTAACTGCCGGTTCTAGTCCTGCATCTTCGTTGTTCCTAAACTCTCTGACTAATTTCTTTGGACAGTCATCCAATTTTCGGGCATAGAAGCTTAACAATTTACTATTGTAGCTTTTGTCTTATTCATAACTATTGACCCGTAAATTACTTTTTTTTAACCCGCAAAAAAAAAATTACTTTTTTTAAACAATAAGCGATATCATTTGATATACAAAATTTCTATGGATTATTTCAAATAGTATCGTAAGATTCAACATTTTCAATTAATGTATATTCTAGAACATCTATCTGTGGATGAACCTGGTATTTGTTAGCTTGATTGGTCAAATGTAACGAGAATATTTCTTTCTGCCGAGCTCAATGAAACCTCCATAATTTTATTTTCAACTTTGGTGAATCTTTTGTCCGAAATGTGAAATTATTACGTTTAAATTTGTAAGCTTCAAACCTTAGAGCCTTTGACCCAAGTAACCCATCAAACCACACAAACCAACCCTACTACGTAAATAATCCTTTCATGGGCCGGTTGTAAACCCAACTTAACCCGCATGATGCATATGGCCACTAAAACATAACAAGAATATTCTTTCTGCTGACAATAGCTCAATGAAACCTGCACAATTTTAATTGCAATGTGTTTCACATCATGAGTGAACTGTGTTCACCTCATGTTAAGGGCAGCCAAGTAGAGTAAGTGACAAACGTAAAAGTAGAAACAGGTTGGGGGAGAGAATGCTTGATATCAGACGTACCGGAGGAATTGAGACATACAGTCTCAGCTCATCAATCGTATCGAATCTCCGTATCAGCAGTGGCGAGCGGGATGCGCTGGTGGAAAGTCGCCGGAGATGGCGACCAGTCACAACAAACTGGTGGCGGCTGGGATCATAGGTGTCATCCCAGGAAATCTTTTCCAGTTTCGGAGCTACAACATAGGCCTCCTTCGCCAGAGACGCAGAAATTTTTGTCAGTCGTGGGGTGGTGAGCTCTAGCTTTCTAGTGTAGCTGCAGTGGTACTTGATGCTTTTGAGAGATTCGGAGCTGATGGAGACCTCGCAGGCCGCGACCAAGGGGCCGATAACGGAGAGCTTTCGAAGGCACGGGCATTGCAGCGACACAAGGCGCCCCAGCTCACGGCCGTCCATACGGATGTAGCATATTTTCAGGTGGATCAGCGCCTTGAAGGAGCCGGTCGCCGGTGGCCGGAGCACGAGACTTGACCAGGTGCTGACACTGATCTCCGTCGCTCTCTCGCAGACCGGCAGCATTAGTTCCTTGTTCTTGACAGAATCCAGCAGCTGCAGGATCAGGGAGGGATCTAAGCTGCCCACCAAGCGCTGGGAGGCGAAGCGCAGCCACTGCGCGACATGGTGAACGTCGAGCTTGTCTTGGCACAATCTGATCTCGAGGCGGCGGATGGTCGGGGCGGAGCAGGCTTGGAGTGCCGCATCAATGGAGTCCAGGGACAAGGCCGGCGTTGTACTGTCACGGTGAAAGACGATCTCGGGCATGTAAGCCCAGACATAGCGCCAGCGATGGGAGAGGAGGCTGGTGCGTGCAGCCGCCGCGGTGGACGAGAGGCGGACGAGGATGTTGTGCAGCAGATCGTCAGGGAGCTCGCTGATGTGGTCTTTCCCACCACGACGACGGCGGCGATCTGCGTCCAACTCCATGGAGGATTTGGGAGTTATAAAGTGGCCTCGGCGCCGCAATCATGCAAATTAAAGGGTCAGCTCCGGAGCTCCACAGCCGGCGGCTGCACGTGGGGAAGGAGGAGGGGATAAGGTCGGCGATGGCATGCGGACTCGATAAGATGTGGGAAACCCTTATTTTCCCCCCTGTTAATTGCCTCTTGATCGATCCGGATATCAACAAGGAAGCGGAAGGGGCTGGAAGGAATAATTCGTGTTGGGGGGGTACCGGAACTGGAAGAGAGGTGTTTCATGCATAATGCCGATTCATTTTCTTTTTATTAAAAAAACTAATTTCCAGAATAGTAACTATATATTGTTGTAGGTATTTGTGTGAGGGTGCGCTGCAATGAGAGATAAAAAGACAAGTATAGTTGATCGGTCGAAGATAAAAATAAACATCAAGGAGATGTCATATACAGCTAAAAATAGCATTTCACCTATCTTTCGAGAAAAAAATAGCATTTCACCTTACATTATTTTTAGGTGTCGATTTTCTACAGGGAAACAAAGTGGATAAAGATTATCGATACTTGATGAATGACTTGTTTACATAATTACACACTATTGCTATGATGGTGATTAAACCAATTAATACATAAAGATAAAAATTAGTTATCTACACTATCAAAAGGTAAACAAATGCAAAGTGTGAGTTCTCCAATTAATTCGAAGCCATCTATATGCCTAAAGATCTCAAGCTGATTATTGATATTCACTAAGCATTAACGTACGAAGGTGTACGAGGGCTGTTACCACCTCTTATTAACTTCGCATAGATATCAATTCTCTATTAATGCCTAGGCTTTTTAAACAAAGTGGTACAATGAAGCCTAGTATGGAGTATGGACATATTTGGAATAATGAAATATTTCTAAGACAATATGGGAAATGGCGGCGTATTTTGAATATCTCTAACGTTTGGGACCTATATATTAGGGCCCTTTTACGGTAGTCCCTCCTCCCTATTCTTGCACCCTAGGGTGCAAGAAAACAAATCAATCCAAGCCCTTGAATTTAGATGAGAATAAATAAAGAAATAAATGTTTTTTGATTTACCGACTGTGCCGGCTTCTCCGATCCCAAAGAAATCGCCCCTAATCCCGCCTAACTGGATTTCCATCCAAATCCTTGCCGCGCATGATGGAGTCCGGTCAATCAAAAAACAGATCTCCTTCCTCGTCTCTAACGCAACGTTGCCCTATCCCGTTTCCAACTGTCAAAAATAATCACGGATTTTGGTAACATACGAGGAGCTCCGACGTTCGTTTCTCGCGTCACGATAATCACAGGTGTGTCATGAGACGTGTATTGCCTCACGCTGGGCACACCGAAAGAATCATGTTATGTTTTTTTTTTTGATCTGTCATGTTTTCTTATTCCCTAATAACCATGGCATTTTCAATGATTACTTCTGCCACGATGATAATTCGGTCCTACTTCAACCGAGACATGTACGTATTTTATTTTCAATTATCGCTGCCACACTCACGTACTTTTCTCAATTGAATGGTATAAAAATTCAGTCCTATGGACTTGTCACAAGTCAAACCTCCATGCACTGCACACACATATATTCACATTGTTTTGCATTGCCATTATCTTGTCACGTCAATGATTTTTTTCTACTTTACAAGGTTCTTTTCCTCACGGTAACCAATCAACCAAAAAAAAAAGATCCAATATCCCCCTTCACGTAAGTTTGTTTGGATTACTTACCAAAATAGAAAATAGAATGTGAAGTCTTGCACCATAGGGTGCAAGAGTTCATCCTATGCCTCGAGATCTACTTAAATGGACGGTTCACAGTTAATTGGGACTACCTTAGCGGGATCAGCCATATATTAACTATGTTTTGCAGTGTAGTTATCACGGTCGTGTGTTTTTTGTGTTCTTTAATTAACCACAGGAAATCTTGATTCTCTTAAGGAGCAATTGAATGGAGCTCGAGAACGAATAGAGACACGGAGATCAGGGAGACATAGAGCTGCATGAGAATGATGCACAAGCTTTTGCGCTGCAACTTCAGCGTACAACAAACTAAAGTATTGTGGCCTGATTTTTTGTTCCGATATGCGCGGCATGCAGTGCGCACGACGCAAAGAAAACTACTATCTTATTAAGGATGCAAAGTTTTTTAAAACACACACTCTGCCTGCCTTCAGCGCAGAGTCGACGTCCCCCAGCGTCAGCGGTCCTAGAGCACTACGCCATCGAGCACTTTGCACCAGGCTGGAGCGCACTGGCGCACCCTCCTCGTGGCTCCGGCGATCGGCGGAGGAACCTTCAAAATTGCGCCGTATCGTTTTCCATCTGCCTGCCAAATTTTGATTAGTACACGCACACAAGATCGGCACTTGTATATCTGCGGATTATTAAGGAAACGCCAGGCTTGCTCGTGCATGGAAATCTTCCTCCTCAGGACACCGTGCCGGGAACAATCGGACGGCCGCGCAGCGCGTCAAGATGCTGTAGAGAGGCCCCCGGTGCATCTGTGTTTGAAGTCGGGGAAGGCACACCGTGGCCAACCAGCAACCCAGCAACTCTGCCGGCATGACAGCCTCCATGACCTGATGTATTCCCTATACCTTCCATCCCCAGTAGCTTGACAGTTTTTGTAACATCGACTGTACACATTTTCTGTTTATTGTTTATCGCTGGACGCGTATGGCAATGTTATGGGTGCATATATATATGGCCGATGCCTGCCTGCTCACATGATTTGCAACTCTATTACCTTTACTGTCGGCAGTAAAGGGGACCCACTCCATCTTTTCAGTTTAGCCAGAGCTTACAAATATATGTTGTATTGTTGTCTGGTTCTGTCAAAAAATGCGTTGTCTGCTGTAAAGGACTTTTTTCGCTTTCATATCCTGTCAGATATTTCTTATTTTTATTTTGCAAGGACGCGGCAGTCTAACATTTAGGAACTCACTTTTTGACTTTCATCGATCCACTTTTATGGTTTGTTTATACAAGCTGCTACTCCCCCGTTCCTATACATTGGCCGTTCTGGACATATAAGAGCAAGCCCAGTGCTTGTCTCGCCAAGCATTTCATCTGACAATGCTGATGTGGAGGAGAGAAAGGATGAAAGAGAAGGTTAGTTGGCGCTCTAGATGTGGGTCCAGCTCAGCTGCATTTGTGAGAGGAATGGCAGGGTACATGTGGGACCATTGGAGAATTAAAAATTGTTGTTGAGACAAATGGTTTTAGGTCTTGTCTATTTAACTGTCTACATGCCAATTACTTGTCTGGTGCATTGGCCTTGCTCTAAGCGTCAGCCACTGTGGGACCCACACATCCCATCCCTCCCAACCACCCTATAGCGCCCATCCCACCACGACCCCACCTTGCACGTGACCAGACATCGTGACCACGCTCGCAACCATGTCTCGCCCCCTCCGCCTCTCCCGTGTCCCGCATTGCCACCCCCTCCCTCTCGTCAAGCTTGGATGAGGCAAGGGGTGGCGGCGGCCCCAGCGCCATGGAGGAGGCAAGGGGCGGTTGGGCCCTGGTGGCAGGGGAGTCAAGGAGGGGCGTCGGGCCTAGCGCCATCACAGATCTCGCCGGGGTGGGGCCAACGCCACCCCTGTGGAAGGCGACCTCGATCAGGTCCCCTTATTGTGTGAGCTCCAGTTTGAACCGTCGTCCAAGCTCCAGTTTGAACCATCGTCCAAGCTTCAGTTTGAGTCGCTCGGCGACAAGCCCATGCTCTCGACGGCCGCATCGGCACGGTAGATGAGAGCACTGCCATTTACTCTAGTATGTTCCCTGCATACTTTTTTTGATCTGCTACGAGGGATAATTCAATATTTTCCTCCGCTATTTCTCGGTTTGAATGCTAAAACGCCCAACATATAAGGAAGATGGGAGAAGAAGATTATATTTTGGAGTTAGCGAGCTAATGGCCATTCCCATGCAGGGACGAACTGTCACATTATGAAAGATATTGAGATGCAGGCAATAATCCAACTCATGCGCGCACACTCCTCGGTTACAGGCTTACAACCGTGCGGATGCACGTCCCGAGGTGGGTCAGTGGGTGAGGATACAACTTGCAGTCAGGTCCCGAGGTGGTCTCTATGCCCTCAGAGTGGTCAAGGTCTCTATGCCCTCAGAGTGGTCAATGATGCGGCAGCCTGTCCAGGGAATTTTTTTATTTATTTAAATCTTTTTAAGTAATATTTTAATAACAGACCCTCTCGAACTAGATTTGAAAATCTAGACGTTTTGATCGCGCCATATTGAATGACGTGACTAAAAACTGAGTCGCGTCAAACTATTTAGCGCGACTAAATGCCACGTCAGCGTTGACGGACACGTCGTCGAGGGGCGACCTGAGTCGCGCCAATCGGACCGGCGCGACTCAGGCAGGAGTCGCGGCAATCCGATCGGCGCGACTCCTCTCTGAGTCGCGCCGATCCATTTGACGTGGAGATGAGTCACGGCATATCAAATGGCGCGATTTACGTATTGATCGCGGCTTTTGAAATGGCGCGACCAAAAAGTCTAGATTTGCAAATCTAGTTCGGGAGGGTCTGTTATTAAAATATTACTTAAAAAAAGTTTAAATAATAAAAAAAATCCCTGTCCAGGCGGCACACCAGAATCGCCGACTTGTGCATGCATGCCTGAAATTTACACGTCGCCAGAGATCGCGATACAGCTGTACTCAGCTTATCTGTTCAATGCTCAAGATATGAAGGACCAGACGTACTCCCAATACCTTCCATGCCTATAGTATACTAGCGACTACTTGTAAACAATGTGTGCATTACGCAGCACTTCTCGCAATTGAAGCCGTCATACCCATCGGTCTATATGGACACTGTGCGGTATATATAAACTGCTCATTATTGCATGAATGTCTGTAGCATGTTGTGGATGCATATATATAGACCTGGTAGCCTCTTCCTGCTGACATGCTTTCCATATTTCTAGTTTAGCTAAAGCTTAGTCATGTGCTGTCTGTTGTAAAAGACTTTCGGTATTGTTGAACTTGACTGATTATTATTGTTACCGTAAGCAATACTGCTACGCATTACTATCTGGTATTATGCATACTATGGATCATAACAATTAGCACAAGTGAAGCCTCTCACTACTAAAAAAAAAAAGGAGATCCAACCTAGGAGGTGCTAGGTGGTTTTTCATTAAGAAGAAGCCTCTCAATACCAATACTTCCAACGTACGTATTTAGAGGTAGTATTATTAAACAAGGGCAATGTTGGCGTTGCTCAGGAACAATCCCTCTCTCTCACTCAAACTGATGATGTGAGGTAGACGAAGATGAACAGTAGATTTGCAGCAACGAACGCCGATGGGATTTGCTCGCCTGTATCTTGGCGATTTTTTTCCACTTGGACTCGGCAATTGACAACTGATTACAATGCGACTCTTCTAGGCCTAGCTACGCAGCACCCAAGCACCCACTCTTGCGACCTTCACGAGCACGAACGCATGCTGTCCCGGGCGGCGTCCCGGCCTTTTCTCGATCGTGCGTGAGCTGAACTGCTCTTCCGCGAGACTTGGGCACCCGCTCGTACCGAGAGACTTGCTCAAGCTGGACTCACCTCGTTTAGGGTCCAATATATGCGAGGCATGCAGTGTAAACGATGCAAGCCGCGCGACGTGCTCCCGTACGACTGACGGCAGCGTCGTATTTAAATGCCGTGCTGGTGAAAATCACTCCCCAGGATTGTAATGCTGTTGAAATGTGGGCGGAGACGAGATCGGACACAGTAAATGCGAGATTTGAGTTGCGGAGAAGGAACATTCAAATTGTGCCGGATCGTTTTCTCCATCTGGCTTGTGCGTGCATGGAAAGCTTCCTATTCAGAGCACGGAGCAGGGAACCATCGGATGGCCATGAAGCGTGTCCAGATGTTGTTGAGAGGCCCCAGGGGAGGGCGCACCGTGGGCAGCCGGCATGATGGCCGAACCACTGTTGAATGCTCGACGCCTGTAAGACCTGATGTATTCCCAATACTACCTCAGTCCCAAAATGTAAGTATTTGTTGACTTTTAAACATCACGTTTGACCATTCGTCTTATTCAAAAAAATTATGCAAATATAATTTATTTTGTTATAATTTGTTTTATTATTGGATATACTTTAAGCATGGCTTATTTAACTTTATAATTTAATAAAAAGTTAAATAAGACGAGCAGTCCAATGTGAAGTCTAAAAGTTAACAAATGCTTACATTTTGGAGCGGAGGGAGTACCTTCCATCCCCAGTAGCTTACCAGGTTTTGTAACATCGCCTGTACACACGTTTCTGTATAATGCAGAATTTCTTCAATCCCTACAGGCTACAGCTAATGATGGCGGTCACGTCAATAGTGTGTGTTGAAATCGGGTAAAATCCGGTGGAAGCGTTAATCCCTTGCTGGAAGGAAGGCCAAGATGAAGAGTACAAATCTTTATTGGCCTCGTTTTCTGTTTATTGTTTACCGCTGGAAGCGTGTAGCAATGTTGTGGATGCGTATATATATACTAGAGAGGCAGGCGCGCTCCGCCGCGCCCATACAGTGACCTAATTATGAGTATCAAACATCAAGAAAGAGGCACTAAAAGTTATTTGTTGTATTTGCAATTTAATTTTAGCCAACAGAGTATATCTCTCTCATTTTCTCCTTTTTTTTTCGGTGGCACATAAAGAGCCCAACAACTAATACAGAACCAGCAAAAAACATTAATAAAGTATCTTTTTTTTTTTATGGAAACTGGAGGGGTCTCCCCCTACAGTAATTTATTCAAATTTAATAAAAAAGAGTTCCAAATACAAAGATAGTCCAAAAAAGGAAAGCAAAAAACGAAAAATAAATCTGGCTAGTAATTTGCTTCTATCCATAACTTGATCTTGTCTGCTTTCTTAATACTAGCTCTATGGATCACCATGGAGAGCTCCTTGAAAAAATATTCTCTGCAATTCTGGACCGAGGGATCAGCATTGTTAAAAATCCAATTATTTCTGGTAACCCAGATACTCCATGTCATACCCCATTTCTGGAATATGTTGTGCATCCTGTATCAGTCCCTGGATCAGTAGCTGATACGCACAAAACACAGATATGATAATCAAAAGCATACTTCGAATTGGTAAATAAGCATAATACCTTATATAGGACCCTTAGCAGCGATACGATAAGGAAATATCCAAGTCCAACCAACCAGCTAACGGAGAAGCAGACAGCGGAAACCTTGGCCCAAAGCCACAAGCACACTTGAGAGGCAGAACCGAAAACCCAAACGTCGTCGTCTTCTACGAAGTCTTCTCCTACTAAACCAACAATCGCAAACGCGTGAGTACATAAGGTACTCAGCAAGCCCTACACTACACAAGGGTATATATACATGCATACTTGGTCTTAACAAGGAGGAGGCTATATGGTTTATTTGCAGCAAAGCAGCTTTATGCAGGGTTCACTAAAGCAAGACAAGGATTCATAGATAAAACAGGGAAATTAATTGTCAATATTTTAGTTGGTTGGCCCTGGGGGAGTACGGAGCCTTCCCGCCAGTTCCCAAGTTTTAGTTGGGCTTTCTGACCTCAAGGATCATACCGACCCGGCACATTTGCCATCACTTCCAAAACACGGGCTGACTACAACCCACTCACACGCCAAGGAAAGAGGGAAGTGGCTAATCCATACGTGCGCAACAATAATGTGTCATATGCCGTGACAACGTCCATCCGGATGAATTTTACACTCTGCAGAGGTTGTACATCTTTCCCCACGGGCTATGCACTCTTGTACGGAGAGTAACATAACGCCTAGTCCATATCCTCCGAGTAGTCTCACAATTCCACCACGAAATCACACCCAGAGGCTTGTAACATGAAAGGTCACACACTGGCACTGTACGCCTGTAAAAGGGGTACGTCATGCTCCTGTAACAAATAGCAGGATCCTGTAACATATAACAGGACTGGCGGCACTCCCGTAACCTATAGCGGGTTCCGCGAGCCGGACCATAGGTACGTTTCCTATGTCCTTTTCCTGAGCTTTCGTTGCCTCGACTGGCCTCCAGATGGCATTTGCAAGAATACCAGGAAGATAGGGTAGGTCCTTCCCATAGGGGTTCCGTGGTTGTACGAGAATCATTATGTTAACGGGCGTCAGAACCGGTCCTTATATGGCCGGGCAAGCACCATATCCCACACTAGGGGCCTATAACATCAACATCCATTCACTAGTGGCCTTGCCCGCAATCCAACCCATCCCATCATCACCGTCACCATCATCATCATCACCTAACACAGTTGTGCTACTCCCAAACCCAATATATATCACACACACCACCAAACTCATTTAACACAGTTGTAAAACATATATGTGTGTAAAGTGTAGCAATGTAGATACATTGCAGGGGTCCTAAGCATTCTAGTAGCAAGGTAAAAGTGCCATCATGGGAATGATGGAACTATCCTAGGGTTATCAAGGTGACGGGTAAACAAAGGGGTAAACAAGGATTCAGATATTAACGCCTAAGTAACCGACATCAATATCATTAAGCAAGTAGGACCATAGCTACACAATCAGTAAAATAGCAAGTAATGCACAATACTAGAGTAGGCTCTATAGGTGCGTTGCAAAAACAGTAGGTTCAATCATGATCAAGGAGATGTAGAGCTTGCCTTCACTAATTAGTCTTCTTCTTCACGTCCTCGTAATCCGGGTCCTCAGGTTCTTCTTAGAAGCTTGTATCTTCTGACTCGTATATCGGGGTCGATGTCTTCAAGTCCTTCGTCGAAGCTTGTCCTTGAAGCTTGTATCTTCTGAATCTTCTTTTAGTTCTTCCTCGAATCTCGCGTAAGCTAGCGTATAAAAAGATACCGTATAAATAAACTACCGCAAAGGAAAATAAGATCGAGAAGGACCAGACAAGATCCAATTAACTCCAATAAGAACCAATAGAACACCGATGTAAGCCAAAGGCACAAATCATGCATGATGCATTGGGTTTTACTTTAGGAGGAGCCTATTATCTTAAGAGAGACTATTAGGGGTGATGCATAGAGCACTAGGGCTTTTGATGTAAATGAGAGATGCTAAACCATGATAAATGCATGCGGGTAGGTGTAGGTAGAAACGACGTGTGTATGTGTTAGATGTACATTGGGCAGCATTACGGTTTTATATAGGTCGTAACCTATATAAAGGTTCATGCAACAACGTACAAGTGCAAGGTGTGTCACTTTAATTACCTATGTATGTTAGGGTATTAACTATTAGTGATTAGCTATTAATTACTTACTAAGGTTATTCCACTAATTATTTGTCATGAGCTAAGCGCATGACGATGGTACGTGTACGTGATTCTGCATGACATGGATGCATGGTTGCGAATAAAAGACAAGGATCAATCAATAAGATCAACTAGCAATTAAATAACGATGAAATAATAGATTCAATAAGTTCCAATGAGAGACGAATAACGAGAATAATAAACAACAAAGCTTGGTAGGGGTCGAGGGTAGTTAATAGATTAAGGTCGATTAGGCGATGATTGAATTAGGTTTGGGTTGTAAAAGAGTTGTGATGAAAAAGGTTGCTAGGTTATGGTATAGAACGGTACGACCAGATTGGATAGGCTCGTCGTCAAAAGATAAACGATCATTGGTGTGCGAGCTCGACATCACATGATTTATCGGCATAGGATTTAGGGTATTAGGTTATATGGCGATATAATATGAAAGATCGGGTAGGTTTACTGCTAGCGAGTGAGAGTGTATGCGCGACATACAAGGTTAAGACGGAAAGATGTATTGTGATGAGGAGGGTGCTAGAATGTGAGGCAAGGAGATATTGCATGATTGGTTAGGTTCAACGCTAAACGATAAAGCGGGTTGCTACAACATGCAAGAGTGATGTTGCATAAAGTGGCGATACGGAAGAACATCAAAAGGGAAGATTATATGGTATTGACAGGTTGTTGGTCCATTCTAGAGTTCCAAGAGTAGTACCAAAGGGTAGTACGCGTTTCTGCGAACGCATGGGCGCAAGAATCGCCCAAAACGGAGCTACAGTGAAGAAGATACATAGGTTTATAGGTTCCAGGGGCTTACTTGTAATTACAAAAATATGCCGTGGGCATATTTATAATTACAGAAAGTATTTAGGGACTGAAATGTAATTACAGAAAGTTTTGGGGACCAATCTGTAATTATGAAAAAGTTTAGGGGCTTTGGTGCAAAAAGACAGGGGCTAAAACATAATTACAGAAAAGTATAAGGTCGTTTCTGTAAAAATACAGGACCTAAACAGGAATAGAATAAAGATCAGGGGCTTATCTGCAAGAATACAGGGGCTGGGATTTTCTGGATTTTTCTGATTTATTTTTCTATTGGAAAAGCCATGGACCGTGTCCACGGGCTCTGTGGACCGGGGCAGGGGGTGCAGTCCATGGGTCCGTGGTGGACCGGGATGATCTGGGCCGTCGGATGGGGAAGGGATGGCCCGGATTTTATGTAGCCGAAGGGGTAAGTTCAATCTAATCCAGGCCGTTGGTTGCGGAAGGGACGGCGCGGAGGCGATGGGAGGTGGGCGCGGTGGTCGCCGGCGACAGAACGCGGCGGCGCCATTTGTGGCTCGCCGGAGATCGCCGCTGCGACGCTCCGGTGGCTTATCCGCGACGAGGAGAAGGCCGGGAGAGAGCGGAGGAGGTGTGGAGCTCACCTAGGCGGTCGGGTGAGGCTGAGGTGGAGCAAGGAGGGCTCGCGACGACGAGGGGCGGAGCGCGGTCGAGTCGCTCGTCGCGGGAGTGCCTCGGGTGGCGGAGCGGAGCGGAGAAGGGGGCTGGATGATGCGGCACGTTGACGTGGAGCTCGTCGGCGCGTCGTGGGACGCGGGGCTCGCTGCGGAGGGCGGATTTGGCGACGGCCGGCGGGGGAGAAGAAAGGGGAAAAGCCCAAATTGGGGCTCGGTGGTGGTCGAGGAGGGGAGGGGCGAGCTGGGCGAGGGAGAGGAGGTGCGTGCGCATCGAGATTTATAGGCGAACGAGAGGGATAGGGAGGAGGGAGGTGCTGCTGAGTCAAGGCGTCCGTCTCCGGTCATGGTCGTCGGGGCAGTTGGTGACGGGATGGCACGACAGGGGATGGGCGGCCATACCGGTGACGCGGTCTTGGCAGGGCTACAGCAGGGCGGACGCGATGAGTCGATGGGGGAGCTGACGATGGCGCGCGTCGGCGGCATGGGCGACAGCAGGTCGACATGACCAGAGGAGGGAGGAGGGGCTGACAGACGGGGCCCGCACGTCAGCGAGAGGAGGAGATGCAGGCCGCGCGGGCTGATCAGTTGGGCCGGGACGGTTTCGCGCAGCCCACTGCGGTTGGGTTGTGCTGGGCCGAGAGAAAGGATGCGGCCCACTGCGATTTT
Organism: Eragrostis curvula; assembly: GCA_007726485.1. Lineage (NCBI taxonomy): Eukaryota > Viridiplantae > Streptophyta > Magnoliopsida > Poales > Poaceae > Eragrostis > Eragrostis curvula. The sequence goes on from CM017444.1 coordinate 40,554,138, forward strand.
CTCAGAAAAAGAAAAGGGAGAAGGTGCGTGCTGGGCCGGACTGGACTGGAAAGGAGGAAGGGTTTCGGCCCGATAGGTTTAGGATAGGAAATGAGTTTTTCCTTTTCATTGGGATTTGAGTTTGATCAAATTTGAAATGGTTTCAAATTTGAATAGGAGATAAAATTGGTTTAGCACTCAAATGAAACTCCCAAAATGCATATGATGATTTTGCATGCAGGTTTAAATTCAGGGTTTTGAATTCAAGGTGAAATTTCCTAGAGATCTTAAATCAAACAATTATTTAATTTGTTGTAAAATCCAAAAGTTCAACTTTTAGTAAATTTTAAATGAAGACAAACACTTGAGCACTATTTTAATATTTGTAAATTTCATATTCTAGCTAGGTTTTAATTTATTTAGTGCATTTTGTTTTGAAAATTCATGGAAAGGTAAGAGTTGGACAAAAATTTAAATTTTTAGCGATTTTTATTCCTTTTGAACGCTTTGAAATTTTGGGGTGTTACACTCCAACACATTAGGATGATGACGTCCATATAACATCCAAACCTGAGCTTCCTTTTAAGAATGGCCACCATTTGGAGCATTGTCATATTTCTGCTGAATGATATCCCGATAGATTGCCAGCAAGCTTTGGCAAAATTGCATCTGTGGAATAAGTGCCTGGTAGTTTCTTCTTTCTGCAAGATACATAATTCACATGTATAATCATCGAGAAACATATGCCTTCTTCTTAGGACCCCTCTTACATTCAGCCTGTCCTTTATAAGAAGCCAGAAAAACACCTTATGTTTTGGTTGGCAAGATGACCTCCATAGCCATTTGTATGCTGGATGAACTGGAAGGTGTCCCATCAATAGCTTATAAATCCTAGCCGCAGAATAAGAAACTTGACCCCCCATACATTGCCAGACATCATTAACAGCCAATATTTCCATATTTGCTAGCAAGTTATATAATTGGAGGAACTGGTCATATGCCTCCACTGATAATGGTAGGTGAAACAAGCTTTCAAAATGCTCTATACTTCTGGCTTTCATCAGTGTAATACTTTTATCCTTTGCAAAAGAATATAATTCCTGCCAGGATAATTTGAGCACACTTGTATGCCAAAGATCTTCCCACAGCAGGATTGAGGCCTCATCTCCAGCTTTAACTTTTGCAATTCCTTTATATTGATCTAACAGCTTAACAATATCCCTCCACCAGAAAGATCCCTTTTTCTGGTGTCCTGGTAATTTTCCATTGGAGTAATAGTTATCCCATAAAAGTCTTACCCATGGAAGATCAGCCCTGTTGTAGAATTTATGCAGCATCTTCATCAATAAAGCTTCATTTTGGACCATCAGTTTTTTAACCCCCAGATCACCTTCACTTTTAGGCCTTTAGACCATGCTCCATGCTGCTAATGGGGGCTTTTTTGCATTGATATCTGATCCCCTCCACAAACAATGTCTTCTATAGGCATCCACCTGTTTAATAACAGTTTTATGCAGCCTGAATGTGCACATATGAAACGTCGGCATGGACGACATAACAGTGTCAACCATTTCAAGTTTACCACCTTGGGTTAAGAATTGGACACATCCAACTAGCCTCCTCTCAATCCTTTGAACCACTGGTAGAAAATCAGCCACTGAGGGCTTGGTTAGTCCCAAAGGCAGGCCAAGATATGTGAATGGCATTGATCCACCTTGGCATCCAAAAGTATTTGTAAGAATTTCCATCCTCTCCTGACTTACATTTATAGGCACCATGACTGACTTACTATAATTTACTTTTAGACCAGTGGATTCAGCAAAAGTGTGCAGTAATGATTTTAGAACAATTAGTTGACGTGGACATGCCTCCATCACTAGCAATGTGTCATCAGCATACTGAACAATAGGGAAGTCAGATCCTGCTCTCAAAGGGATTGGCAGCTTAAGAAGTCCCATGTCTTTAGCTTTGTTGATAATTGATTGAAGGAGGTCAGCAGCAAGCACAAACAGCAATGGGGAAAGTGGATCTCCTTGTCTAACACCGCTCCTACAATGAAAAACCTTCCCAGGGACACCATTCAAAAGCACAGCTGAGGTACCTGATTCCATAATACCTTTCATCCACATTAGCCATCTAGAGCCCAAGCCTTTTTGCTGAAGGATATCCAGTATCACTTGATGTTCAACTTTATCAAAAGCTTTCTCAAAATCTAATTTTAATAGTACAATCTCTTTCTTTGATTTATGGCAGATATGTAGGTACTCAAAAGACCAGGCTAGGCAATCTTGAATACTCCTTGATTTAATGAAACCATATTGATTTTGATGCACTAGCTTCAGAATAACTATCTGCAGTCTATTTGCAAGGAGCTTTGTTATGAGCTTGATGGAAGAGTTTAGCAAAGAGATTGGCCTAAAATCAGCCACCATTACTGGGTTATCCTTTTTAGGTATTAAAGTAATAAAGGACCCATTTATGCTCTGTAGACAGATATCCCCCTCATAGAAGCCATTCACAAGATCATAGAAGTCAGAACAGATTATATTCCAGCATCTTTTGAGGAAGTCCCCATTAAAACCATCTGGCCCTGGTGATTTATTAGATGGCAACTCATTTACAACTTTGTCTATTTCCTCCTTTGTAAAGGGTGCTTCAAGCCATTCGAGATCTGAAACAGCCTCCATTAGTTCACTAAGATTGAACTGCATAGCTGAGAATTCTGAGGTCCCCAATCTATCTTTATAGGCCTCCCATATTAGAGTGGCTTTTCTTTGATGGTCATGCACTACATTCCTAGAGTTGTCAGAGAGGCTCTTGACAGCATTTTGTCTATGCCTTATTGTAGCTCTGGCATGGAAGAAATTAGTTGGAGCATCTCCAAATTTTACCCACTTAATGTCTCCTCTCTGCTTCCAGTAGATTTTCTGATTTTTTAAGAGCTTTGCCAAATGATCTTAGGCAAGAGTTCTGAAATTCCACTCTTCCACAGATAGGTCTCTCATTTCTTCAAAGGTGTCTAACATTAGGATCAGAGACTTAGTACTAGCAATTGTGTTTGATAGATTTGAGAGATTTTTGGCCCAATCTTTCAATGCTTTCCTCAGATTTTTGAACTTGGCTGTTAACTTTCAAGCTTTGTCTTCTTGCCAGACAGGCATATCCCAGGCTTGCTTCACCACTGTGTCAAATTCCTCATGCTCCATCCAAAAGTTCTCAAATCTGAAGATTTTGGCTCTTGGAATATATGTTTGGATTTGGATCAGACATGGGACATGATCAGAAGTGTCTCTTGAAAGGGCTGAAACTGAAGTGGCTGGAAATTCAGTTGTCCAGCAGGTTGAAGTGAAGAAATGATCCAGCTTTTCTAGCAATGGATGCAACTGCTTATTTGACCAAGTGAAGTCTCTCCCTTGTAGTGGCAGTTCCACTAGTCCCTGTGCACTAATGGCTTCATTAAACATAAGCATTTCATTTATATCACCCCCTGGTCGGTTTCTCTCTTCTGGTGATCTTATTAGGTTAAAATCACCAGCTAGCATCCAATTAGTTTCAACTGGCATGTCAATCTCTTTAAGCCATTGCATGAATGAGACCTTTCCATCTGGTGTGCAAGGCCCATAGATATTAGTAAGGAGCCATTTTGTTTCAGAATGGACTGAGCATAGCTCAACTGTCAAACTATATTCATTCATGAAGGATAAGGTCCCCTGAAATCTAGCACTTTTCCACATGGTAAGACATCCACCTGAAGCACCAACTAAGGGCAGGAATTCAAATTTACCAAATTGAGGGCCACTAAAATTTCTCAGATATTTCAGATCAAAATGTTCTCTTTTGGTCTCTTGCAGACAAACTATATCACATTCTGATTCAGATATTTTGCTCCTGATAGCAGTCCACTTTGCATCTGAATTAATACCTCTAATGTTCCAACAAAGAATTTTCCAATCCCTTCCCCTATTCTGTTGTTGTGTATCCATATATAACCCACCATTTGTGAAGAGGAAACCATGCGCCCAGCACATGGCCAATAGAAGTTGCATTAGGCAACATGAGCAATAGAAAACCACAGCATTTTGCCATACAAAAACACCAGCGTGTGCATCGAAGTAACACATCATTCGTCCAGGACCAGTGTATATACTGGAGTTCATGTGACCAATATGAACATTGGAAGATAGCAACCATCATCATATAGAGACTTATTAGGGACCAGTTTAGATACTGGATGACATCAGCCAAAGTGAGGGACCAGTATAGCCACTGGATGATATTAAACTCCACCACATAGTGCAATATAAGACTTCCATTAACTTGACGACCCATAGAGTAGTTTTTAATCATTGTGCCCCAACAAAAGTAAAAGGTTTTGACCCACTGAACGACACTGCTAATGATTAAACAAAAGAAACCTAGATACTTAAGTAGAGAAATCAGAAACTCTCTATTTGCTGATCTTCTTCTTGGTCTTATCGACATCCTTGGACTTCTTGGGGTCACTATTTGAGGCCTCCTCCTTCCTGGTCTTCTTGGAGATGACTTTAGTTGTCACTTTGGCAGCACCAATACTCCCTTTTGCCTTTCTCTTCCTCTGGAGAGCCTCATTAGGTAGTTCCTCAGGAGCCATCTTAGCCACCTTCACCCCTAGCTCCTTAAGAACCTTGGAACCCAGAGTAGGAGGTGCTGATCTGCATGCAATGCAGTTAACTCCAGAGCAAGTGTCATGCTTGAAGCCTTTATCTTTGTTTGTGATTCTTGGGCTTCTTCTAACTTGAGTGACCACCAAAGGAACTGTGTTTGAGCATCCCTTCCCTTTAAATTCAGAGCTCACATTTTCCTCATCACTTGGTCCTAGGCTTGGCTGCTTTGGGTGTGCTTGGAGAGGAACTATCACATACTGCTACATCTTCACCATTAGAACCCAGGAGAGTATCATCAAGTGCCTCAGTGTCTGCATCAGGGGTGGCCATTGCAACATTTTCTGAGAAGTTTGTATTCTGCACTTCATCTTCATCTATAACCTGACAGGTGAGTTTGCTTTGGACAGGGCAAGTTACAGGGATCATGTAATCTGTGATGTATGAGTCATCAGACCTTTTTTGAGATGATCTGCCATGCTGGGGATTGAACAAATTCCTTGACCCATTTGAAATATTCAGGGTTCAGCAACAGAGCTGTAATGCAAGGAATCCAATCTTCAGGTATGGAGACCTTATTCAGATGGCTACCAATTGGAGAGAAGTGTTTAGCCCACAGCCTGACACAATCAGGATTCACCTTGGTCTTATTTGCTGACGACAGATAGTCCTCATACCCTGGGTCAGCAGATAGAGGAGTCCCAAACTCCATCATTCCAATTTGAAAGTCCTGCTGAGCTTCCATTTGGAAGTCATTGTTATGATTGATGGGAGCAGGACCATGCTGCACCTGCACAGCATCATTCAGATTTGGGATTGGAGCACCCACAGCTTGGAGTGCAAGGACTACACCTAACTCAGGATTGGCATCTAGTTCCATGGGCTCATCAAAGTTATCAACAGGCTCTACATCTCCCATGACTATATTACCAACAGGTTCAGCATTGAGATTTATCTGATTCTGCATCCCTGCCTGCTCATTCACAGCCTCCACCTGCTCTGCCTCAGCTCCCTCTGGTATTTCAATGTTCAAGTCAAGTTGATTCTGCACATTCATGGGTACAGCTTCCAGGGCTTGCTGCTGTTGGGAGTCATCAGGCACCACATTCAAATCAGCAATTACATTAACTGAGGAGTCAGAGCCTTGAGCAGGACCATCAGAAAGGCTGAGGCTTATCTGTGGTTGGGGTTCATGAAGCTGATCAGGGACTTCAGGTTCCACAACTTGATTCACCTGCTCTGCTTGCTGAGCTGCCTGAAGAATGGCTTCTAGCTCCTGCATGTTTTCCTCCTGCGCTTGATCAGCTGGCAAATTGAGATCAAAGTTTATGTCCTCTTCAGCAGCATTGTTCTGCTCATTGTCAGGCCAAACACCCCAATTGTTGACTTGTGGACCATTGTCAAATAATTCCTGGTTCACAGGGGCAACTGCATGTCCAAAGGCTTGCTGACCAAAGCCAAAGAAATCAAATGGCTGGTCATCGCCCACTTGTTCAGGAGGAGGGACAGGGTCTTCATCTCCAGGCTCATTGCCAAGCATCCTCTGGGTGAGGATTTCACATTGTACAGTCCAACTGTTGCTTCTGAAGTCATGACCTTCAGTTATCACAACCCATCGAGGGACAGACTCAAGTGTGGCCACCTTAACTCTAATCAAGATTCTAGCTAGATTCCCCAGGTCCTTCTCCCAAATCTCAAGCTTTGCAAAAGGTCTAATGGCAGCCTCAATGTGTTCTCTGCTCCAGTAATCAAGGGGGAAGCCAAGCAACAGTAGCCAGCATTCACGATTAAAATAAACCGATCTCCTATTGTTGCCATCATTGTGTCTACAGAAACTGATATCAATATCTCCAAAGGGGTGCAAACCAGTATCAGCAAGCATGTCACGATCCTGAATGCTCTCAAACCGAACGTAAGCTTGCCCAAAAGGGCATGGCTGTATGCTCCTAACAGGTATCCTGATGTGCTGAGTGAAGAAATCATGTAGGACATCCCTGATGTGGATGAACGGTACCTGATGATGTGGCATGGGATGAATTCTTGCTATGGCAACGTCCTCGTTCCTTGGCGCAGCTCTGCCACAGATAGCTCTAACCATTGTGTCACGACCCGGCACTTCAATCCGCTCATAGATCCTCGGGATGAAAGGAGCAGGGTCAATGTGGTTGTACGCCATCGGTGACTCCTCTGGGGTTGGAGTCGCCTCTGGCGATGCTCGCTGGCTAGTAGATTGAATCGGCGAGGGAGGAGAGCTGGTTTCAGGGTTTTTGGTTCCCAGCCGCAAATCCAAAGAAGGCGAAGAGTCGGGGTTTCCAGGGAAGGAAATAGCTCTGTTTCCTTCATTGTTTATGTCTTGATCTCGTGGGCCACCACTGGCCCCAGGTGTCAGTGTCTTCTTGGGAATGTACCGCAAATTGACTCTTGGCTTGGTGTTGACATTACCGACCCTTGGACTTCTGTGGCCAGAAAAGTTTTGGGCAGGACCGTACAAGCAAAATCGAGCTATATGACCCCAACCCAAGCAAACTTTACATTTAATTCTGTTCTTGCAAAAGGCCCGTGTATGTGTATTGCTTAAGCATCTTACACACCTAAATCTTGCAGGCTGCCTCTGGTCTTTTGGCCTGTTTACATTGGGCCCAAGAGTAGACTGGGCTTGGGAGTTCAGCCCATTATCTTTCCGGAGAGGAGCAGGATTTGAAATTTGAATTCCCTCCCTTTGATCATCGCTAAACCGATCCGGGAATTCAATACGATCAAAGACAGATTTTTGGGGAAATTGCAATCTACTAAAAACTGATTTCTTGGGCAGAGTATCCAAAGACTTATGAATACGATTAAACACAGAAGTAACTGGGACCGATTGTGAAGCATTACCCGATTTTTGTAGAGGCTGTTTGATCGGGACAGCATTGGCACCAGAGAGGATTTTGCTTCCACGAGATTGTTCTTGATTTCTTGAGCGGGTCACTTCTGCATAAGTTTTCTTCTTCTTTTTGCCAAGAACTTCTGTCCACTCATTGCTCTGTTCCTGTTCCCACCTCTGCTCTTCCTGCAGAGATTGCGGACCTCCATTGCCCCATAAGTGAAAAAGGACTTTGAATGCCTCACACTCAAATGATTTCAAGTTGTAGATATAGAATCCAACTTTCTTGCAGGATACAGAGAATTTATAGACACGATCACGCAGTTCTTCAACCTTGAAAGATTGAGCACTACCACCAAGCACAGCTTGTAGAATGAGTGCCACTAAGAAAGTGGTGAGTCGAAACTTACATCGACCGACCGAAAGCACCAGAAAAAAATCCCCCAATCCACAATTGGGAGAGAAGACCACCGGAAAACGGAACCTTCGCCAGATTTCCGCCTGTTGCCCAAGCCCTGGGGAATAATCCAAGGAGGGCAGATCTGCCATCACCGCCGCCGCCGCCGGAGAAGAGAGGGAGGAGAGGGCCCCCCAACCAGGACCAGTCTCCATACCACAAAAGATGGGTATCAGAGAGAAGATCAAGGCATGGCGAGGCCTTTGCGCCGATCAGGTGTTGGATTTGGTGGCTAGACACGGTGATCGCCGGGGATCGCCATGAGGGGACGCTCCGCACTTTCCGGATCTCGTGAGGCCGCAATAAAGTATCTTCTGTTGAAATTAATGTTCGAATTTAAATAATTCCAAGGATCAATATACTTTGTGCTTGCAATGAGGTTCCAGAGTGGAAAACTCCAGTGCTCCAATATAGCCTGCGGGTCCCAATTGCATGCTCCAAAACGAAAAGTATGACTGTATGAGTCCTGTGGCCTGTGGGTACCGCTAGAACCTCTCTCCATTTTCTTTCTTGTATGCGTTTCCTGCGCTGGCAAGCGCGTACGCAGGAGGTTGACCACGCGGCCATAGGATTCCATGCGGATCGACAGCAAGAGTCTGTCAGCCGGTATAGAAAAAAAGGCTCTCTCGGTTGCTCCGCCATGCCATAACTCAGCATCTATCTATCTCTCTCGCTCTCTGCTCCAGCCGAGTACAACAACACACAGCCTCAGCAGCAGCATCCCCGCGCACACCATGCCTGGTCCAAGCGCACACAGCCTTCACAAGCTTTCCCATGGCTGCAGGGCACTCCACCCAACTGAACTCCATCCCCAACCTGCCCTGTTCCCGTACTCACCTTGCTTGCGCGCCAGATCCAGCGAGCTGAAAACTCCAACTCTCCCACTCGAATCAGCTTCTTCTTCATTGTACCACGGAGCAGCGAAGTCCAGGTGGCTTCGGCTGCACCAATGCATCGACGACCCGTCCGCTGTCAGCAAGGCCGCAAATCCAACCTCGGCCACCAGCTGAGTGGGCGGCCTGGTTATCAACTTGAAGCCACTAGTGGCGGCACGGTGGGCATGGCGGCCAACGTCGACCCCAAGCAACGTGCCCAGACCCGAGGACCCGTTCCGCATCTGGCGAAGGGCCGGCCAGCAAATTCATGCCCAGACACCAGGTGAGTCAGCGGGAGCGGGATGCAGGCCTAGCTCTCCACCTCAGCCAGCCACTCGCGGCACGGCGGCTGGGCATGGCGGCCCGTCGGCGCCGAGCATCGTGGCCCACGAACGCCAACCGACGTACGGACTATGGAGGCAGCTGGTGCCATGACGGCCCACGGCCTGTCGACGGCGACCGACGTACTGGAGGCAACGTGGTGACCACTGAAGGTGGCCACGACGGCCGGAAACGGCGTGCTTCCACAGTACGCGTCCACGCCGCCCCGAATGCTGTGGAGCGGCGGAAGTGTTACCGCTTCAGCTTTAGACTATGGCCGATGCCTGCCTGCTAACGTGCTTTTTTGCAACTCTCTTACCTTTACTGTCGGCAGAGCTTACACATGTGTTGTCTGGTTCTGTCAAACAAGAGAGAGAGAGAGAGAGAGAGAGAGAGAGAGAGAGAGAGAGAGAGAGAACATGTGTTGTCTGCTGTAAAGGACTTTTGCTTGTTTAACTTGTCAGATTATTTATTTATTTATTTTTTGCAAGGACTCGGCAGTCTGTCATCAAAATAAACTTCCTTTTTCCGCTTTCATCCATTTACTTCTATGTTACGTTCATACAAGCTGCTAGATGATTAGATTTTGGAGTCACCTGGCCAATGGCCTTCCCATGCAGCTCGAGCACCTGGTTCTCCAACACTATCCCCGGAACCACGTACCATGGATGCATCGAGAGGTGGACCTCCCATGCGACACGCTATGAAACAAAGTGTAACCACATAACAGCACGTGCAGCGTGGACGTACTGTCACATTGTGAAAGATATGGAGATGCATTCCAGCCGTGCGGATTCACCCGAAGTGGGTGAGGATGCACGTTGCAGCAAGGCAGCTCAACGACGCAGCAGACTGTGGAGGTGGCACCCCATAATATCCAACTTGCTCATGCGCGCTGAAATTTAAATGTCGCCAGACATCGCGACACGGCTGTAATCAAGAACTTAGCTGTTCAATGCTCAAGATCTGAAGGACCAGACGTCTCCCAATACCTTCCATGCCTATAGTATACTAGTGACACTACTTGTAAACAATGTGTGCATCATGCAGCAGTCTTCGCAATCGAAACCGTCATGCCCATCGGTCTATATGGACACTGTGCGGTATATATAATATGTTCTCTATAGTATGAAGAAATATAGACCCGGCTGCCTCTTCCTGCACACATGCTTTCCATATTTCCAGTTTAGTCAAAGCTTACACATATGCTGTCTGTTGTAAAAGACTTTTGGTATTGTTGACTTGGGCGGATCATTATTATTACTGTACACAATATTGCTACGCATTACTAGCTGGTATTATGCATACTATGGCTCAGAACAGTTAGCACAAGTGAAACCTCTCAGGCTCTCACTACCAATACTTGCAACTAGTATTTAGAGGTAGTATTATTAAAACGAGGGAAATTCAAAAACAAAGAAGAATGGCATAGTAATAATTTGTTTCTTTGAAAGGTCAAGTTATTTTAGCATGTTCACGAGCCTCACCAACTCCTTCAAGGGATCGGCAGGTGGCTTTAGATGCTACATTTGCCACGTCAGGAATGAGGAAGGGGCACTGCTATGGATCTGTAGGGGCAGATGTACAAATATGATCTTAATGGCATACATAACCTAATGTAGGTAGAGTATCATACCTTGGATTTTAGATCTTGATATGTTGTTGGTAGTCCGCGTACCTTTTGTTATATACAGCTGTGAGTACCTTTTGTTAATAGCGTTCGTCCTGATTTCTTATCTGAATGGCAAAGACAATTCCTCATTTCTGATTCTAATATAGCCTTTGGCTTAGTTAATCAAAGCCCCGGTTGGTCTCAAACAATAAAAATGTGTACGATCCTTTTGTTGCATACTGTAACAGACTGACAGTAATGACACGTCAAACTGTATTCACTTCTTGATCCAGATGCAACTGCAGAAGGTTTCGAGGCAGCACCAAGATGGATTGCGGTACAGTTGCATTTGATGTCGGGGTAGGGGCACCATGGCCAGCCGGGACCACCGGCAGCTGCAGCTCTGCCTTGACCTGCATCCTCGGTCGAATGCTCTGCGTCTGCAAGGCCTGATGTATTCCCAATACCTTCCATCCATAGCCATGTAGTTCTTCCATCCCTACAGCTAGTTATGATCGTCACGTCCAGGTGTGTGTTGATGCCGGGTAAAACGTTAAACCCCTTGGTGGAAGAAAGTTAAAGATTGGTAGCATATATTATCTATTTTGGCCATGTTTTGTGAATTGTCTACTATACCTGGACCGATGGACGCGTGTGGCAATGTCGCGGATGCGTATATATGGGCGATGCTTGCCAGCCAGCTAACGTGTTTTCCATCTTATTATGGCTGTACTATCAGCAATAAAGGATAGACAAACCCCATCTTTCCAGTTTAGCCAAAGCTAGTCTGCTGTACGTAGAGTGCTTTCAGATTATTTTTATTTTGTTTTCAAACATATGGATTCTGCTCTTTTCACAATGGGCTTGCTTGCGACATACGTAGAGCAGACCACGACGCAAGCCGCGCGGGACGCGCTCCCATGCGAGAACGACGCGACGTCAGAGCTCCACTGGCTTGGGCACAACCGCAGAAACCGGCCATCCGCCCAACTGCCTATACGTAACAACATCCAAATTAAGAAGATAACTAACTATATTAAGTGCCCAAAAGGTTTCTTCATCTTGCAACAGACTCCTCTCCTTCGTCGTCGTGGTCGGCATGCCCAGCGCCCTCCGCCTCTCGCCCACGGGTGCATGGTTTGTCAGGCTAACCCGGCGAGATCCAAGATGCATCCTCGTCGCCGCTCACAGCCAGTTTTTGGCCTTCTTTGCCGCCGGCTCCGGCTCCTCATCGTCCTTACGCCAGCTTGGAGTTTGCCGCGCGCTGTCGTTTCCTCTCCAAGCGCAAGGACAAGGCCACAGCATCCGACCACGATCGAGATGAGACGAGGAGCCGGAGCCGACGGCAAACAAGGGCAAACTCGCGGTGAGCGGCGAGGAGGCTGCGTCTTGGCTCAGACAGGGCAGCCTGACGACCATGCACAGGGCGTCTTGTACGGGAGGCTCACGTGGGATTGTTCGACACGGGCAGCCTATCGGGACCTACTCGATCGCCATCAGGCTCAGAGGATCGGCGGCGCAGGTCTGTCATCTCATCTCATCTCATCTCATCTGGATAGGGAGGTGGTGCTTGTCACGCAGGTGTTGTGCCGAAACAGAGCAAGCAACGGAAACAGACTTCGGGCCTCATGTTAGGAAAGGTCCAATTAATCCAACCAACATGGGCCAGTCTACGTTACTCTGAGAGTTCAGTCCGTCAAGGCGTCAACTATTGCTCACAAGTTCAGGGTAAATGTTCAGATTCTCGTTGTGGTCTTTTCTGTTAAAAATCCAGCAAATCAAGCCCAACACTTTCGCTTCCTTCAACATTTATGTACTTTTACTCGGTTCCATTTCTTTTACTATGCAGATGCAGATGCAGTAGCTCGCTGGCAAAACTACTACTTGCTGTACTGAATTTCTTATATGGAACTGCTCATATCGTTTCACCAGTTTGACAGAGTTCAAACGAAGCTGCTCCTGAAAGCTCAAACATACATGACGATGCCCGTTAAACAAGAGAAGAAGATGTTCGCGGAAAAAAAAAACAAGAGAAGATGATGCAGTGTCTGGCCCATGAGCTACCTGCTGACTTCATTGTCAGTGTAGCGTGGAGCTCCTGGTTGCACAACAAACGCTCAAACTGAGCCTGCCACATATTTTGGCAGTCCGTCACGGACATTTCTCGCGCTCTCCAACTCATCGCTTCAATTCTGCTGCAATTTCTGTGACCATGCCTTAGCTTGAGATCGAATGTATTCTCGTGTTGTGTGATTGGTTTGGATTTGGTTCCAAACTCCCTTTTTTTCCGAGGATTCTAAGCTCCAAATTGACAGTGTTGTATGCATAATTCTTACCCTGAATGTTTTGTTGGCATCATTCGGATATTTTGCTCCTTTTTTTGACTTCAAAATTCTTCGTTTCGTCATTCCTGAAAATTTTTCAATCTTCAATTTGGAACCCTTGCATCAGCTATATATATTTTCAAAAACTATAGGTAAAAATAGTTCTAAAACAAAGGAGAAATATATGAATCAAGTAGACATTGTATTTTTAAGCCAAGTCTTCTTTTAATTAGACTGAAAATGGAACCCGCCCCTCCTTGGTCCAAACATGGAACTCAATTTTGCTGTTCGGAAAGCATTTACGCCGAATCGCCTTGTTCGCTGAAGGAACACGATAGAACTCCACAGTAATGTCAACCCTCTTGAGGACTGCTGCGTTGCATCTTGACAGCAATAACATCACCAATTCCTCATGTTTTCCTGAACCGTTGAAGGAATGGATGTCTATCTCTTCCATTGAATCAAAAGTGATGTTGTCCAATATGTAACTTGCTTTAAGACAGTGAACAACTACTCGATCCAGATGCAAATTCATAATTTCTCGGAGGCATCACAAAGATGGATCGCGGTGCAGTTGCATTTGATGTCGGGGTAGGCGCACCATGTCCAGCCGGCACCCTCGGCAGCTTTGGCTTGACCTGCACCCACAGTGGAATGCTCTGCGGCTGCAAGCCCTGATGTATTCCCAATACCTTCCATCCATAGTCGCTCGACAATATTCGTAGGGATTATTGCGTTTTTACCCCCGGTTTGCCTTTCAATTGCGATTTTACCCCTCTTTTTCCAATTTTATGATTTTACCCCTGGTTTTTCAAATTGAAGCGTGATTTTGCCCATACTAGGGGTAAAATCGCAATATTTTTATTGCGATTTTGCCCCTGATAGGGGTAAACTTTGTCTTCGTTTTGAAATTCCAGGGGTAAAATCGCAAACTCTAAATTCCAGGGGCAAAATCACAATTGGAAGGCAAAGTAGGGGTAAAAACGCAATAGCCCCATATTCGTAACATGCATGGCCTGTAAACATATACGTACATGATGTAGTCCTTCCATCCCTACAGCTAGTCATGGTCGTCACGTCCATTGGTGTGTGTTGATGCCAGGTAAAAACGTTAAACCCCTTCCTGGAAGAAAGGCAAAGATGAGTAGCATATATATTATCTACTGTACCTGGACCGATGGACGCGTGTGGCAATGTCGCGGATGCGTATATATGGGCGATGCTTGCCAGCCAGCTAACGTGCTTTCAATCTTATGACTGTACTATCAGCAATAAAGGAGTGACACCCCCATCTTTCTAGTTAAGCCAAAGCTACCATGTGTGGTCTGCTGTAGAGGGCTTTCAGATTATATTTATTTTTGATTGGCAGGGACTGAGTAGTCGATTGTCGAGGAAGCTCCTTTTCATTTGACCCATCTGCTTTCATGACACGTTAATACAGACTGCTTGAATATTAGCTAGACCTGGTGACCCTGCATGGTTTAAATTTAAACAAAATCTAAACCCTTAAAGAACCAGTTAGGAGAAAAATCAGTTTTACCCTACCAAATTATCTACCCTGCTATCTAAACCGTCCTGCCATATTGTGGACCCAATATCCAACGCACCGAATCGTTTCGGGCATCGCCGAGCGTCACGCCCCCTCCTCTTCCCTCCCCTTTACGTTGATTGTTGCGTTACAGTGACGCTAAAAGTTGATTTTTTTTTCACCCGCGACTCCACCCCCGTACCCCAGACTATTGGAATCAATTTCGTGGCCTTCCATAAGAGGTTTCGTACTCGCCCGCAGCATCCGTCCCGCAAATCACGCCTGCCTTTCCTTCTCTTCTTCCTCTCTATCTATTCCTCGATCCCGATTTCCATCACCACCCCGTAGACCATCTCGTCCCTCCCGAGCGGCGTGACCTGCCGTATTCCTCTTGGCGCAGCGGTGGCGGGGCGAGGCGGCGGCGGGGCAAGGTCGCTGCGCGGCGGTAGCGGGACGAGGTCGCGGCGGCGGCGGCGGGGCCAGGTCGAGGCGGCGGCGGCGGGGCGAGGTACAGGAGGACGAATCGTCGCCAGGATGGCAGGATCTGCCCAGTGGTACAGGAGGAGGCCCCTTCCAGGTCGCCGCTCGCATCGTCTCCGATGCCGGCTTCTCCGCCGTCGTCTCCCTCATCCCCTCCACGAGGACACCACACCTGGTTCCTCACCTCTTGGTCGCTCCGTAGCTATATCAATTCGACAAACGACCCTCAAGAACCTGGCCTGCAGCCTCTATTGGCAGAGCAGGGCTACCATTGTGCTGCTGATCTCAAGGACGACACATTGGTATGTTTCTTTATCTCAATTAATCTTACGGCGCCATAAAATTAATCGGTCCTAATTTTATTGTATTGAGATGCTACTTCAATTAACTTTTTCCTTTTTGTGTATGGGACGCACCCAGTATTTATCAATTTGTTAAGCTTTGGTAGAAACTTGTTTAGTTCTGTTGATGTTCACTACTACAGATTGGAAAATAAATTAAAAACCAGTACAGACCAATGTAACGTTAGGGAAGATGCATTGCCCTATTTGGTACTTGGATGTGATCCTTGCTACAGGTTGGGGTCCTGCACTATGGCTAACTTCGCCTCAAGATTTAGCATACAGCGGTCCGATACAAATCTATGGATTTTTTAAATATTTCTGTTTCACAGGTCTAGATGAACTGTACATGTTTTTTCTTTCAATGGTTTCTTTTTTCCATATAGAATCAGATGTTGATGCGCCATTCTTTATGAAATTGCGCCTGGTTCTTTTTTTTTTTTTAACATGAATCTTCTATAACATGTCCTGATCCCATGGACTGCTCAGTTCATGCCTGTATCAGTTATGCTTGTGGTGGAGGCAGGGTTCGCTATGGTTTCTGGACATGTGAGACATAGAAAGAAAAATGAAATCCTGTGCAGATGTTTAGTATGATGGACAGTGCTTGTTTGTTTTGCCTCGAGCTTTCTACTGTTTGGAATGCATCCATATGAATGTTTTTGGTTGCTTCTCAAGCAATGTTGTACCCTGACCGTACAGAAGATTGAAGTTAGGCATGTTATAATAACTAACAAACACCTCGCTTTATGGTGTGTAGTGAAATAAACATCTAAACATGAAATTTATACAAATGCCTGGTTTTATGGTGTCCCCTTTCAGCATGGTGCTGGAGCTTGGTCATTTCACTGGTTCTCTATGCTTGGTGGCATGGTGCTGCAGCTTGGTCAGTACTGGAGGAGATAGCTGATTCTAAGATTTTCCTTGAAATGTTTTTTCTTTCAATTCTGCTCTCTTTATTTTTTCAGTGCCACACTGCATACTTTTGGCTTTCTTACCCCTACTCACGAGTTGTAGTTGCTGCGAGTAACAACTAGGTTTATTGTTTATGGGACTAATAATAGAAAGCTGATGTGAAACTCTTTTTTCTGTACAGCCTTGCTTTCGTAAGCCTATGATACTGAAACTTGCTAGATTATTTATCTTATGATAATTATAGCCCTGTCTGTTGGGTGTTTCTTATAGTACTGTTTTTCTTGATGATATATAAAGTTGCCAGAGCCGGTGTCCAGATTCTACTTCGTTGTTGACGCCGTGGCCGTCTTGCTCATCTTGCGATATGATAACAGTTCAAGTTAGCAATGCTAACCTTCTCTGCCATCGGTGAATTTAAAACCTCTTAATGGTGTACCCTGCACATGTTCATTTCATTAGCTTGCATTTTATTTCCCTGAAATTTTCACTGTTATGGCTTTGTCTTATTAGCTAGAACTACGACTGACCATTAATAACAATGCAGAATTTATACAACACTTACTACTGTAATTTAATCTTGCACCGTTTTCCTACTGCGGTCAGTGAAAGATTTAACACGACGTTTTCGTAGCAAACAAGTTCATATCATTTTCCCCTAACTAGATATGCATGTACATTTTTTAGCGAATTCAGTTGTTACAGGTATTTTCCAGCATGAATTGAAGTTTTAACTGTGTCCTCTATTATCGCAGCTATGTATTTCCTAATTGATCTACTTATCCTATGTTCTGATTTGTTTCTTTTCTGTTGTTTTCAGGTTTGCTCCAGGTGATCAAGGTGTGGGGCATGTGGGGACTCCTGATCAGGATAATGCAGAGCCATGGGATTGTTCATGGTTATGATTGATTGCAAGGGCGCATGTCAGAACAGCACGACGATCATATGTTTGTATTGGTTTTCATGACAGTATTGAAAATAATTAAAGCAAGGTGCAAGGTAACTAGGAGACTACCTATCCTAGAATTTTACTAAGATAATGCTTTCTGTAATACTATCATCATCAGTATATATCACTGATGAATCCTAGATGAATAGCATCTGTGATTTGTCCATGGAAAATGCTACTCGAGAACAGTTTTCTACAATTTGATATGTAGGGTGGTCATCTAGCATATTTTCTGGGTGAACTTTTGCTTGTTGCATTGTAGTTTGGTCGACACAAATAGCATTCAGGTTGTTGAAGTCGCATACTTGGATTCTAATTTTCCCATACAGTTGAGGCCAGCTAACCGTATGGTCTGTTCAGTTTCTTTTATAGGTAAGTTTGATTGCAAAACCAAGATTTTCCTCATCTTTTCGTGTCTTTGTTTCTCAAAGTTTCTGAAGTTAAATTAAAACCTATAATACTTGTGATGTGTGTCCACTCTCCAGGCAGAGAGAAAAAAATAGGTTGTAATTTCTGAAGTCTAAAGGATTTATTTATGAGCTATGATTGATTTTGTTTCACCATGTATAGCTAACAATTTGCACTTCTTTTAGCCTGGCTACATCTATGGTGTTCCCTTTAATTGATGCATAAACTTCGAAGATTTGTTCTGCATCTTGAAACTTCAATTATTGTCATCTTTCTTGGCAGGCTGCTTCATCTGCAGAAGAAAGAGCTGGGGTGGGAATGATAAGTTGGCCAGGATCCTTGTTTTCCTAAACGGAATTAAACACCGTTTAAACGGCATCTAAACGGTAAACGGGTGACCACCGTTTATGCCTAAACGGCCGTTTAGCCCGTTTAATCTCGTTTAAACGGCCGTTTAAACGGGTTTAAACACTAAACGATGGTCGACCGACTGTCTACCGTTTACCGTCTAGGAAAACATTGGCCAGGATGGAGATTCAGTAGGCTGCAGCGAAGGAGCCGGCTGGAGTGGCCACGCATATCCTGTGGTAAGTGTTTTAACTGCTAGCACCTTTCATGTATTAAGGAAAACACATGCCATATTATTGACAATGCATCGACGATATATTTGGAAGATATTTAGTTATAGAGTAAAAGTTAGGCCATTTATAGTCTGGTAATGTAACATATATTTTAGCCAGTTTCATCCATTGATGTTCTAGAATTTTAACATGTGGGCAGTGCGTTTGATAAATGGCTGTCTATGTGATAATACTATCCTTTTCCTATAATCTGTCGGATATTCTGTTCAGGAAGTTTAAAAAAATAGCCTCTCACCGTCGCGCCCCACCAGTGGAACTCACCATGAGGAGGTAGCAAGGATTATGAACTCTAAGATATTGATCTGGGCAGACAAACTTGAACCTCTTGCTGTGGTTTGTGTGTGCAATGGAAGGAGTTAAGTTTGTGACCTGAGTTAACTATATCTCACATTCTTTCAGTAGTTGCCAAATGATTTTAGCAACAGATTGATTTTTCACCTGTTTTCTTACCATAGCAAGGAAATTCACTACGGTGTGTTGAAATAATGTGTAAAAACTCTGAACAACAGGGCCAAAATGCTACCCCGTAATTCATCGATTGGTGTACAAGTTGTAGCTAATGTGTTGCTTTGCTCACAAAAGTTTTTGCTCTTTGAAACTAATTGATTGCTGTGTATCGTTATTTTCTTGGTTGGTGGCTAAAGAAAAAGCATGTTGCTAGCAACAACTGCATGTGATGTCAAGGATATGTATTGGGGAGCAAACTAACTAGAAAATTGAGAGTGCGATTGGAGACCGAGCTAATGTGGACTTTACTGTGCGTTTGGTTGGTTTTACTGTTGCTCATTTTATTTTCTGTTTCCATTTTTCCTATCAAGGTCAATATTGTGAGCCAGGCTGTAATTATTTTATGTTTATGTAATGATGTTATAGCCATTTCTATGGTTATATTCATATGTGATAATGTTGTTAAAATGCTATATGTAAATTCATTACAAAATTGGGTGCTGGTGATAAAATTACTAGAGGTTTTGATGTTAATATCTTCTCACGGTTGACTGGATACGAGCTGTGCAAATGATTTAGTACATTTTAACGTCTTCTCACAGGGTTGACCGGATGAATCCTTTTTAGAGTTTATTGTTGTACAACTTACTTTGTGATTCAAATTATTTTAATAATGTATTGGCTCGTTCGTTGAAATCATATTAATGCCAAATATTATTCTGTAAAAAATGATATGATTGTGGCTGGTGAAACTTTCGGGTGGTCATACAAAATTATTCAATGTAAAGTTGTCCATAGTCCTAATGGTCTTGCCAAGCAATGTAATTTTTAAATCACGTGTGGCGCACATGCACTGGTGAAGTGTGTTTTTTTTATGATACGTACACGGTACATCTTTTTTTTGATAAAGTCTTGCCAAGAGATGTTATTTGTTCGGACACGTGCGTGACGCACGTGCATTTTTACTAGTAGTTAACAGCGTTCGTCCTGATTTCTTATCTGAATGGCAAAGACGATGGTACGGTGCTGGAAGAAAGAATCAGTTGAGGAGGTCTGGGAGGTGGAACAAAACAGGGGAAGGTCTTTGAGGCTTGCGTAATGCCCATGAGACATTTTCATAATCCTCTTTCAAATTTTCAAATCCTAGCCTCCAGCATTGTAATTATGTTTGTGGCATGCAAAATGGCAGTTACATGATGGATCCCAAGACCGAGCACAGATGTAGCGTGGTATGTGCAGGGGGAACAGATCATGACCTTGCATTAGATGACAACTAGCTTATCAACCCGTGCATCTGCACGGGCTAGTTTTTTGGGTGGAGTTAATTTACTGCACTACATGTTCTTTATTAGATAATGGTAAAAGGTGTTTTGACCTTTTGCATCTTTGATGCATACAACCCAAAGTTACAAATCATTATCACAAAGTTTCAAGATCAACCAAAAGGCGTCATGCCTAGTTTAAAGAGAATAAAGAGTGTTGTAGAGATTTAGCTTGAACACCATGCTTGTTATGGTCAACCCTCCTATAATGATTTGTAACGTGCAAGTTTTTTAATATTGCTTTAAAGAGTAAATATAATTAAAGAACATTATACATTAATAGATGAATCATAGATATATGTAGATGTATAGTAATGTGACTAATTAAAAACCAAAAGAGGTATTTGTATCAGTGACTTGTTGTGACAACTGAAAGACATTTTGTAAAGAAACGTGAATATTACATGGTGGTGTCAACAAAATTGCATAGCATGTCTCTAAAAAAAAAATGCATAGCATGAAACAATTGGTCCAGTCATATGAATTTAAACTAAATAATAAACATAGTGCACATCAAACTTTTAAAATTGGAACTATATGAAATGACACCTGTATATTTAAATCCAGAGCATACATTTTTTAAATATGAATTAGTAATATAGCAAATTAACTTCATGCTCAAGCAGAAAAATACAATATATTTCCATGATGCATATTGCCGATATTTCTATGATCAAGCACAAAAATACAATATATTTAGGTAATCAGCTAGCTAAAATACCATACATTTCAGTATGCTCAACTAAGTTGCATCTGTTGTTTGCTAATGAAAAGCATTCTTGAATACTCTTTAACTAACATTTAGTCAGTGGCGGACCCACGGGGTGGTCCGCGTATGCCTCGGCATACCCTAAAACGCATGATTTAGCTCAATTGAAACACTGTTCATACACTGTTTGGTACTGTTTATATACTGTTTAGTACTGTTCCTACTACTGTTTACGCACTATGCATACCCAATTTTACTGGTCTGGGTCCGCCACTGCATTTAGTTCCTATTTCCCAATAGTACTACTTTGGAGGGAAGCAGCGAGAATATATGTCAAGAGTCGTAACTGTAATGCTTGATTTTTTAAAAATATTTTCCAAATTTACTGTAACATCACATGTATAATCTTAAGGGATCCTTGAAGAAACATGAACCTGCATTTGATACTCACCTTTTACTCTCCACAGCTACAGATCCGGCGTGCAGTGGTGCTTAATTCTTTGATAGGCAGGATCTTCGACATGAAAAGAATACCTGAATTGAAAAACTTTGACTATAGCTTGTAGTCCTCCTGTGACACCACATACTATATATGTCGCGGCAAATGCAGTCCATTGGTTCCGTTCGGCAGAAAGAACACGAACTCAACATAGCCTCTGCTCATGGGACCATGCATGATCAACAACAATAGAACGCGCAGATGTAACAGCATATCTGAGACAGGAGGGGCAGCAAACCCAGAATATCAGAGATGATAGCCTATTAATGTGCTGTGTCGCTGTTAACATGGCAACAAAACAGGGGACACATGTTTGAAGATCTCCGTGAGGCTGCGTCGAGCTGCGGGTTCCAGGTTCTTCCTCAGTTGTACTCGCAGTCACGCACTGTTAAACACACGCACCAAGAAGATATGGGTGGACAGGGACCTCACCCACCTAGACGTTTTTATTTTCAGAGAAAAGGCTGCACCTTGAGGTATTGGAAGTCGGAGCTAGTTGCTGGAGTGCAATTCCTGTGCTTGGATACCAAGCGCTCAAGCACCCTTGGCTCGGCTTGCAGGTGCGGCAGGATGCATGCAACTGCTTCTCCATATCTCCAGTTGTTGCCTTGCTGACAGTATAGAGCCCGTAGTAAATCAATGCATAACTCTTACCAGGAAAAGAGGAATTGGATCCATATGCAGATGAAAATTCTCCTAAAAGATTAGATCAGACTGGATTGCCTCAGATTAATCTGCGAACTGGCATAATACACACAGCTTGAGGCGCCATGGACGACGGCGGTGAGGCTGCTGGTGGAGAGCAATCCGACTGATCAGTTGGCGACGACGTGGATGGAGTCGTTCTTGGCGACTGGGCAAACGGCCTTGCACAGGCAATCAGGCACATATCCCTGAACGGTAGTAGCAGCCCGACCTGTGCCCTCTCGCTCGCAACACGCCTTGCATGTCCATGTTGTGTTCGTGGTATGCAGGAGGACACGTACTCCTCGACCTCATCGGCGCCATGGCGCCAGCTCCACGCCCTCCTCCCGCTGCCGCCGCGATTTACTTGAGGGAAGCGATATATTGATGTTTCTAATCGCTATTTGGGTAGAGGAGACCTATCCTGAAAGGCTACGTGAGATATGTTGGAAGGATTTTACATAAGATCCAATGGTTACCGGTTGTTAAACCTCCAAATTAATGGCCAGATGTTTTGCTTTTTTCTGAGAATTTCTAGTATTTTCCACCGATTAACGTGAGGGCTCCAAAAGGAACCTCCAATTAGTAAACTAGCTAGTATGGCAGCCCGCGCATTTGCGCGGCTAGCCTATATTTCTATAGAAATGGCAAACAAATTACTTTTATCATAACCAATGATGTGGAAAAGTATGGACGTCTACATATTTGTTTATGGAAGCCTCTTTCCTACTCCCAGGTGTAGCTACTCTCACATTTGTATCTGACAATCTAAAGAGTATGTGTTAATACTTAGGGTTTATAAAAAAAAAATATGTACACATACTTGATGTTTAAAAAGGGTATGTGGACATACTCTTTTTTTTATATATATATGAGGATACATCAAGTATGTGGACATACTCCTTTTTCTATACAGAAAACACGATATATAATAAGGTGCACTCAAAATTTTTCATGGTTATCACCTTGAGAAATCAAAATTGTACATACCCAAAATGATAAATAGGTATGTACACATATCCATTTTAAAAGTGGGAGTAACTACACCCGGGAGTAGAATTGATTTTCTCTTTGTTCATATTATTTATTTTGGAATTTTTCTTATGCTTGTAATGAAATCCAATATGATTCTTTATGTTTCTACTATTGAGATAATTTTTAATATTTTCTTCTTTTGTCTGTATTTCCATTGAGTCAGGAATCCCACATCATTGATTTTATATAAAGATAAGATCAATATCACAACACAAAACAGATAATATAGGTTACCATATGTAGTTTATTGGTTAAAAACCTTATTTCTAACTTTTTTATTTTTCAACATCCAAAGAAGCATGGACGTCATATAACAGATATTATTTTCTAGCTCGAATGACGATATAATCCTATTTCCTTTTCAAAAAAAATTAAATGTCTCTATAGTGAGGAATATCAATTGCACATATCTCGAAAGTATATTGTTAAATTCTATATGACCCTAATGTACTATATTAGAGAAAACGTAAAACGATGATCACCCATACTTAGCTCAGCGTCGACGTTTTGGTGTTTCCTAGGCGCTTCATCATATTGTTTTCCGCCCGAACTCCCGAGCTGAATTTCTCCCATCTTCCTCTCTTCAACTGATATATGACATCCTGTATATTATTTACGGAAATTGTATAAAATAATGCGAAAGGAGGATTGTTTGCTCCCATTAACTTGCCTCCTCAGAACAAAAGACAACTGCAGGCTTGATCGATTTCCTGCAACGTCTCAAGATCTGCATGCTCTGGATTCAGTTTTAGGTGTACAGGCGCTGAACCTTTGGACAACAACGGCTTACGGCAAAAGAACACAGCTCCCATGGATTAATCAGCCTGTTGGAGCCGTACAGACTTTGCTTACGCTGAATCGCTGACGTCTTTGGCCTCATCTGTGTGTGCCTGATCAAGGCAGCCGCTAGAGTTTTTTCTGTCGCCCTAGGAGTCGCGAGAGTAGATTGAGATGAGATGCATGGGGGTTAAGTGATGT
Source organism: Eragrostis curvula (assembly GCA_007726485.1). Classification (NCBI taxonomy): domain Eukaryota; kingdom Viridiplantae; phylum Streptophyta; class Magnoliopsida; order Poales; family Poaceae; genus Eragrostis; species Eragrostis curvula. Next base: position 40,578,145 of record CM017444.1, read on the forward strand.
GGATTAATCGGTATCAATTTGGTTTCCCTAATTTGGATTAGGATTTCGAAAGGAGGGAGAGATATGCGAAGGCCGGATCGATAGTAATATTTTTTACCTTGACCGGATCGATAAGTTGAGGATGAGAAAAGAGGTGTAATTAATTATTAGGGGTATTTTGACTAATTGATTGGGTCCGCGAGAGAGATATGCAAGTTTTTGTGGCCACTTTTTGGGTCCGCGACATGCAGTCCACACGATGTAAGCCGCGCAACGCGCGGTCCCGTGCGAGAACGACGCGACGTCAGAGAGCCCCACTTGCGCACAACCGCAGAAAACGGCCATCCGCTCGACTGCCTATAAGTAAGAACATCCAAGCAAGAAAACTAACTATATTAAGTACGCAATGTTTCTTATAACAGACTCCTCCTTCGTCGTCAGCGAGGAAGCGCGGCGGGCATGCATGCATGGTTCGCAGCCTCCTCGCTGCACACCGCTAGTTTGCCCTTCTTTGTCCTCGGATCCGGGTCTTCGCTGTCGTTCTTACGCACGTACGGCACCAGCTTGAAGTTTGCCGCTGTTGCTTCCTCTCCGATCGAGCGCAAGGAGATGGAGGGCCACAGCCTCCGACCCCTACGTGCGTCAAGACAGACAGACGAGGAGCCGGAGCCGACGGAAAAAAAGGGCAAACTGACAGTGAGCCACGAGGAGCCTGCGTATTGGCTCACGTAGGCCGGCGTTCTCTATGTGATCAAGCAAGTTATTACATTGGCTTGGTTAAAAGTTTGTTCAGTATGAATGTCTTCTCTGTCTGTTCATTGCAGTGCAACGATCGAGCCAGCCAGGACGTGTTCTTTCGTTTAGTTTCAAACTGTATAATGCGTCGCTCCAATACTGCACATCATCGTCGCATCCGATTGAACCGTTTTTTTTTTTTTTTTTTTTTTGAGATGCAATGTTCCGGATCAATCTCATATACTAGTATTGAAGAGGACACTGTGTATAGCAGTAGCGATTACCAAAGGAAGAGGAATGCGTAAACTGAAACTCTGCTTGCTGAAGTAGTTGTTGACAGGTAGAGTGCTGCCGTATTTGCCAACATCAGTGGCAGCGTCCGTCCTCCACCCTCGGCGGCGACGCCATCAAGACACGTTCCCGCATGCAGCAGCCTACTCGATCGGATCGGAGCAGACGCCATCTCTCTCAGGGGACATACGGCTTGGATACGCGTATTCTGCTCGGGTGGCGCACCGCCGGCGAACAGAGGCTGCGGCGCCTGGTGCGGACGCCGGCGGTGGCAGGCCAGGCTTCTCGCCGTGGATTCCAGCGTCGAATTGAAGACATATGCCGATCTCCTCTCTCTCTCTCTCTCTCTCTCTCTCTCTCTCTCTCTCTCTCTCTCTCTCTCTCTCTCTCTCCCTCCCCCGAGCGCCGCTAAACAGACCTTCTCTCGGCCTCCCGCCGGCCGCGGCTCTCCGCGCAAAGGAGAGCCAGCGGTGGTCGCTATTCGAAATAGCGGCGGTCGTTGTTTCGAATAGTGACCACCCGCTGGGTGGCTGATGTCCGCCCGATCTACATGGTACGCTGACGAATAAGAACACCCGCCGCGATCAGAACAGGGGAGGCGCCCCATCTCACCTCTTCCTCCCGCCGCGCTGCGTGCGTCGCCGCCTTCCTCCGGCCGGCGCGGCGCGCGCCTGAGTCTTGCCGGAGAAGATGCTGGTTCGATCCGCAATTCAGCGACCACCTTTCCCTGCAGCGGGTGTCCGCCGTCTGCTAGCCTCCTAGCGTCGATCGGCGCACGCCTCCCTCGAGTCGCGAGCCTCCATGTCGAGCAGCACCACGCCGTTCCTGAGCCCTGAGCGTCCAGAGATCGTCTTCGACCTGACCGGTGTGCTCGTAGACGCGCGCCACGCCGTCCAGAGCCCTGACCACAAGCTGCCGCCGGAGATGATGACGTTCTCATCAGTTTGACAGAGTTCAAACGAAGCTGCTCCTCAAACATACATGACGATCGATGCCCGTTAAACAAGAGAAGGAAAAAAAAAACACAAGAGAAGAAGATGCGGTGTCTGGCCAATGAGCTACTACCTGCTGACTTCATAACCAATGTCACGTGGAGCTCCTGATTGCACAACGAACGTTCAAACTGAGCCTGCCACATATTTTGGCAGTCGATCACTGACATTTCTCGGCGCTCTCCAACTCATCCCTTCAATTCTGCTGCAATTTCTGTGACCATGCCGTAGTTTAAGATCGGATGTATTCTCGCGTTGTGTGATTTGGTTTGGATTTGGTTCCAAACTCCCAATTGACAAAGTGTTGTGTGCATAATTCTTAGTTTCTTACCCTGAATGTTTTGTCAATATTGCTCCTTTTTTCGACTTCAAAATTGTTTTGTCATTCCTGAAAAATTTTCGCTCTTCAATCTGTTAGAGTAACTGAACCAGGATTACACTGGATCGCTGAGCAGGAAAACAACGGAGCTAACAGAGACAGACTATGAACCTGAAGGTGGATTGTTTATTAGGATTTTTTGTTTCTTTCTTTCCTCCAAAAGGTTGTCCCCTGACCGATAATGTACCAATGAAAACTTTGTTAGGCCTAGCAGAGCACTAGCAATTTGTAGGATCTAAAAAAAAAATGTTTTATAGCAAGATTTGTGTTGTTCAATCAAGAGTCTCTGTTTTTCTGCATTCCAATACCCAGTTCATCTCTATTAGTATTGTTGTTGTTAGGATATGTACTGTCTTCCAAGTTGTGGGTGAGAAATTCAAAAGTACGGTTCTAGCTTGTAATGCAACCGATCAGAAATTGTAGAGACAGTGTGGTTCAGAATCAGAATTTTAATAAAAAAAATCATATTTTGGCTAGATATTTAAGGGCTCAACGGACAAGAAACAATGGACAAGAACAAAATCATGTGGTTTTTGCATCGACCTAAATAAAACAAATGGAAGGAACGACCAACATCAAGGGAAACATAGTTACATAGCTAGGTAGGTGGAAACATTTCTAAATTTCAACTACTAGAGAATCATGGCCTGACGATATATCTTTGATATCAATTATCATTGTCCTTTATTTTTTGTTCACCTAGTATTTTATATATAGATAAATGAAACAATCTCCCACAGCACTTGTACGCACCCTACCTCCGGAGGCCAGGCGCATAAATAAACTACATCCCCAATGTGATATCATTTTACCTAGTTCCACTGAAGCTACAGTTCGCATGATCAACTGATGCTACTCGTCCATTGAAACATTAAAAAAGTATGCATACCTCAACATTTTAGGCTTGGGAGACACCATGAATGGACAAATTGCAAGAGAAGAATCCCCAGGTAATTTCTTAATTTATAGTAGATTTATTTCTCTAAAAAATACTTCTTGTTGATTATGCATCTATAAGTACAAACATACAGTCAAACGCATTCATGCATACTTGCACAAGCTACCCAGACTTACCATTCAAGTTGATATTCATTGATCCGAAAACAAACTCAGTATAGTTATTTATGCTTATCAGTGTGGCGTACGTACCAAAATTCACGAATGAGTGCTTTTTAATTTCTTTCTATGGTTTTCAGATGATTCTACACTTGTGTGCGCTGTTGCAGTGCAGCAACTATGTGGAATCATGGTGGTTCCAGCAGCAGGGCGGTACGCGTTGTTGATGTGTGATCGCTTTTGGATCTCTTCCCATCAGTAAATAACATCTATGAGTAACCAAAACTTAGCAAATAGGCTGATTTCGATCACTAACCTTTGCCAGTCTAGTCTACCTTACTATGAGATTTCAGTCTGTCAACTATGGCTCAGAAGTTCTGGGTAATGTTCCAATTCTTGTTGTGGTGTTTTCTGTTAAAGATCCGGCAAAGCCGAACAGTTTTGCTTGCTTCAACATTTCTGTACTTTTACTCCGTGCTAGTATTTCTTTTACTACGCAGACGCAATAGCTCGCAGACAAAAACTACTGCATGGAGTATTGAATTTCTTATGTGGAACTGCTCATATTGTTTCATCAGTTTGACATAGTTAAAACGAAGCTGCTCCTCAAACATGTTAGAAACAGCAAATTGAAGAGAGAGAGAGAGAGAGAGAGAGAGAGAGAGACTCGTTTTGGGTCCGGGTCCGATATGCGTGAGATGCAGTGCACACGATGCAAGCCGTACGACACGCTCCAGTGCGAATGACACGACAATCAGAGCTCCACTTGTGCACAGCCGCAGAAAACAGCCCCGCGCATAAGGCCCTGTTCGTTTCTTTTAGCGCTAAATTTTAGAAGCCTCTGAATAAAGAGAATCTAGTACTAAATAAAGTCTAATGATAAAATCTTTTTACAGATGAGTACATCTTTACGAGACGAATCTAACGAGGCTAAGTAAGCTATGTTTTGCTACAGTCATGCTACAGTAATGCTACAGTAACCATCGTCTAACCATGGATTGCTTACCCTCATTAGATTCGTCTCGCGAATTAAACCAGGGGTTCTGCAGTTAGTTTTGTAATTAAACTTTATTTAATACTCTTAAATGATAAGATTCTTTTTTTTAAACCCCTCTAAATTTTAGACCCCAATGAAACGAACACCCCCTAAGTGCCTAGACTAACAACATCCAAAGATAACTAACAACTATCTTAAGGTAAGGACACAATGTTTCTTCGAACAGACTCTGCCTTAGCCGTCGTGTTCGGGCATGCCCAGTGCCCTCCGCCCTCTCGCTCATGGACTTCAGCACGGGTCGACAGCCCCAGCCCCCACGTGGCCTCCTCGAGCACTTTGCACCAGCGTATGCACACCAGGGCACGCCCTGACAAGCATGGCCTCCTCCTTGCCAACCTTGGCCGCGGGGAGGGCATGGTACGTGGCAAGGACGCCCACCTCCGACTCCCACACGTCGGCGGTCGAGGCGCCGTTGGCCCGCTGCTCTCGGCGCAGACACCATTGCCCTCTCCATAATAACTTGTTTGATCATAGTAACAGACACAACCGTAATTAGTTGATCTGAACCACTTGCCTGTCAGGTTAGAATCAACAACGTAATGGTTTAGGCTTTTGAGAGCTGCTAAAATGGTTATTTACATGTAAATCCATAAACAACACATTGTTTTACGATCAATTTGTATATACATTGTTTCTCGGGCCTTTGGAAGCATTATAGACATTTCTTACCAAACATATAGTTTCGCAGCTGTTTCAACCAAAACCAAATGGCTTTTAGTTTTCACACAACTGACAGCTCACAACCCATAACAGTTTTTTTCACACCTCACAGCCCAACCAAACAAACCCTCAACCTCGATCTCCAGCACGTGCATTATTGTCAGGCTGCCCAGCAAAAGCCAAGACGCAGCCTCCTCATGGCTCACCGCCAATTCGCCCTTCTTCGCTGGGCAACCTTACAAGCATGCACGAGCGCTGAAGAGGTAGATGTCGTCTCCTCTGCCTGGTGTGCCATTACGTGGTTGATACTGACCTCATGGTGGCATTCAACTAAATACAATTGTGTCTCTATATGACTATTATTACTAGTGGTTGGGAGGATCCTTTGGTTCCTCTCTTGCCAATTATGGAGGTGAGGCGGATCGGCCACTAGAAGTCCAAATCACTTATTTAAGGGTTGCGATTAATGAAAATCTTACAGAAAATGAATCAGTGAAATTACGCTTGAAAGAATTAGTCACGCAACCACAACGACGAGGAAAAGAGACTTCAAGAGTACAAAATTTAGAGGCATATTAGGCTCTCCTGGTTGTCACTGCACGGAAGTATACGTGCATCACTGGGACTCCTGTTGCTCATCGGCATGGTAGAGCTTGGACAGCAACACATCGAACTGATTTTGTTAACTAAAGATTAAGAAGGACACTCGTATTCTTTGTGTCTATATTTATATACTCTTGTAAGTGTAACCATCCATAATTCCTGTAGTGCTGAGTATAGATATGTACCGCCAACCGGCCTACAATAATGGAAAAGGCCACCTTCTCCATGATCTACTTTCCTACACAAATAACCATCCCCCATATTAATTAGTCATTACAGTAGGATGATATTTGCCACCGTAGTTACTCATAAATACATCATCCAACTTTCTGCACAAACAAAAATGCGATGCTCATATTCTTAATCTTTCTATTTGGTTTATTGAAGCTCCCAGATTGTTTATAAGGGAGGGCAGTAAGTTGTGATGAAGAGGACTTGAAAACAAGAGTAGAGACACAGAGGAACATGGGATTGAATACAGTGTTCCTTGTCCTGATTTAGATGGAAGGCGAAGTGCAACATGTTGACCCACAATTGCATGGGACTGGGAAGCATCTGGAGGAAATGTTTCAGTCTGGGAGTACGACCATGTACAAATCGATCACTTTGCTTTACAGGGGTGAGAACCTTCTTGTGATGAAAACAGAAAGAGAAAAGTGGGAGATAACCAATAGAAGCTTCTTGTGGGAGTATTGGTTAGTTCCCACCTTTCGATTAAGGCTGAGCAGTTAGTAACTATGAAAATAATTTTCTACTGCATTTCGAAAGCGTGGGTAAAGCAATTTTAGAATCAGTGATGTCATGTAATCTTTTTAGTCATCATGCGGTAATCTTTTTAATGTTGCTGGCACACAGGTTTAGCGGGCACTATGGCCTGTCTTAGAGCCCACTCCGGGCTTAGTGGTAGCATGTAATCAGGGTCTATAAATAAGAGAAGTGTGGCACACATTACCGAATGATGACTACCTCTGCATGCGTCCCTGTATATACAGCCGAAGCACGCACGTATAGTATACTAGGAGTATTACATGTACACATTCCAGAGCGACGGCGTCCGAATCCTCGGCGGCCGGCGAAGGCAGCCTCCCTGCCCTGCCGTGCGCAGGTAGGCTATAGCCTCACTCAGTCACCCATAGGCAGGCAAGGAATTAAGGAGCCAAGCGGAAGAAAGGCGGAGAGAAAGCGACGAGACGCACATTGATTGGAGTAGAGGAGACGTGCGCGTTCTCTGTCCCATAACCCTTCTTCTACCTGCGGCGAACGGGTCTGGCCGCGGCTGAGGCGTGGCGAGGCCGGGTTCCCGAGCCCGGGGGTGGTCGCTATTTCGTTTAGCGACCGCCCCTGGGGTCACCTTGACAGTTGAATCGTGACGTGCGGCGCGCGGGAGGCAATTTTTGTGGGCCAAAAGAGGTAATGTCTCTCGACCCGTGTGTAACTGAGGCCCAAAACAGAGCCGCCGGCCCGAGAAGGTGAAGGCCGCCGCCATGAACCTGCAACGGCATGGCTAGCTCCTTCCGTGCTCGACCACGCCCCGTGATGAATCGAGAGCTCAAGCATGTACCACGGCAGACTTCAACTTATTGGAATGACACGTCACACGACGATGCTCTCGAGCGAACGACACGACGATCAGAGCCCCACTTCTGCACGCCGCAGAAAACTGCCATGCGCCTAACTGCCTAGACTTGACAACATCCAAAGATAACTAGCTAACGACTATCTTATAAAGACACAATGTTTCTTGCCTTCGCCGTCATGTTCGGGCATGCTCAGCTCCGGAGCTCTCTCAGCCTCTCGCTCATGGTTGCTAGGCTGCCCAGCGAAAGCCAAGAGGCAACATCGTCCTCGCGGCTCACCGCCAATTTGCCCTTCTTCGCTGGGCAGCCTCTCAAGCATGCACGAGTGCTGAAGATAGAGGTAGATGCCATCTCCTTCGTCTGGTGTGCCATTACGTGGTTGATACTGACCTCATGGAGGCGTTCAACTAATTAGGGTTGTGTCTCTATATAACTATTATTACTAGAGGAAATTTGTCTCTGGGACATTCTTCAATGTTAGTTTTGTTTCCTGGACACCGCATCGTTCCTTTTGGTTTCGTAGACACTGAGAAAATACGGCTTTTGTCTGCAGGACACTATAGCGTAAAAAGTGACTATTTTCAAGTTTTTTATCTTAATGTACAAAATACATTGCAACTTGAAATTTGGCACAAACATACATTACTAAATTCCCTAAGCATGCTGTTTTTTTCATATTTATTGTTGACTGTTTACATCAGTTTTTCACTGATAAAATATTTAATTGTAAAATTAAACTATGCAAACAATTGGCAAAAATCAAGAAATAAATCACATGAACAGAAAATGCAACAATGTAACCTTGTGCCAATTTTCAAGCTGTGAAATATTTTGTGCATTGAGATAAAAAATTTAAAAATAGTCACTTTTTCTGCTATAGTGTCCTACAGACAAAAACCATGTTTTCTCAGTGTCCACGAGACCAAAAGAAAATATACGGTGTCCAGGAGACAAAACTAACATTTAAAAGTGTCCTACAGACAAATTTCCCTATTACTAGTGGTTGGGAGGAAACTTCGGTTCCTGATCTCTTGCCAATTATTATGAGCCATCCATCTAATCAACCTAGTTAAACAGACCAATTAAATTGCAGTCTAGTAATTTCAGTCCACGGGCTAAACATAGGAAACCCACCGAGAGCCTGACGGTTGTCCATATTTGCCGCCAACACTTGCATGGACTGCAGTTCGCCGCCACCGTCCAGTCGTTCATCCGTTCTAAGTGTTCCTCATTTCCTACAAACTCGGTTCTATTGTCAACAATTATAAACTATTTAGATAAGTTTAGAAACTTTAGTTGCCAAAATTCTGAATGTATCGTAAGAATTGTTTCAGAAATTACCATTAACTTCAAAATGATCATAAATTACATATTTGAACAATTATATCTGCAACAAGTATATGATATGTAAGTTAATTAAAGTCTCACAAAAAGTTGAATAAACTTAATATTCCTTGCAGAAAAAAAAAAAGAATAAAGTTAATATTACTGATAAATTTAAAATATGTAGAAACAATTCTCAACACCTATCTAATTGTAAGAAAGTAGAATTAGGGGCTATCACTATATCAATAGGTACAACTCATTTAAATTAGCCAATAAAACTCCATCCACATAATAGGACACTTTGTAATAAAACCAAGCCAATCGATTTCTTCAATTCTGCAACTTTCCTAATTAAGAAATAGCTGGTCAGAAATAGGGTGATCATTGATGTGGCTGCGGATGCGTCCTGTCCTTCCGTCACCTCAGCTGCTGGTCCTTGTGCATGCGTGATCAAAGTACAATGTTCAAGGTCACCACCGTTGAGCTGTTAACATGCGAGCCGCAGTTGAATGCTCGACATCTGCAAGACCAGACATATTCCCAATACCTCCTTCCATCCCTAGAGAAGTACTAGCACGTACTACCACCTGTAAACATATGTGCCCACAACTCTTGCAATTGTGACCGTCACACATACATCCCTTGCAAGAAGGAAGATAAAGAAGGAGAGCAAAGTATCTATACTATGGACTTATTTTATAAATTTGTGTGGTCTGTACAAATAGGTTCCTACCGTCTGAATGTTTGTGGTATGTTGTGGATGAACACACACACACACACACACACACACACACACACACACACACACACACACACACACACACACACACACATATAGATCTGACTGCTCGCGTTTGCCTGCTCACGTGCTTTGCATCTTATGCCTGCGCCATCAGCAGCAGTTTGCCTGCTCGCGTAAGCCAGGCCGCTGTTTTCTATCTGGGCCTGAAATACTTGAACGGCCCGTCATGAATGTTAATAGGCCTTTGAGCATTGTTCGTCTTATAATGGGCCAAGATTGCACGGAGCTGGAACCACAAAAGTCCTGGGGCACCCGTGTGGTGTGCCCAACGGCGACGGCTGTCCGAAACTCCGAATCGACGTGAAGCCGCTTGCTTAGCGTCACCAGCTAGCTAGCTCAAGGCCGGTGGTCCTCGTTGGCCGGCGAGGCCAAGGCGTGCGCAGGTGGCTAGCCATAGGCAAGGAAGGAAGGAGCCAAGGGCCCAAGGGGAAGAAAGCGACGAGACGCACGCGCACGTGGACGGAGGCTCTTGTTTCTTGTTTGCCATCGGGAAAGAAGGAAAGCGGCCGGGGGGCAGAGATGACAGGGACGGATGGACGGCCGTGCGGACCCCTCTGGCTCTGCAGCTGCACGGGCGCGGATCCCCAAACGCCGCAGCCCTGCCTGCCTGTTGTTGCCGGCGATTGGACGCGCCAAAAGCCGGCCGCCGTGTCGACCTGCTGCCGTGCCCAGCGTAGGAGTAGTACTAGTAGCTGTGCACACGGGAGCATGTTGTTTGTTAATCAATCAGGCGGCCATCATTGTTGGAGCGTGACGCCTCGCTTCGCTGCCACGCCTCCGCCCCGCCCCGCACCGCACCGGTGGAAAGGAAAGCAAAGCAAAGCCGCGGGCTTTAATTTGTTGCGGACCTGCTGCTTTGTGCGCGCACGACGACACGACGCCATTTTTTTCTGCTTCCCTTTTCCTTTCTTTCTCCCGCGACGAGCGTGCCCTGCCTGCTCCATCGGCGGGCTACTACTCCTCCATACATGCGCCGGCGCCTACAAGGAGCCGATCGAGCGTGGTTAGGAGGATGAGCCATTTGGTTTCGAACGCCATCGAGAGATAGATAGATGGATCCAAGACGGACGTAAGTGCCGGTTTCCTGGCGGCTGGGCTTGTCGTCTGTGTCGCCACACCGGAACTACAGCGGTCGTTGTTGAATAAATAACTACGAACACTGTAGCGGTTGATTCGCAACAGGCAAGCCGAACAAGCTGACTATGCTCGGAAATGGCGTACGTATAGTATATACGTGCAGCAGGCCAGTACGTACGTGTGCTTGTAAGCGGCCTACATCTAACTCTATAGCCAGAGGATGAGTGTGGTATTGTGGTCCATACTGGAGAACGGAAGCTGGAAGGACGAGAGCTGCTGATGCTCTTCGTGTGCACACAGTGAACAACAGACCAAAGGAATGTTAGTCCTGCCGATCCAAAATTTTGGTGATTTTTTCAAAACTTTGTCAACTTCCATTTGGATGACAAATTTTACTTGTTTTCCCCACCTCGATTCACTGTATCAAAGATGTTTAAAATTGCAAAATTCGGACGACGGACAACAATTTCGGCATGCCTAAGTTTTGACTTAATTGGAACCTCTCAAACAGTTATAGGGGCCTTTACTTAGACCTGTAAGTTTCGCGTAACATGCATGGATCATGGATCTCCAGAATTATCTTAAAAATTCTTGACCATTGTCCGAGACCGCTTTGTTTATTTCAGCTCAATGCATGAAGGTCTGCCGTAACTACCTCGGAACCTTTTTTCTTTAACCATTCTTTTTTAATCCCTGCGGTACATTTCCATCACAATCATTGATACGTCCCGATCAAAAGATTCTTTACCACCCATGTTGCTTTCATCTCTGATTTCCATGCGTCCAGATTATTCAGATGTTTGGATATACACAGATCATTCTCTTCCAGCTTTTACGGCTGCTGAAAAAGACATGCATAAAATTGTTTATTTTAATCATTGACGCCCTACCTTTCGCTTTCGTCAGGTTTCACATGCTAAATCCCGCGCTCTATTTTGGCCCTCTTTGGGAGGGATTCTGCAAAACGGATTCTGTCACTGTAGCAACACTGTAGCTACTGTAGCTGCAGTGACAGAATCCGTGAGAAGCTACGATTTTGCTGCTTTTGGATTCTGGTAAAAAATGGATTCTGCTACAGTGTTTTTGCTGTAGCTACAGTGCCAGAAGCAGAATCCAAAATCCAGTCCAGAAACTGTGCCAAACAGGCCCTTTACCCCCAAAAAAGATATATAAGGATCAAGTAGTGATTAATGATAGTACATAATTAGTAGCTAGAAAATGACCAAATTTGAGGGCGTTACTTTTGCTAGTTGATAGTCTACTGATACTACAGCGCATTATCACTGATAATAAACAGCTAAACAAAGCAATATGGACCTAAAAGCAGATTTATTTGTAAATTGCTTTAGTATTCAAAATCATTTACTTCTCAAAAATAGAGCATCACTTATTCACTGCTTAATAACGTAGATATACCTTAGGAGTGCATTGAATTGTAGGGATTAGTAAATTTTTATTAGTAGGGAGTGCTTTGCTCGGTGGCCAAAAGCAGACCAGTATTAAGGTCCGTCACATTTTTATTTTATTTTTGTGTCCCCTGAATCGTGCTAATTATCGACATATATGCATCTACAAAAAAAAGTGCACAGACGTACTATAATATGCAAGGCATCGCTTTTGAAATACTTTTGTGGTGCAAAATACTTGTGCAAGAAAGACAAAATTTGATCACAAAGTATACTACTCTTCGTAGAAGAAAACAGGGTACTGTTTGACGGAAAAAAAAAACAGAGTACTAACACTCGATAGGTATTGTTTACTCCCATGTTTAGAGTTTGGGTTACTAGAGGAATAGAGCATCAATGGACAATGGATGGCACTGATGACCAATATTTGTTGTGTATGGGACCCTAATTGAATGGGCCACTATTCTTCTTCCTCAAGCTATATTCGCTTCTACCTTGCCCTCCATACCTATTTTGGGCAAGGTTTCAAATTGTCTAATTTAGCATCTCTCCACAAAGCTAATTTAGAGTTGCAACGGTGTCATCTTGCTACCCCGTTGAACCGTTAGTTAATTCTTCACCACTACATTTAGTTGTCTACGTGCAACCTCGAAACTCTACGATAGGCTCATATTTCACGTGTACATAGATAAGAGTAACCCAAGTAATAAAGATGAACTATACATCAAGTGCATAAGAACTCAACTTCTCTCAGGCGTTGGATCTTAGCTATCGGATGACTTCAACGACAAGAACAACAATGTCGTCTCCCTCTAGCTATGTTTCTTCCTCCACGTGAATGCGAAACCGAGCTTCTCTACAGCTTCCTGTGCCCATCTAACGGATCTAATGCCGCGCTCCTCTCCCACTTATCGTCTTTCGGACTCTCTTGTCTCCGACACTTCCCATCACCTACCCGTCACCCAAAGCTCCGGTGTCGCCATCGGCGTCAAACTACATTGTCTGTGCACCGCTTGAATGCCGCCTCCCAAGGCTCCCCTTCTGACCTTGAAAACCCTCTCCCCCTAACTAGAAGGAAGCTCACCCATGTTCTAAGCTCAATTGACTAGAAATGTTACCGTTTTCAAGCACACATCAAGTGTGAGTTGCATGTAAGCGAACATCACCGATGAACGACACTTTTACGGTAAGTTTTGCTTCCTTTTTTTCTGATTGATCAATAGCAAATGTGGCAATAAAATAATGAAATTCAAGATCATGTGCTCACTCCACACAAAAAATACTTTGGAGTAGAACGTTTTATTCACTGTTTAACAATGGAAACACATTCCTCTCAAAAAAAAAAAAAAAACAATGGAAAACACATGTACCGACGACTACCGAGCTTGGAACCCGTGGCAGCCGCAGCAGCCACCCGAGGTCTTGCTCGGCGCCACCAGCCAACCCGCCACCGTCCAAAAGTCAGAACCGAGCAAGCGAGCGTGAAACGGCTCGCCACTCACTCCCGTAGCTTGACTCGAGGTCCTCTCCTCGCACGCCGCGCGCAGCCAGCCATCCCCGCACCACCCACTCACAGTCACGAGTACCAAACCCATCGAGCACGCGAAAAGGAGCAAAGCCCACCCGAGGCGGAGGAGAAAAAGGAGCCTCCTTTCCGACCTGCCTGCCAGCTCCCTCCTCCCGATTCGAGCAAAGGGAGAGGAGGAGAAATCGAAGAGCAAGCACCAAGCAGTAGTGCGAGATCGAGAGTTCAGAGCAGGGAGGATGGGAGGGGTGACGTCGAGCGTGGCGGCCAAGATGGCCTTCTTCCCGCCGACGCCGCCGTCGTACGCGCTGGTGGAGGACGCCGCGGCGGGGGTCACCACGCTCACCGGGCAGCCGCACCGGGAGAACGTCGAGGTGCTCCGCCTCCGCACGCGCCGGGGCAACACCCTGGCCGCCATCTACGTGCGCCACCCGGACGCCGCGTCCACCGTGCTCTACTCCCACGGCAACGCCGCCGACCTCGGCCACCTCTACCAGCTCTTCCTACACCTCTCCTTCAACCTCCGCGTCAACGTCCTCGGGTGAGCTCTCTTTCTCTCTCTCTCTTCTCCTGCCCGAGTGATTAGCTGCGCTCTTGCATCCTCTGCTTTTGGTTATCCAGTGTGGCGTGATCTGCAGCCGTGTATCTCTTGGTTGCTTCGCACTAGAATGCCGGGGTTCCTCGATTTGTTGCCGTTGATGCGTGAAATTTCATGTTCTGTTTTGAAATTCATTCCTTTTGTGCACCTGGTGGGTCTGGATTTGCAAAATTTGCGGTCACCTTGGTGATTTTGGTATGTTTGGATCACTTTCCCTTCCTCTGCATTTCCTCAAAAAGGGGAAAAAAACTCTGCTGGAAGTCCAGGCCCTTGATCTTTTGTTTGTGTGCCCATATTTGGGGGATTTTGATGCTCTGGGCTGGGAATATGCATTTCCTTCTTCACAGGTTTCGGCACCCCTTTCGCCGAATTCCACATATGCGTGATGGGATAGGAGGAATCGATGCCTCGAATTTCGAGTTTGCTTTCTGAGTAAAGTTATTTTTCAGGATTTCTCCTCTCTCTTTTTTTGGTATTTTTTTGGGATTATTTATCTGTTACTCGTGCGTGTCAGTCGGGGAAAAAAATATTTTTTTTAATTGCTCGTTTCTTCTTCCTCTCTGTTTTCTGGAGTCTGTTGGGGTCATAAAATTGAATTTCCTCTTCTGATCTGGAATCTTGAGTTGCTGGTCTGAGTTTCCTGCGCCGCCTAGATCCCCTGCCTGCCTATTTTGGGGTTTGGTATCGCAGCTTTTCTTGCTCAGGGCAATCAGCCTGATGTAATGATTGTTTCTGAGTTGCCAGCTTTTCTAGAATGTGCGCGAGTAGTGAAGAATTTTTCGTGTCTAAAAAAAATTGTCGGTGCTGTGCGTGCAGACTCCAATATTTCTCTTCAGTTATATAATTATGCAGAAGAGGTTGTGCTTGACCAGTTGACGCTGTGACGACAACCTTATGCTTGTATTAGAAATGAACTTATCAAGGAGAAAATCGTCTCCATAAAAAATGAGAGAAAGTCATGGATGATGCTCTCTTCTGTTTGATACGAAATAAAATGATGAAGTTTCATAGATCAGCTGACTTGCAAACGAAATTAGATACGAAATAATAATAAAAAAAACAATACCTCATGCTTGCAAACTTTGTTCATGGGTTCTATCGCTGGCACATATTAAAAGTTTACGCATGATCTGGTTTTAGTTGTGCTATCCAGTGTTCCTAAGAGATGGGGATAATTCCACGATCGAGCAAAGAAGCTTCAAAGTTGATTTGTTTTGCAAGATGCTTCTTTTTTCTAACAGATTGCCATATGTTATCTTATTGGTGTGGAGCATATTGTACCTCGCTAAAAATTTGTTTATACACACCCTTTCAGCTTTGGAGATTCAATGCCCCTACTTATTTATATGGTTTGCAATTGAAAACTCTATCTTCTCATTAAATAGACATTTAAGATGAGCTGATATCGATTTTTCTGGAGTGTTTTGATTTTGCTGAGCTATAGAGGATTGTTGTTGAAACCTAACCTTTAATATGACAATTGAGATCCATACACTGATCTCATGGCAAGTTGTTATTTGCACATGTTTTCATTATTACATATGCTTGATGGGGCTCAAAACTATATTTCATTTATATATTAGATCTAGCAATGCATTCTTTCCATTGCTTGATGGGACATAGTGTATTATGTTTGGTAGAGTTTGTTTTGGCATCTTATGCCTTGGTAGTACTTGATTGTCCATTTACATACTTCCCATGCTTCATCATTTGCTTTTAAGAATGATCGTCGATGATCGATCCAATAATTTTTGTATTCAAATTTTGTAACATATATTCCATCTCCATATAAATCTGTTTGAAAGAACCTGAACAAAGTCATATTATAACCACTTCCCGAATTGGGACAAGTATGATAATAAAATGACATGCAGCTCTCCCTCGTGTTCAAGAAGAAGAAAAATGGATTTGCTTGTATTCTTTGTGTGGGCTTTGTTTCTTCCCTGTTGATATGAATTTTGGAAATTTTAAAATTATCATTGTATACATAACTAGGGCTAAGTTATGCAATTTTTTTATGATACTGTGGAAATTTCTTGATTTTGATTGAAGATAAAGATTACACTTCCCATGTAATAGTTTACTGTGTAAACTAGGCAGCAGCTGCACCTTGTTACTTGGTTTTCCTGTCGTGAGAGGCTAACAGTGACTTTTAAACTTTGTAGGTATGACTATTCAGGGTATGGACAATCATCTGGAAAGGTATGTTGAAGATGAACAATGTTATTCTTCATAGCCAACCATGTTAAATCTAGTTTGCTGAGTTTTGCTTTGTCTCATTTCAGCCAAGCGAACACAACACTTATGCAGATATAGAGGCTGCTTACAAGTGCCTCATAGAGAACTTTGGTGCCAAGGAAGAAGAAATAATTCTTTATGGACAGTCTGTTGGGAGTGGGCCTACAGTAGATTTGGCCAGTCGATTGCCTCGGCTGCGGGCTGTTGTCCTGCATAGCCCTATATTGTCAGGATTGAGAGTTATGTATCCTGTTAAACGTACATATTGGTTTGACATATACAAGGTATGTTACCATCTGCTACTCAACACATTCGATATTGAGTTGCCTGACTGCTTACGATACTTTATTATTCTTTTGCCCCCAGAATATTGATAAAATCCCTCAAGTCACCTGCCCTGTGCTTATTATACATGTAAGTGTATCTCAACTTACACTTTTCTCTCTCTTAGGAATTTGATATGACAGGCAATAACAAAATGTGAAGTTATGTTCGATGCATACGCTCTTCTCTATAGTCAGAGATAAAACCTGAACTTTGGATAATATGATCTATTAATCAACTTGTGTCCACACTGAAATACAGATAACATGAAAAATATTTAAAAGTTGTGTTTTACTCATAAATGTTGAAATAGATAAGTGTATGCCTTCCTGACCTTGACTGCTTAAGAATCCATACATCGTACTTTTGTCTGTCAGCTTAGATCCAATAGACTATTATTTTTCTGTTTATTGCTCCAATATAGGGGATACAGTTGGATGCTACATAATTTCATGCAAGTCTGTGTCGGTTGGTTTGGTCTATCATGTAGATTTTTGTTAGTTTGCAAACTGAAAGTACTATTTACAGGTCTGGTAAATCATCAGCTCTGATGTGGATACGCTTGTTTGTTTCAAATACTTGTGTCTCTAGATAGCTGGATAATTTGTGGGCGATAGCTAATGTCAGTACTCACCTCTTATCAACTTCATGCCATTAATATATAGAAGAAAATTATTAAACAAGTGCAAATTGTTAAGTTCGTTGAATACCTGAGCATTATGATTGAAGTAAAAATAACTTTTTGGATAAGCAAATCACAGTAATTGCACACTAAATAGTGTTTGTTGTCTGTTTCGGAACTTTATAATTTCAATCACGGATTGTCAATTTTTGCACATGTATACCTGTGATCTTTCACTGAAACCCTTTTGTCAATTGCGCCCTTGGGATTATTTTTGGTAAAGTGTTATCAACTGGCTGTTTCCTGTTGTAACCTGAGTGCAAATAAATGCAATGTAAAGTCTGATACATGTGCTACATCAACTTGCCATTCCTTACTTGTGGTCCAGTATCTCTCCACTTGTTTGAAGATTGAGCTGCTAATATTTTGCGTATTGGGTGGTACGGTTTGTGGTGTTGAAGTGATACAACATTAAACTAGCTATCTGAGTCTTGGGTCAGTAAGTCGAGCGCTTAAAAATGAAATCAAAATTTAACTTG
This sequence comes from Eragrostis curvula, assembly GCA_007726485.1. Classification (NCBI taxonomy): domain Eukaryota; kingdom Viridiplantae; phylum Streptophyta; class Magnoliopsida; order Poales; family Poaceae; genus Eragrostis; species Eragrostis curvula. The sequence continues at coordinate 40,595,931 of CM017444.1, forward strand.
CTGTATGTTGCTTTCATATCCTCATGTAGTGTTTACTTATGGTATAGAGCATGCTTCCGAAGTGCATGACATATATATGATTGTTATGGTTGGAGCGTGTTGAACTAGTTATACTGCCTAATATGCAATGGATAAATGGTTACATTGCCTTTCCAGTTGCAATCATGTCAGACCAGTGCAGCTCATATTAATATGGCACATCCGGTAATATGGATGCTGTGAACATATTTGTGCAGTCTGAGATAAATGCTGGAGCATAGAATAATATGAACTACTGTTATGTACATAGAATACATCGGAAGTTTTCAGGAATTTATTTGCAATTTATCCTTATATGGAGCAATGGAACATCACTGGGATTAAATACTTAAATTTAGTCCTGCATAACCTTGTGAATCAACTGGACATGTTGTTCAATTATTATAAATCTACTCAGCATGTTATTTTTCTTAACTTTCTTTTTTTATTTAGGGAACTTCTGATGAAGTGGTGGATTGGTCTCATGGCAAGCAACTATGGGAACTTTGCAAAGAAAAATATGAGCCTTTATGGCTCAGGGGAGGAAAGCACTGTGATTTGGAGCTCTTCCCAGAATACCTCAGGCACCTCAAGAAATTTGTTCACACAGTAGAGAAGCCTCCATCCCATAGGCAAGCCTGGAGGGAAAGCTTGGATCAGATTGAACCCTCTCGGAAGAGCATAGATTTTTTTGAGCCCTCGCGAAAGAGCACAGACAGAAGGGAGAAATCAAGGTCAACCCGAGACAGGACAAGAACTATCGAGCATAGATATAGCAACGTTGAGAAGATGGACAAACTAAATATCTCATTCGATCAGTTCGAGAAGTCCAGGAGAAGCGTTGACATCTTTGAGAGGCCCAAGAGGAACATGGAACAACTGGACTGCGGCCGGAAGAGCGTGGACAGATTGGACAGGATTTGGGCTGGTTAAAACCTTTTTTTTCTAACACCTTATACAAGTTATACATGGGGGTTGGGTTGTTTTGGGGGGTTTTACTGTATTTATCTGTGTTCACCCATGTGCTGGAAGGTGTGGCATAAGAGTTGGTTTTCTGAAACAATGAAAGGAGAGGAAGGAGCTAATCGCTGACAGGGTTTTCTCTGTAGAACTTGTAATGATTTATGTGGTGGAAGAAGTGTATGTCGTTGGTCTTCCAACAAATTGTTGTTCCATTAGGGGTGTAAAACCGAAGGACAGTTAGGAGACTAGACAGTGGCAGCATTGTGTATAAATTTCAGTCGCTTGCTATGTATCAATAATGTTTTTGTTTCTTTAGTTGAGATTTGATTCAGTTGTGCAGCCGTGAAACTTGATTATTTTGTGGGCACCACTGAAAGGTGGATCTACCGTGTTTTTCTAACTATTGTAGATTTTTCGAAAAAAATAACCCAAGTATCTAGCAAAGGGAATCGCTAGTTGCATGCAACTGCATCCTTGAACTATTGTAGATTTTTGGTGTCAATGCTCTTCCGAGTGCTGAGCATGTGTTCTGGTGCCAAGCACCAAGCTTTGTGGTCGCAAACAAAAAAAAAAAGCACCAAGCTTTGTAACTCAACTTGTCTCAGGCGATATGCCTGCTAAGTGCTAACGCTTAATGAAAGCTTTTGTTTTCTTTTTTTCAGAAAAGAACTCCATCTTTGAACCAGACTGCAGCCATCAGATGACATCAATGACATTCAACTTACTCAAAACTTAATTTAGGCATAAAAATAATTGAAAGAATAGCAGAGGGAGAGCAGTCAGGATCAAAAACTTAATTTGGTCCCTACTTTTGACCGGGAAGGAGAGAAATAATTAAAAGAATGAAAATAACATGCCTTCTAGGTTTTGGTTGGCTGGTTCACTTAGATGTCGCAAGGCGTGTTTGGGTTGGGTCGTCTGCCTTCTAGGTTTTGGTTGGCTGGTTCACTTAGATGTCGCAAGGCGTGTTTGGGTTGATTGGACCCGTAGAGGATCATGGACTTGAGCGTCGTGCGAACTTATTGCCGTCCTTGCATGGTTAGCCTTTGAAGAGCAGACCCCTAAGCTTTTGCCACCAGTTTTTTTTTTTGGGGGGGGGGGGGGGGGGGGGGCATGCCCCTCCCCCAACTCAGACACCACCGAAACAAACGAGTGTAAATAGGTCTAATCATCTTACTAAGTTCTTTAGGGAGGGCGTACTGATGTATGGACGTAGGTAGTCGTGGGATTGGATTTAGATCCAAATCTAAATATCAAAGTCCAAATTAAGTCCAGTTGAGAAAATCCTAATCCAATCCAAATCCATTTGAGAAGCCTTGTCATCCAATCCAGTCCAAGTCCATCCAACTATCCATGGACCAGCCAAACTCATACCTATAACACGTCGCCCGCCATGGATCGAGGTAGATTAGGATTTGATTTAGACTTATTAATTTGCACAAAGTAGCTGACCGTTGTACCGAGTCATCTCTAAAAATTTCAGTTAATTTTGACACTAAATTAAGGTGTGAACGCGAAGTTTTAATTTTAGGGTCCGGCTCTTGATGTGGGTCCCATATATAGATATAGTTGTACAAATTTGCACAGAGTAGCTAACCGTCATGTTGAGTCGTCTCTAAAAATTTCGATCGATTTCAGTGAAATTTTTAAGTGTGAACGCGAAGTTTTACTTTTAGGGTCCAGCTCTTGATGTGGGTCCCACGTACAAATTTGCACAGAATAGCTAACCGTCATGTAGCGCACGTTTTCTCTGTTGGGACCGAGCTCAGAGAGGGACGGGGGTGGCGGCGAGCTCGAGCTCAGTGGGGAGGCGGCAATGGCGGCTCGTCGATGGCGGCTGTTCTTGGCGCGGGAGCTGACGGAGAGAGCGAGAGGGAGCGCAAGCTGGAGTCCAGAGGGGGTTGAACCGGTCCTCGGCGCTGTGCTGCGCTGACGGCGGCCACAGTTCCGGCGGTGTGGGCAGAGAGAGAACGCGCGCGGCGGCGACACCCGGCGCTACAGTGCGATTTTTGAATTTTTTTTATTTGAATTTGCACGTGCTGATTTGATTTGATTGAAACCAAACTTTACTTTGCTCCAAAAAATCTGATAAAATCAGTTCTGGAAGGTTTCACTGAGATGAACATTTTTCCTTATTACAACTTTTCCTAATTCGACTTAGATTTTGAATTAAAATTAAATTAAGACAGATTTTGAATAAATGAACTTTGATTTATTTGAGCCCATTTCCTTTTGTAGAAAAATCCACAAAATTCTCCAAAAATTTCTTTTTGGCCCTGGATGTCAAGGAAATTTTCAAATGGGCCCACTTGTATACAAAATTTTGAATTTCTAGCTCAAGTTCATATTTGACTATTTTCAAATGATTTGCTTTTAAATAACTTTTCCAAAGTGATCATTAGCATTTGTGATCAAAATGCACTAATCATCAGATTTGGGTCTTCATTAGGGTGGGATGTTACAATTATTTTGTTTACTCGATTTAGTGATGTGGTTTACTCATACTACTAATATTTTGTTGTAGGCAAAGGAATTGGGACAGCTGTGGACATTGTATACCGTGGAGTGGAACACAGAGAGTGTATGAGACACTTGTGGAAGAACATGAAGAAGCAACACTATGGTCCCTTGTTTGCACAGAATATGTGGGCTGCAGCCAAGACATTCAATGTTGACAAGTACAACTATCATATGGGAAAGATAGAGGAGAGGTCCCCCGCAGCAATGGCTTGGTTGGATGAACATCACCAATATGTGTGGAGTAGAAGCAAATTCTCTGATCTTTGCAAGGTAGATTACATCAATAACAACCTCTCTGAATGCTTTAATAGTTGGGTGTCAAAAACCAAGGACAAGCAGATTGTGGATATGTGTGACACAATCAGACAAATGATCATAACCAAGTTTGAGTTGAGATCTAAGATTGCTAGAAACATGACTGATAGGATAATCCCATCTATTGTCAATGTTCTCAATGAAAAAAGCAAAGCAACCAAAGACCATGAGGTCTTATCTTGTAGGGCTGGTACAGCTGAAGTCACAGTTAGCACCATCAGACATGCAGTCAAGTTGGATCCTAAGACATGTAGTTGTAGAGCATGGCAAGTCACCGGAAAGCCCTGTAGCCATGCTTTGGCTTTCATTGCAAAACTTAGTAGGGAGGTACAGATGGATGAATTTGTCCATGACTACTATTCAGTTGAGAGGTTCAGGTTGGCTTATGCAGGTGTTTTCAATCCTATGACATCAAAGCATCAATGGTCACGTGTTGATTTAGGCTATCCAATCAAGAATCCTAAGTTGAGAAGGAAGCCTGGAAGACTAAGGTACTCCAGAATTAAGGCATCAGATGAGGTTGGCACAAGCAAGAAAAAGAAATGCACCGATTGTGATCAGCTAGGACATACCGCTAAGCATTGTCAAGGAGGTCTCACAGCTAAGCAAAAGAGGATGGTCTCATCTTCAGATAATACATCAGGACATGGGAGCAATGACCCAAGTGATGCACACACATCAAAGTACTCCCATATATTGTTAAATAAACATTGTTCATTTGTTCTTATCATAACAGTCTTAACTTTAGATTCTTTTTTGTGCAGTCCTAGTGGAAGTGCAAGTGCAAATAGAAGTACAAGTGCAAGTGAAAGTACAAGTACAAATGACATGGGAGGAGGAACGCCACCAACAAGAGAAAGAGGAAGAGGGAGAGGAAGAGGCTCAGGGAGGCTAGCAGCATGGTTTAATGCTTGAAAGTGATGGCTGGATTTGTATTTTTCTTGTGCACTTGTATGGTGAATTTGGACTTGTATGGTGCTTTTGAGACTTATATGGTCCTGTTGAGACTTGTATTTTGCTTGTGCACTTGTATGGTGTTGTTCAGACTCATATATGATATCTAAGTGATTTTGTTTCATGCCCATGTTTCAAATTGTTCACAAAATCAGTTGTTATGCTGCCAAAATTTTGAGAAAATTCTGTCAAATTTTGTTTAAATTTCAGTCCCGAATTAAAAAATATAAAATAAATTCGAATTCTATAAAATTTGACTGACAAATTTAAATATTTTCGAATTCTATCCATATATTTAAATTTCAGTCACGATATGATAGAAACAGGGGTAAGAATGTGAAGTTGTGAAAAAAGTAAGGGCAAACGTGCAAAGGGTATATGTGTCTTTTCTCAGTTGATTTAACACCGTTAAGTCTACAAAACGGAATAGGGGCAAACTCAATCTTCAATTTGAAAAAACAGGGGCAAACGTGCAATCTTGAAAAAATAGAGGTAAACATGCAGTTAGAGTTGAAAACAGGGGCAAAGATGCAATTGCCCCTTAAAAGAATGAAAATAACTGATTTGGGCATAAGGTAGAGGAGTGCATGTTGAAATGAGCATTTTATGGAAGCCCACGACTTGGCGGGCATTCTGAGGAAAGCCACATGTTGCTGTGGGTGTAATGCTAAATCTGAATTCATCAATTTAGGAATGGAAGAAATATATTTCCAATGAATGAAATATTGCCAAATGTTATGTGATATCTTTAAATTCCAAAACGAATGATATGCTGACGTTATCGATTCCTCGAATGCGGTTAAAATCCAAGACGCCATTGTATTGAGAAGCGCTTGGATTTCGGAACGCCGTCGTTGAGAACCGCCCACGGAACGCCCATTCCCTCCCTCCCAGACTCCCACCAACAAACACCTCAACTTCCCTCCCCCTTGGAACCCGCAAGAACCTCTCCTCGGCTTCCAAAGCGATGTCGCAGGAAACCAACTCCGACGGCCCCGCCGAATCCGACGTCACCACCGCCGCCAGCGGCATCTACCCCTCCTCGTCAGAGGAATCCGGCAGCAGCAGCGACGACGAAAGGGGCCCCTTCTCCTCCCTCATGTGGGATCTCATTTTCGGCGACTCTTCGTCGGAGGACGAGCTCGACGACCAGATCGAGGACATGATGCTCCGCGCCGCCGGCGCTCCCCCCGCGGCGCTCCGGAAGTTCGCCGCGCAGCGCGAGGAGGTTCGCGCCAAGGCGGCGGCGTTCCGCCGGAAGGTGGCCGCGGAGCGGAAGGCGATGCGCAAGAAGATGAGGGCGCTGCGGCGCGAGACGAAGGCGCTGCAGCGCGAGGGGAAGGAGTTCACGGACCTGCTGCATAAGGACATTTCCGGGTACACGGCCGCGCAGCGGGCCGAGTACTTCAGGGAGCTCGACCGCCGGAGCAAGCGGGTCCGCGGCGGCGGCGGCAGCGGCGGCGGCGGTAAGGGCGGCGGCGGCTGACGACGTCCGCTGGTTGGTTGGGATTTGGGTCACGGTGCTGGGTGCTTTTAGGTTAGTGCAATTCGATTGGTGGTTATTCGACTAGCATCTCTTTAGATTGGTAGCAGAATTTCGTTCCTTTCCGTGTTAATTCGAACAGATTGGCTCAAATCTGTGAAGAATGTCTTTAGCTTCTGATATATTGCGACTCTTCTGGAATGAAGGAATATGTACTTGCCATGGTTTCTTCTGTTCACGGTGACTATAATCGTTTTGAATTGGTAGTAGAAATTCGTTCCTTCCGGTGCTAGTTCTAACAGATTGACAAATCTGTGGAAAAATAAAATTGTCTTTCATTGAGCATCCTGAGGCTTGTCTTTAGCTTCTGCTATATGGCAACGTCCTTGTGCTGGAATGAAAGTATATGCACTTGTGCCATGATTCATTTTTGTTCGCGGTGACATGCTAGTCCATTCCACTTTTCACACTGAATCAATTACAAGATAGATAGAGATTGCCTGCCAAAAAAAAAAAAAACAGAGAGATAGAGAGGTGCTGATCCATTGTTTACACATGAATGTGAAATGTTATGAATAATTGACATGTGAAATACGTCTTCAGCTTCTTGATATACAGGTTGTTTTTTAAAAAAAAAAAAACTTTAGAACTTCTGATAAATGAACTGGAATGAAGTGATCCGTGGATGTGATTTATGTTTGCGGTGACAGATTTTTAGATCACCCTTCTGACAATCGATAATAGGTTTACTTTCATAATGATAATGAATCCGTTGCAAGTTAGATGTAGAGATTGTTCATCAGATATTCCCATAATTCACTCAACAACTGAATGGAAATCTAAGTGTTGGGTTTCTCACTAATTTGATGGAAATTGACCTGGTTTCTAATGTTCGTAGCTAGAAATTAGGGTTGTTTTTGAACTCTGGATTCTCGATCTCCTCGTTGAAGTACTCTTGCCATGATTTTTTCTGTTCACGTAGACATACTAGTCGACAAGAACCACTTTAGATTGGTAGTAGAATTTGTTCTTTTCAGTGCTAATTCTAACAGGTTACAGATTGACTCAAATCAGTGATAAATGTCTTTTTTTTTTATTGAGGATCATGAGGCATGTCTTTTGCTTTTGATATATATGTTAATGCTCGATTTGTAGTTCAACCATGATTCATTTTTGTTAGCCGTGACATTCATGTCGATTTTTTTCACTTTTCACATTCAATCTTATGAGAGAGATACAGAGATTTGTTGAAGTGAAAGTTATGCTTAATCAAAATAGATGTGTCAAACGTCTTCAGCTTCTTGATATACGAGTTGGTTTAAATAAACTATAGAACTTCTGATAAATGAACTAGGATGAAGGTATATGATGGATGTGATTTATGTTTGTTCATGATGACAGATTTAGTATATTATCATTCTCACGTTTTATAATAAGTTTACTCTCATAATAATAATGAATCTGTTACAAGTCAGGTACAGAGATTGTTGGTCAGGTATTTCCATGATTCTCTCAACATTGGAATGGAAGTAATGGATATCTCAGTAATTTGGTGGAAATTGACATAGTTTCTAATGTTCGTAGCAAGAAATGAAAGTTATTTTCAAACTCTGGAATCTCAATCTCCTCGTTGAAGTACTCTTGTAGTCGTACAGAGTGAGAAAGTTGCATTTCACAACTAAAAGCTTCCAAGAAAATTCAGTGCCCAGGATTGGACTAAATTTGTGCCACCCAGGATTTTCAGTGCCCGTTCAGCCGATTCACTGGAAGGGAGATGCAGAGGTCAAATTTTCTTGCACACGTGGTGCTACTAAAGATCTTGAGGTCTATCTTCTAAAAAATATAAAGTTCACGCACAAGCCATCATCTTCACTTTCACTTCACGCACCGTCCAGTTCAAAATGAAGATGGACTTTCGCTTGTCTGAGATTTTTGCAATTTTAGCACTAGATAGGATGGGCTTCGCTACCTTATCATGATATAGTTTGGCTTCGCTACTTTACCATTATAATCACACCTTTCTACGTTCCTTTACCATTGGCACATGTTTTAGTCTTCCTTGAAATTTTCTTCACCAAACAGGCCTCTGCAGTGACCAAAGTACCCTTGCCTCAACACAGTACCCTTTCCTTTCTGTCCAGCCTGAATCGAAGCCAAGCTCATCAGGTGGCCGCATGTGAGCAGCAAGTTTTGTCTCCTGTTTGGCGGAGGACTCTGTATTAGCTTTTTTTTTTTAGTTAGCTTTAGGTTCTGATTTAGCTTGGAATGTTGGAATACGAATTAAATCTATGTTGTGACAACTTGCTGTGTTGCAACCTGTATGCATGTAGGATTCGGTGCTTTGAAATTGTTTCTTTCAAATGCCTCATGCATGATATTGTGAAATATTTTGATTATCTATGCGAGAATAATAGCATGGCATTTTATGGAGAGGAGGCAGCACGCTTAAAATGAAAAAGAGCAGCCGGGGTGAGAGAGAGATGAGGGGTAGCTCTGTCTTTTTACATCTTTTGATAGAGGTAAAACTGTTAAAACATGTTCCAGTGGTAAAAGAACGTAGAAGGTGTGATTATAATGGTATAGTAGCGAAGCCAGACTATGTCATGGTAATGTAGCGAAGCCCATTCTACCCAGTGCTAAAATTGCAAAAATATCCGCTTGTCTCCGTTGCCCGACTGACCCAAAAAAAAGACTCATTCGATCCGTGCGCGAATCCTCCGCCGTCTTCTTCCCTCCACCTTCGCTAGCTCCAGCTCTCGAAGCGGCGCGGGGAAGATAGACGAAGTCAACATGGGGTGGGCCGCGGTTCCTGACGGCGGTGTCCTTCCCCGTCGCCGGCATCCTCTTTGAGCCGACGCGCTCCTCGGCGGCCGCTCCGGCAGCGGCGTAGTTGCCGTGGAGGACGAGGCAGCTGGGGAGCATCCTGCCGGCGCCTATTCGGCCGCCTATCTTCGCCGTCGGCAAGCGCCGGCGTCGTCTCTGCCTCAGTCCGCCGCCGCCGAGCGTCAGTGGCCGAGCGAGGGGCTTATTTGCGAATACTTTAATTGATTTAGGGGCATTTATGAAAATATTTGGATCGCGACTATTAATCGCGATCCAAATTAGAGGGGTTTATGCAAATAATTGGATCGCGATTATTAATCGCGATCCAGTTCGGGGGGGGGGGGGGGGGGGGGGGTTTCCGGAAAAAAACACACCACCGAACGGCGGCGATGGCTTCCGCCGCCCGCGTTCCGGCCGGAGACGCGTAGCCGCTTCGTGCCGCCCTCGCCGCGGACCTCCTCGCTTCGCCGCAGCCGAATGCTCCCTCCGCCCTCTCCGGCACTGACCTCTCGCCCCTCGGCTCCTCACCATCCGCTGACCAGAGCGCTCACCGCTTCTCTGTCCGCGAATCAGGAGATGGATCCCGACTCATCAGCATCTACCGGCTGTAACATTCAATTGATTGCTTGCGGGATGAATCCACTGGAACCTGAATTTTTGAACCAAACACCAAGACCTCAGTGATTTCCATGGACTAGTAGCCGAAGCTGCTGCTGTCAACAGCAGATCGAATTCGGTGATGTAGCTTAATAGTCTACGAAATAGATGTATCCCTCTTGTATGTTTTGAAATACACAAGAATACAGAGCACGAATTCGAGGAAGAGCTTTCAGGCAAATTCTTCAGTCTTCATCAGCTGATAATTTGAATTTTGTACCCAGAATTATGAATTCTGCTTGCATGGATCTTGCTTGGGTAAATATTAATAACTTCGGTAGTATTGCATCTTCAGGATCTTTGGAAATGAACACACAGGTTATAAATTGGAACACAGTAGTAATAGTATTCTTTGTTCTTTATGATTTCTTAGGTGCTAGGTCTTGCTGAACAGTTAGCTGCAAACCTGTGAATTTGGCCAACATTTTCTCACAAAGCATTCTGAAAACCATAAACTTGTGTTTTGCCAGCAAGGCTATTTATTCATTATGCACGAGCATGTTCTGTAGAAATATGTTGGGTCCATGCTTGGAAACTTTTTTTTTTGGCTTAATTGTGGAGCTACTTATATTCTTCTAGAAATTTGAAGTTGTTTGTTTGGGATTTGGAAATTTGAACCGCTCACATTCCATTCCACAAACCATGGGCCGTGTTCACTCCACGGAAGCACCACTTCTTCCCTAAGAGATAGTAACTGATTTGGGCCTAAGAGAGAGGAGTCCATGTTGAAATAAGCAATTTATCAAATCCCACGACTCGACGGGCATTCTGGCGAAGCCACATGTTGGCGCGAGCATAGTAGAAAATCTCTGACTTCATCAAATTTGGGAATAGAGGAAATAATTTTTCCAATGAATAAAATGTTGTCAAATGTCATTCATGTGATATCCACGAGCGCCAAACGAATGATAAACAAACTTTATAGATTCTTCGAATGAGGTTAAAATCCAGGACGCCATTGTTTTTTTTTTTTTTTTTTTTTTTTTTTGAGACTCGACGCCATTGTATTGAACCGCTCTGCTTCGATAAACACTCCCACACATACCCAGCACGGGAAACCATTCTTCCCCGTGTCAAAGAGAAAAAAAAAGAAAAAAAAAAATTCTTCCCCCTCGGAAACCGCAAGAACCTCTCCTCGGCCCCTGAGCGATGTCGCAGGAAGCCACCCCCACCGGCCCCGCCGACTCCACCGTCACCACCGCCGCCAGCGGCATCTACCCCTCCTCCTCCAGCAGCAGCGACGACGACGACGGGAGCTCCCTCTCCGACTCCGACTCCGACTACGAGCTCATCCTCGACGACCTGGTGGAGGAGGAGATCGAGGCCGAGATGATGGAGCAGCTGCTCCGCGCCGCCGGCGCCAGCCGCGCGGAGCTCCGGCAGGTCGCCGCGTATCGGGAGGAGGCGCGCGTCCAGGCGGAGGCGTTCCGCCGGAAGGTGGCCGCGCACAGGAAGGCGATGCGCAAGATGAGGAGGGGTAGATGCCGCGGCCACCTTCCGGCCGGAAGGTGTACCCGGAGGAAGAAGGACAAGGCCGAAGGGAAAAGCTCCAATAAAAGTGTTAAAGATGGTGACAAGACCAACAAGAAGAGGAAGAAGTGAGAAGATGAAGGAAGTCTGGAAGGGAAGCATCTTTTGGAGGCATATGAAGACCTTTGAGCAGAAATGTGGAATGGAGCCTTTCTTTATTTTGTTTAATTATGCTACTGTCTCTAGTTACCTGATGCTAGCACAACATATGAGCTGGTCTGCTAAGGAGTTCGTGGACCTGCTGAAGACGGACATCTCCGGGTACACGGACGCGCAGCGGGCCGAGTACTTCCGGGCGCTCGACCGCCGGAGCAACCAGCTCCCAGGCGGCAGCGGTGGCGTCTGACGACGTCCACTGTTTGGTTGGGTGATGGTACTGGATCCTTTTAAATTTGCGCAATTAGCATGTGGTTAATTATCTTATGATTCGGCTGGAATCGCTTTAGATTGGTAGAAGTCTAGAAGAAGTTCGTTTCTTTCCTTGTTAATTCGAACAGGTTGACTCAAATTTGTGAAGAATGTCTTTAGCTTTTGATATATTGCAACTGTGCTGGAATGAAGGAATTTATGTGCTTGCCATGATTTTTTCTGTTCACGGTGACATACTAGTCGACTAGAATGGCTTTAGATTGGTAGTAGAAATTTGCTCTTTTGGTGCTAGTTCTAACAGATACTTAAATCTGTGAAAAATGTCTCCTTTTTTTTTTAGTTCTCGAAAAAAGAGAAAAATGTGCTGGAATGAAAGAATTTGTACTTGTGCCATCATTCATTTTTGCTGGCGGTGGCATGCTAGTCAATTTCCACTTTTCACATTGAATCAGTTACAAGAGAGAGAGAGAGAGATTTGCTGATCCATTGTTACGCATGAATGTGAAATGTTATTCACAATTGACATGTGTAAGACGCTTCAGCTTCTTGATATATGTGAGTTGGCTTAAAAACCTTTAGAACTTCTGATACATGAACTGGAATGAAGCTATACGCGGATGTGATTTATGTTTGTTCACGGTGACAGATTAGTCAGTGACCACTTTCACATTTCATAATTGGTTTACCGTCATAATAACAATGAATCATTTACAAGTTAGATACATAGATTGTTGGTCATATATTTCCATGATTCTCCCAACATTGGAATGGAAATATAAATATTGGATATGTCAGTAATTTGGTGGAAACTGACCTAGTTTGTAATGTTCGTAGCTAGAAATGAAGGTCATTCTTGAACTCTAGATTTTCGATCTCCTGGTTGAAGCACTCTTGTAATCTTACAGAAATTTAAACCCGTAGGGAGTTTTTCACAAGACGTATCATACTGATACACACTACAAGAGCGCAATAACTTTTGAACCATACACCGGTTTATATAGAAGATGAAAACGAGAAACTTGCATTTGACAGCTAAAAAGCTTCCAAGACAATTCACTCATCGCAATTATTTTTGAACCGGATGCAACCACCATTCAAATGAAACTTTATTTACGTTTACAAGATGGAACCCAAAAACTTCACACTCCTATAAAGCAACCCACAACCACCTTTGAACTCCGAAATTAGCCGTTGAGAAACCTGAGGCAAGAAAGGACAAGTCTCCATTTCTTCTATCTCTCTGCCCCACATCAGAATCCGCAAGAACCTCTGCTCCTCCACCCCGCGCGCACCAAAAATGTCGCAAGAAGACAGCTCCAGCGCCCCCGAATCCGACGTCACCAGCGTCGGCTTCCCTCTCCCTCCCTCCCCTTCGCCCTCCTCCGGCAACAGCAGCGACGACGACTCCCTTTGGGACGCGATGGAGGAGGAGCTCGAGGCGGAGCTCGAGGCCGAGCTGGAGGCCGAGCTCCTCCGCGGCGCGAGCCACGCGCAGCGCCCGCATGTGGCCGCGCAGCTGGAGGAGCTGCGCGCCAAGACGGAGGCGAGCATGGAGGAGGCGCGGCGGCTGCGGGAGGATACGCGGCGGATGCGGGAGGAAACGCGGCGGATGCGTGAGTACTCGGACCTGCTGGACGTCGACGTGTCCGGGTTCACGGACGCGCAGATGGCGGCCTACGAGCGGGAGCTCGACCGCCGGTGCGAGCAGATCCTCCGCGGCCGCGACTGACGGCGACGGGTTGTTTTGTTGTGTCACGGCGATGAATTAGTGTGTATTAACCCCGCCCAGATGTAATAACCGGTAATCGGATGATGGATGTTCTTAGACTAGTGGTTCTTAGATGATTCTGTGTACGTAGTAGTAGTATCTGGAAATGAACGATGTTGATCCTTGTCAGTTGTAATCATTCAGCTTTTGAGATGTTTAAGGCTTCAATTTACCCTTTTACTGTAGCTATATCACTTATCACCGGTTCTGTTGCTTGTTTGGGCCATTGCTATCGGTATTTTTCACTGGTGCCAACGCAGAGGAACATTTCAAAACACAATGAGTGTATATACTTTAGTTCCTTATTAGAAATCATTAGACTTTAGGCATATAGCCACTCCACTTCCCTTCTATTCATGGAAAATACAACTAAGGCGTGCATAACCAATGATGCACTTCCCTTTTATTTATGGAAAATACAACTAAGGCGTCCATAACGAATGATGAGTGGAACAAATGTTTATGGAATATAACTATCAATAACATGTTAAAAACGGAAATTTTTTGCGTACAGACGGGCAGACCGACCCGGCCGTGCGACCAATATTAATAGCTGCCTGATGATGGATGCCAATATCTAATTAGTGCTTGTCGCACGGCCGGGTTGTGTGTATAGCAGTTTTTGCTGTTAAAAAAACTCACTCATGCGGTGCAATACTAACCGTGACAAAGCTGGACAAGAAATTAAGAAAGGATACACAAAAGACCGATACTTTTATAGTTGCTCAAATATACATCATATTTTCATAAATGAATTGCACAAAACTACAATTATTTGTGTCAAGGTTTCAGAAAACTACAACTTTTAGAACCTATTTCAGATAACTACAACTATTTGTGTCAAGGTTTCAGAAAACTACAACTTTTAGAACCTATTTCAGATAACTACAACTATTTTGACCATGATTTTCAGAAAACTATAACTTTTGTATCCGGTCCTACATTTCAGCCTCACAAGTGGTAGCGTTCTCAAACATAGATTGACATCACATTCATTTCTGTACAAACCTTCTTGTAGAAAGAAATAAGTATTTTTCTTTAAGGTTTAACTTCCAAAAAAATAGTGATTTCAGCTAACTTTATTTCAAACCCAATTTCTAACAGAATTAGGCTTAAGGCATCACATTCATTTATTTTATGCGGAGGCGAGAAGTGGCTGCAGCTACCGCGTTCTCGTTCGGCGCCGGCGATGCTGACTCGAAGCGGCCCTCCATCCACGGACTGCGATTCACGTGGAACACTGGCCACCGGAGGATTGGAACCTACATCGCGCGACATCGAGCCGGCATTGCGTACCTTCGCGTTGTGTGAATTCGTCAATCCGCGTCTGCGCCAAGACTTGAACCAGCAAGGGCAAGTGTAGCTACGTTCGTCTATAGTTGAGTTGGGTCGTCTGCCTTCTAGGTTTTGGTTGGCTGGTTCACTTAGATGTCGCAAGGCGTGTTTAGGTTGATTGGACCCGTAGAGGATCATGGACTTGAGCGTCGTGCGAACTTATGCCCGTCCTTGCATGGTTAGCCTTTGAAGAGCAGACCCCTAAGCTTTTGCCCCCAGTTTTTTTTTGGGGGGTGGGGGGGGGGGGGGGCATGCCCCTCCCCTGACTGAGATACCACCGAAACAAACGAGTGTAAATAGGTCTAATTATCTTACTAAGTTCTTTAGGGAGGGCGTACTGATGTATGGACGTAGGTAGTCGTGGGATTGGATTTAGATCCAAATCTAAATATCAAAGTCCAAATTAAGTACAGTTGAGAAAATCCTAATCCAATCTAAATCCATTTGAGAAGCCTTGTCATCCAATCCAGTCCAAGTCCATTCAACTATCCATGGACCAGCCAAACTCATACCTATAACACGTCGCCCGCCATGGATCGAGGTAGATCAGGATTTAGACTTATTAATTTGCACAAAGTAGCTGACCGTTGTACCGAGTCATCTCTAAAAATTTCAGTTAATTTTAACACTAAATTAAGGTATGAACGCGAAGTTTTAATTTTAGGGTCCGGCACTTGACGTGGGTCTCATATATTAGATATAGTTGTATAAATTTGCACAGAGTAGCTAACCGTCATGTTGAGTCGTCTCTAAAAATTTCGATCGATTTCAGTGAAATTTTTAGGTGTGAACGAGAAGTTTTAGTTTTAAGGTCCAGCTCTTGATGTGGGTCCCACGTACAGATATTGCTACACACCGATTTGCATGAAGTAGCTGGCAATCATAGTGAGTAAGTTTAAACAAATTTTAATCAATTTCAGCGGAAAAATATAGTGTGAACACGAAGTTTTAATTTTAGGGTCTAACTTTTGACATGGATCTATGAAGCTAGAGAGAATCCAATGTTAATCCAGAAGATATCCAATAATCCATATAAAGATTGGAGCCTACATCCAAATACATCCAAAATCCAAATAAATCCAATCCACTTGAGTCCAATAAGAAAAAGTTCAATTGGACTCTGGACATTGCAAATCCAGTCCCACGTATAGACGTAGGCAGCATGTCGGTTAAGCATCACGCTCAACCTATTACGAACGCTTACGAGCGAGACCCTTCTCATATCTTAAAGCAAACAGGCCCCAAATGCCAATTTAAGCATTTTCCCTCTCCTACAAGCACCAAGTGTTAAAGTTATTTTTTTAGGGTGGGGTGGGTGGTGGTGGTGGTGGTGGGGGGGGGGGGGGGGGGGGGGCTTAAACACCTCCGTTGTAAATGGATGATATATCATAGACTGAATTTTAGCATGAGAGTTCGTGATTAGTAGATCCATGTGAATCCCATTACTTAATTTACTTCACTCTGAAGAACTAGTCAATGCCTTCCAATATGTTTTGTGAAATGAATTGCAAATTAACAAATAAGCAAATATGTTATAACTTTGTCACTTAATGAAATCAAATAAGAGGGAGACCCGCTGGGGGAGCGGGTGGCCAGCACCGGCCGTTGTCGGGCAGCCCACGCAGGTTCGAAACCCCGGGTCGAGTCCTGCGTGCTCACGTGTGCGTGTGGCGTGTGTGTGGGCGTGAGTGAGTCCCGGGGGTGTAGAAAAACGGATTGGCTACTCCAATCCGAGGGCCAGAGTCCTCTTCTAAAAAAAAAAAAAAGAAATCAAATAAGAGAGACTCCACCCCCCCCACCCCAACCACACCCCAAAGGATAGAAGAGTTATTTTCAAATCAATAATCTTACATCTTCCCAAAAAAAAAACATAAATGATTTTACATCACCCGAAAAGCGTATAAGTAGAAAGAAGCAATGCCACCATCTAGCTAGCCATAGAAGAGTTGGTCCTCTTTGTCAAAACAGATTCTGAATTTTGCTTCTCTGAATGTTGTTTAGAAACAAAATCCACAAAAGACTACGCTTCGCCGGATTATAGATTCTGTGAAAAAAAAAACAGATTTTGCTAAAGTGATTTTACTATAACTACAGTACAAGAAGCATAATTCAAAATCTATTGCAAAAACTGTGGCAAACAGACTCTTAGTTACTTTCAGTTTGGACCATTTGGTTATGCTCGAGGTGCATCAAAATGAGCTCTATCTTTTTAAGCGCAAACTAGACACGTCTACCTGGACAGAGGTTTGTTATTACGGGATGCTGGTTTGAAGCCCGTCCGCGCGGCGGCAGTCCGGCCATCAACCGCTCGCTCCCGACGGATCCACCAACCTGGTTCCTCCTCGTCGCGCCTTTCTCCCAGCCCACCGACGCCAGCCGCCTACCCCACGCCGCGCACCCTCCCTTCCACGTGCCCCTGCGCCACCACCTCCCTCCTTCCTCATCTGCGCCGCCCCGGCGCAGCGGATCCCTGCCCAGCCCCGTCCACTCTCCTGCCCCCACGTGTCCCGCGAGGTTCCACTCCGCCATACGTGCCCGCGTCCTACACGAGCCCGTACGCCCACGCCACGGCGCCCCAGCCGCAGCGGATCAAACGCGGCTCACGTCGGCCTCGCCCCACCACCCCTCGTCCATCCCCTGCCGCCGTACGCGCACCCGCCGCCACTCACCGAAACCCAATGACATGTGGGCTCGCATAATGACCGGACCCACGGAGCAGTGGTGCAGCATTTGCCAGATCTCTGCGCGCGCTTTCCCCGCGGGCCCCACCCACTGCGGCCGCTGTCCTGAGCAGCTGCTGCTGCTGCTGCTGCTGCGGTGCGCAGCGACGTTAATGGATCGCCCGCAGATCATCTCCCTCACTGACGAGTGGGCCCCGCGGTCCAGGCCCTACCCGCGAGCACCCCAACGGTCTCTCCGCTCGTCTCACTCCCCTCTCAACGACCGGCCACACATCTCTCATCTCACACCGACATGTAGGACCAGTTCGCGTTCTGTCCCCGCATGTCAGGCACCGGAAACGGAAACGCATCGGAAAATGAGTGGGCCCCACCGCGACCCATCCCCCTACTCTCAATCTCGCTAGCTGCTTTCGGCTCGTTCGCTCTCCTCTGTGGAAGCCCGTCGCTGTTATTATTACTCGCTCGCCATCAAAACGCACGCCACCAACGCCGCGGTACTCTGCCAGTACGCCTGCCTGCTTCCCTTCCCGCCGACCGACCACAGCCGGTGATCTCCATGGCCTCGCCAACCCTAGGCGCCGGCGTCCGCGGCCAGGCGCGCTCGTCCTCCTCCTCCTGCTGCTGAGCCAGCGGGCCCCGATCCGCATCGCGGCGGGCGGCGCGATGAACCCGCTCTGCTGCATCGCGCCCGTGTCGCTCGACCACGCCGCGGACCAGCTCCACCGCCAGCCCCCGCGCATCCTCGCCGCCGCCGCGCCGTCGCCCTCGCCCGCGCCCGCCCCGGCGCCGCAGGTGCAGCAGCCGGCGGCGGCGGCGGTCGCGGTGGCGGGGGTGCTGCACAAGTGGGTGAACTACGGCAAGGGGTGGCGGTCGCGCTGGTTCGTGCTCGAGGACGGGGTGCTCTCCTACTACAAGCTGCGCGGCGCCGGCGCGGCCGGGAACGCCGCCAAGGCGGCGCCCGTGGCGGCGGCTACGGTAATCGGGCGGGAGGGTGGCGCGCTGCGGCGGGCGCGGGAGGAGGCCGCCGCGGCCGGGAAGCAGTGGAAGCCGTTCGGGGAGATACACCTCAAGGTACGGTGCTCCGGCTGCCGGCTGGGCTTAGCATTGCGCATTTCGGGATGGGGATGCGCCGGGGAGAAGTGACATTGTTCCACCGGCATTGCTCGGGTAATGATTGGGCGACAAGCGTAGTATTCGCAGTGGTGTAGATGCATTTACGGTTTAACAACTTGGGACTTGCCAACTTGGGGGATAATTAGCTTGATGTGGCAATTCACTGTTATTATGTACCGATCTTAATGATTTGGCACAATGCCGCTACAAACAAGCCCGTAATTCTCAACCAA
Organism: Eragrostis curvula; assembly: GCA_007726485.1. Lineage (NCBI taxonomy): Eukaryota > Viridiplantae > Streptophyta > Magnoliopsida > Poales > Poaceae > Eragrostis > Eragrostis curvula. The sequence continues at coordinate 40,614,693 of CM017444.1, forward strand.
TTTCCTGCTCTGATGTTCAGGTTTCGTCGATCCGGGCGAGCAAGTCGGATGACAAGAGGCTGTATATATTCAGCGGGACGAAGACACTGCACTTGAGGTGCGATACCGAGGAGGACAGGAACGCATGGATAGACGCGTTGTTGGCGGCGAAGGACCACTTTCCACGGTCTCTGACTGCGAACGACTTTGGCCCGATGGCAGACATTGTGGTGTCCACTGAGAAGCTCAGGGCACGGCTACTGCAGGAGGGGCTCAATGAAACGGCGGTCAAGGAGTGCGAGACTATTATGATGAGCGAGCTGCTCGAGCTGCACAACCAGATAAAGTCTCAACAGCAGCAGCATTCTGTTTTGATAGACCGCCTGCGCCAAATGGAGGTAACTTTCTATTTTTTTTTGTTTTCTTTACATTATGAACGATGTTTTAATGATTTCTATATGTAAAAGGAAACAAGAAGAAGTAAATTCAACTCTTCTGTTGGCTGAAGTAGAAATATGAAGTATGATTTATCAGTGCTTGGTCAAATAGTTGGTTCTTGATATTTGTTACATGTGGTCTTGTATGTCTTAATGGCTTCTCAGCGTACAGTCATGATGTCATCATTGCTAGTGCCACCTGGTTTTTATGTTGCTGACAGCAAATCTAGAGACCAACCAGTAGTATGTGCTGACATGTACGTAAAGAGTGCCTCACATATTTTATGTGCCACAAATGTTTTGTTAACACTGGAGTTATATGCTTTTGCCTGATAGAAAAAGCTGTCGCTAAATTTTAATCATTTTGCAATTCCTTTTTCACTCACCAGAGAGCAAGCTAGTTGTGTTAAAACGATTGATTGGTTTGTCAGAAATATCTGGACTGCACCACAGTATGTTATTTATGTCTCAGGTTGAGATATTTGCTTTAACACAATGATTGATGATAGACCACATTGCAATTGTATAAATGCATCAATGCAATGTCCCTTGAAGAAACATTTTTGCTCTTTAACTTCAAATTGATAAAGGATTTGATCACAATCTTAAGGTTTATCTCGGTCCATTTCTTGGTGCAGACAGAGAAAGTGGAGCTGGAGAGAACTGTTGTGCATGAAACTAAGGAGAGGGAAACACATGGGTATGCCAATGGAAGATACAGTGGTCAGTAATTTAATTAATTCATTTTAGCGTATCTTATATGTTACTGTATTTATTTAGTTTTCTTTGGCTTTGTATGTTTCGATATTGTCTTTCGATTACATTGTTCATAGCCTCCACAGTGTCTAGGATATCTAAGATTATGTAGGCATGTGGCTTTGTTTTATGTCTTGGTGCTATGTCACAGGTACAATGTTCTTACTGCAATGCAAATTCAATATTTCTGTTGGGTCCTCTCAAATTGTTCTAGCTAGAAACAATATTAGAGATATTTCATTTATCATGTTATGATATTTATTAATGTTTACATGTTATGATATTTATTAATGTGTGAGACTGTATTGACTCCTGAGTACACTGTTTAGTCATGTTTAAATGACGTTTAGAGAGGAAAATTTTCATGTCTGAACAGCATGTAAACATTATAGGTGGGCGTAAATCTTTTTAATTTGCATCTTAGTTCCAGAATCATTACAACTGAAATATGGAAAATAAAAATCTGAAGTGCTGTTCCTCTAATAGTAAACATGAATTCTGTTTGGAGAAATGATTGTTTTTCATGATTTATAGCAGCCATATACACTAGGAAGCCTGCACATAGGTGTTAAATTGTATGAAAAACATGAGCTTTTGTTCAGTTTCTGACAGAAAGCCAACTAATAATTATTTTGAGAGTTGACTGGTTGGGATTCCTGCTCTTCCAGCTAACTTTTTTTACTGCTTTGCCAATTGTCCAGATTTCTATTCTGTTGTTTCGGGTGGAAGTGCAAGTGAATCAGATCCAGACACTGCAAGTCAAGTGGCGGAAGTTGAAACTGATGAAGATGAAGTAACATACTTCGATACAAAAGACTTTCTATCTGCCGAGTCTCTACGAAGTGCTTCATGTCGAAGGAGGGAGCTTATAGCAAATGGTTGCAAGGGATCGGAATATGCTGGCGAGTGTGTTACATATACTGTAAAATCTATTCAATATCCATTTGTGCGACGTAGAGATAAGCTACCTGAGCCAAAGGAAAAAGAGAAGCCTATAGGATTGTGGTCAATAATTAAAGAGAACATAGGGAAAGATCTCTCCGGCGTTTGTTTACCGGTTTATTTCAATGAGCCTCTCTCTTCTTTGCAAAAATGTTTCGAAGATCTGGAATACTCATGCTTGGTTGACGAGGCACTACAGTTGGGAAAGAAGGTAGGGTTGAACACTTTCTAAATAATGAATGACGTGAAATTCCGTTTGGTTTGTGTTGAGTTCTGTTTTATTCCCTGTTTGTCTTCAACTATTTAGTCAAAGATATTGTGGAGTTTGGACAAAAAACCTTTTGACATTAGGCCAAAACTCTAAATGTACGGGAAACATTTAGTAACTGTCAGTGTCTCGGAAACCTACACCTTCATTGCATGTTTTATCTTTGACACTATTAGTAGCCAAATTTGGTCTACGGAAATAACATTAAAGGCCATGTTGCTTTGAAGTCCCAGCCAGCTACTTACATCCAAACCAAGGCATAAAAGAGAGTAAAGTAACAATAAATATGATATTTGGTTGCTCCTACATTTATTACTACTTTGTTATGACTAGAATTCACACTTTGATCTGGGGTATCATTAAATATCTTATACTCCGTTCTAACATTATTGTCGTTAGAACAATAACTCTAGTTCAAAATGAACTTGAGTCCTAACAACAACAATTTAAGAGCGGGGAGTCTATCATTAGAGACAAGAACCCCCTTCAATAAATCATAGGAGAATTCACTATCATGTTATATTGTTTCATTTGTTGTGTTACATATGTTAGTGTGTCCCTTTATCTCTATTTTTCCCGTGTTTATTCTTGTGTTGAAGGTTTCCGTACACGTCAAAAATTAGGAAACATTTGTGGTGAACAACCTATCATAATTGACAAAATTATGGAAAGGTGCACCTATAGATCTGAAGTAGAAACCAGATATCCTATATCGTTCTGAATTTTGTTTGTCTATAAATTTTGGCAGGCAATATAGTTTTGCTGCTGAAAAAAATGCTGTTCCTTTAATCTTCATCCATATTTTGAACACGATACTTTCCTTTCTGCCAATTCCTTATGTTTCACAATGAAACATCTTTTTGCGTACCCGATGCAGGGTGACAGCTTGAAGAGGATACTTCACGTTGCGGCTTTTGCAGTATCAGGTTATGCCTCAACTGAAGGCCGGCAGTGCAAGCCTTTTAATCCTCTATTGGGGGAAACATATGAAGCTGACTATCCAGATAAAGGACTTCGCTTTTTCTCTGAAAAGGTTGCATAACTGTTAATAAAACTTGTGAATTATTTCTAATTGATTCCTGTCTTTGCTAGTATCATACATGTTTCTGAAGTTGTAATATATTGTGCTCTGTTGAACCTGTTACATGAATTGATTCTAAACATGGTGTTACATTAATTTAATCTTATTTCAGGTCAGTCATCACCCAGTGGTTGTCGCATGCCACTGTGAAGGTAGAGGTTGGAAATTTTGGGGGGATTCCAATCTGAAAGGGAAGTTCTGGGGTCGATCCATTCAGCTTGATCCAATAGGTGTTCTAACCCTTCAATTTGATGATGGAGAAACATTTCAGTGGAGTAAAGTGACTACTTCCATATACAATATCATAATTGGCAAAATTTATTGTGACCACTATGGCACAATGCGTATCAAGGGAAGTGGCCAGTACTCCTGCAAGCTTAAATTCAAAGAACAGTCAATTATTGATCGAAATCCGCACCAGGTAAATCTGTAACTTTGAAGAGTGTGAAATTACATCAAGAAAAATATAGATAGCTGTGTGGTTAGCTTAGATGATCACTGTCTAGTCCCTTCATTCTTTTTTTTCTTCTTTAATGATGTTAGCTCAAGAGCTAACCAACACCAACAAAAAAAAAAAAAGAGAAAGAAATCATAGGTAGTATTTTGGGCATATACCTTTTGGAAATGAAACTTAAGAGCCTTTTTGAGTCACCACTTGTTTGAGAAATAAGGTCAACACTTTTATGATGGGTAGTAGCACATGATTTTTACCCCTCAAGTCCAAGATTCTCTATTTGGCATTGAAGAGCCTAGAAAGATTCATTTTTTTTTTTATTAAAACTACCTAACATAATATGTTAGCAAATTCGCAAAGATGTGTAAAGGCAGTACCTTTTATGAAAATGTGCCCATACCATGTTCTGTGATTAGCCTACGTATTTACATGTGTAAGTGGAGAAAGCTAGAAAGTTTGGTGGGCATGTACATGAGAATTACAAATTTACCATGACAGGTAATAGTTACAACAGTTTAGCAAACAGACTGTAAATTTCCGCTTAGATTTTTCAACTGCCCACTTAGTTGCTCCGCTTTTTGAAACACTGCTGCTACCACTACTAGGAAGCTAGTGTTGAACTGAAATGGTTGTTTTTTCTTATGCAGTGCATGGTAATATTACAATTTTTTTTTAATTGAAGTAAGACTTCCTGATGCTTATATAGAACTGTTGTTGACATTTGCCTGTGCGGTAAAATTCAGAATTAGCCTGTTAGTAAGAATCAGTTTATTGTGAATCATGTAAATATTCATGTAAATAACTCAAGAAGCTTAGTTTGTGCTTCCTAAGTTGTTATAATCATTGTGCAGGTACATGGGTTTGTGCAAGATAACAGAACAGGACAAAAGGTAGCTATGTTAATTGGAAAATGGGATGAAGCTATGTATTATGTTCTTGGGGATCCAAGTACAAAACCCAAGGGGTATGACCCAATGTCAGAGGCAGTTCTTTTATGGGAGAGAGACAAGTCTATTAATCAGACACGATACAATCTTTCTCCATTTGCAATTTCTCTAAATGAACTGTCACCTCACTTGTCTAAGAAGTTGCCACCCACTGATTCACGTTTGAGACCTGATCAAAGGCATCTTGAAAATGGTGAATATGAGATGGCAAATGCAGAGAAACTTAGGCTTGAACAACTGCAACGACAGGTACGCTATTATGACTTGTCTCTTCTGTCAAATACTTTTATGCGTTTTTTAATAGCTCCATTGGCATCTGAAAAGCGATTTGGGTTCGGAGTTTTAATTGTTGGCATTTCATAATAAATTTGCAGTCAGAATATGCTATTTGGTCTGATATGACCTTTCGTCTGTTAAGTTCTCTCTGAATTATATTGGATGGATAAACTTCCCAAGCAGTTGCTCACTTGGTTGTCTTGAATTGTGAACCACAGTGATATCATAAACAGTGGCAAATCACTGTTTCTGTTAGCGCAATCAAGTTATTGTCGTAAAAGAAGTTATGATTTGATTGGATGATTCTACACTTGATTATAGTTTGACTTGCCTGGCAATGAAGTTACAGAATACTTGATTGTTTGCGGTTCAATTGTTGCTGAAGGACATGCAGAGGGAAGAGAAATCGCATTTGGGGTGGGGATTATTCATCCGATGGTTTCCACTTTTCCGGTTCAAATCCTAAACGTGCAACAGTGGGAAATCCACACAAATAACCCATTCAATCTGGAGTTGATGAAGACTTGAACTGTAATATCCAGCCTGGGAGTCGCATTATTGGGCTACGTGCCTTGTAGTTGGACGTCTTGCCTAATTTATGTGTTTCAGAACGTTTTCATGCAAGAATCACAAATGGAAAATATATCATGCAAGGATAGCGTGAGGCCAAAATAGTTATAATGAACGATCATCTTAGTATTAGTGTGTTCTATCTGAGAGCGTATTGTTATTGTTATCTGAGCATCAGAGCATGTTTAAGTTGTTACACAAAAAGGAAAAAAAGAGAGCATGTTCAAGTTTATCACCTTGTCGGAATTCTTTATGACCTCTATTTTTGAAATAACTCCTTTATGACCTCTTGGTGCATAACTATTTTTATTCTTTGCAGGCTCGAAGATTGCAGGAGAAAGGATGGCAACCTAGGTGGTTTAGGAAGGATGATGAAGACACCTACCGGTACATTGGAGGTTACTGGGAAGCAAGGGAGAAGGGAAACTGGAACGGGATCCCTGACATCTTTGGCCAGAACATTGTGTCGCCAGGGCTGCCATAACTCTCGTTTGCATTCATGTATTTGCAGAGTATTTTGCGGGCTACATATACAGAGGAATGTTTTGTCAATATTTGCCGATTTCTTAGTTCCGGAGAGCCGAAATGTACTGACACATGAGGAAAGTATATTAGTATAGGAAACGACGGACCAGGTTGGTCTAGATTAACCATGAAGAAGTCTGATATGGTGGGTTAATTGGTTCTACATACTTCCTCCGTTCTCGAATATTTGACATCATCGACTTTTTCCAGTAGTTTGACTTAAGTGCTTTCGGTGAATGACCTAATGATACTCGTTCTACTTTAGGTAACTAATTAATTAAATATATATTGATGGTCAAAGTTCCCAAAAAAAAAAAACAATGATGTAAGTCAAAAAGTATAGGTTAGGCATTGCTATTTCTATAAAAAGTTTCCCAATCCTCCCTATGAGCAGTCAGTCATGTTTCAACCCTCAACCTTGAAACTCTACTTTTGAACTGAACCCCTCACCTTCCAACCAAGGGAGTTTTTCTCAATGGCATAGTGAATCTAACATGCATTGAGCAAAACAATTTGTAACTTAGAAAGTATATTAAAAAAAGAATTTCAAGAACATTTGCTATTTACAACTTAATTACACTTTATGGAATGAAATATAGTATAGTTGGCCGGCTAAAATTAGTGTATAAGCTAAATAAAACATTTTCTATGTTGGTTAAACTTGAATTTTCAGCCAGCCAAGTTGATATGGGTTCTAGATAATTTAATGAGATGTTGAGACTTCTTATAGTGTTTGAAATCACTTTTGAAATTGGAAAATGGTCTTTACATTTAAAATGGGTTGCACATAGGAGTATTTAGAACCTAAATCAAATTGGCATGGAATGACATTATGTTTAATCAACATGCAAAAATTGTCTTATTTAGCTTCAAACCTTTTTCTTCGTTCTGTATACTTGATTTCCCTTCTATAAATTTTATTTAGCTCATAAATATACATAAGTAACAAAGCTTTTCAGTTCAAGGAAACTAAGCCATAAAGTTATGTCAGCATGTCATGTTAGTAGGGTTTCTCTAGTGGTTCGATCGAAGAAGGTGGCGGCAGCGCCAAGTTCGTCGGCATGGATAACTGGTGGAGGATGCGTCTCGACAGTGATGGCAAGTCGAAGGCGCCATCATCAATGAAGTCGAATGGCAATGGCTGTGGGCTAGTGAGAGTTTGGTTTCCGCTGACATTCATCTGGATGTTAGTCGGATTTATATTTTTACCTTCCGAATATGGTGAAGGAGACGGCGATGGTCTCGGCTACGGGCTCGACGGCGACGATTTCGTCGTGCTTGCATGTGGAATATCGCTCTATCCCTCTTTCGCGAAAGGTTGGATTTCAGTTTTCTCCCGTCGGAGATGAGGATGGTGGCGGTAGATGGTGAGATGGCTGTATTCGTTCAGTTCAGAGTTTTGATTCGTGGCATATCTGTCGATCCTAGCTAGATGGTGGAATTTGCGGCACTTTCAAGGTTGTTTTGTCTTCTATCAATGGGCTTGGCGTTGATTGAGATGTTTTTGTAATCAAGGGATGCAATATGTTTTAATATTAATGAAATTCCCTTTTCGCAAAAAAAAAAGAGTTCAAAATATAATGTTGTTAAAAACTCGGCGGCCAAGACTATCCTCAGTATAAGATTTGCTCAACCGGAACACGACCAAGAAAAGCTACATCATAATCTAAACCCTCTATGCAAGGATTCGCCATTATAGATAAGTCCTTCGAAGTTCTAACTCGTGCTTTGAGACTCCTGACCCATTCATGAGTGGTCACCTTCTATAGATTGATTCTTAACTCATGTATTAAGGAAACCAACTAGTGGCTTCTTCTTCATTTTTTTTGTTGGAACAAGGGTATGAACCTTATTCGTAGTCTCCTAACTGAATGACTTGCCACCTCGCCATTCTCACATTCTCAATAAACTATTTTGAACTTCTTAATATTTATGGCGTTAAAACTTGACTCGTTGATGGTTGAGGGTTGAAAACAGATGGAATTCAAAGTTGCAAATTGTTAGATAGAGCACTTTTACCCCTTATTTTTGTGTCAATAGAGACTTGCCTGCAAGAAGCCTAGAAGAGCATGTTTGGGAGAGGAATTGCTCCAGGAACTTTGGTATTCAAATAGCTTTTATGAATTTAAATTGAATCTTAGGAATTTGATCCTACATTTCCCCGAACAACTCATATATTGATGAAAGGAATTATTTCTTCTTTTTCAGTGATGCTTCCACCGTCCGAGTAGAACGGTAATTAAGGAACCCGGGTAATCTAAACCTTCCTTGCAGTAGAAATATTACTCCGTAAAATGGCCTTTATACAGCCCATGTAAAGGAAGACACTGCAGTGGAATCTTCCGTACTGTTTACCTTAGACAGTTTACAGCCTAACACCAGTGAGCATTCTTCTAGCCATGTCTTCATGATGAGCATCCCTATGTGGCTTAGCGCTTTCATCATGTGGTTCACCACAAAACAAGCCTCGGTATCCTCGCTAATGGTCGACAGAATTTCTCGGTGCTCGTTTACTTTGTGCCACCTATGTTGCAAAGCCTGAAACAAAGCATTAGCGTGTCGGGTGCCTTTCTCACTATACAGGAATGCATGTGCCTTTTCCGGAGGGGAAAAGAAAAAAAAGGTCAAGGACAGCTTCACGAAACCAAAAGAAGCAAACATGAGCAACGCCAATGGGTTCATTTTAGCTCAGTTGATGTAACATTGTACATTTCAAATAGAAATATCTTTTGTTCCTTTCCAAATTTTGGCCTTGGCGGTGTCATAACTCATCAGTGCTCCAAAGTATGGATTTCAACTCAGAAAGGCCAAAGCATCATAATTATGGCTAAGGGCGGCTTGAATGTAGGTGATAGTGCACCCACTCTTTCATTTCTTTTTTGTTTTGCTGGTCTCCGACCGCTGTACTACTACAAGGGACGGCTTGGGACTTATGCGCAGATCTTGTCACCTATTATTGGTAGGGCAAATTGTCCCTAGAACATTTTTTGTGCTCCTATATAGGTGACATGCTTCAATCGAGACAAAACTGAAGCAATATAAACTAGTGTTGCCTTGTCTTCTTTGGACTCTTCCTCTCCGCAGACAACATGACTCATGCGAGGGATTAACCGCAGAGGGGGGACGAAGGGACAGTGCAACAGAGAAGCCTCATGAGAGCTTCCACAGTTTTGTGCTTCATCGTTGTTGCCGCTCTAGTTGTTGCCATTGCTGCTTTGCCACCAAGAGGTCCAAGACAAGGTTAGTGAGTTTCATCTTTCCGTATTGTTTTTCTCTACACATGCTTACATCTTCACGATCAACTTGCTTTGTGGGAAACATTGAAGGGGCCACTAGGTTGCATGAAGAAGTTGAGGCTTTCAAGGAGGAGAAACTTCCATGGTGGTGGGACACCGATTATATGCGGTCGAAACGAAGACGCCCGAAACATAACTGAACGTATCTGTTTTGTCTTGCTATTAGCAGCTTGATCCACTATCCATTTCTGTATTGATTAATGTTCTTCAGTTAGAATTATTGTTACGGGGCAATTCTGATGCAATCATGCAAAGCAAGATATTTCTCGTTGCAACGGATTTGGTAACCTCAGTGGGAGGTACCCCCATTTTATCCACGGCTGGCAACGCATGGAGGCAGCACTTCCATTGCTATTGGTGCCTGGTTTACTGCGTTGCGGCCGGGAGTTGTGGCCATTGTCGCGATAACCATTCCAGCACGGATAGGAGAGGGAACTTGTGCGTGGCCTGTTCATCTGACAAATGAAATTTGTAAGTCCCTTCATCCAAATCGATGACAACTGCAACAAGTTTCATCTGTCAGATGAATAGGACACGAACAAAACAAGTTCCTGAACCTAGCCAGGCTGGAATGGTTATCGCGATCCGGCCACCAACCGCGATGAAAAATTCTGCCTCCATGCGTCACCGGCCGTTGGATAAAATGGGGTAACTTCCCACCAAGTTAGAAAATATGTGTTGATGTTGGTTGTCTATTTTCCGCTTATTTGATTCTAATATTGAGTTCTGACATTTTATTCAGAAAATTGAAGGAATCATTACTTTCCTGTATCAACTAATTACCACAAAACCTGCCATAATTTGGAAAGAAATACCATTTTACACTGATTCATCCCAATCGGCATGGGTCAATTTAAACCAATATAATGTCTTCTCTGACTAACAAGAAAACATCCAATTTTGGAGGGCCTGGGAGATAGCTCTGTTCTGATTTCCTGCCAAAATTGGCACCTATTGTATACTTAAAACGAAGCGTGATGCTTATTAAAAAAATCAGTGATTGAAAGTTTACTAATTTAGGAGCATAAGAGTTGATTGGTATGACTTTTAAAGTGAAGTTAGGTAGAAGATTTCTAACAGACTGAACTTGTGGTGCAAAAATATTCCCTCTTTGTGGGCAGCAGCAAAGTGTGACAAGACAACCCATAACTGGACAATAGCGATGATTTTAGTGCCCCCCCCCCCCCCCCACCACCAAAAAAAAGAAATTTTCTAAACACGAACCAAACCATTTGCTTACAACAGTCACCAAAAAAAAACATGAATACACACAGAGCATTGCACAAAGAAGAAGTATTAAAAAAGAAAAGGAAACACGATGGATGAATAGAACAAGTAGAAACCCTGGAACCTGTTGAATGACCCTTCTCGACAAAGAGGGCCTGAAACTGCAGCCGCCTTCGTCCACCGGTGCGACTATATACTAATAAATAGGAACTAAAAAATAGATCACATGAGCATATCATAAATAGGTAATCCAAAAAGAACCCAATATATACTAATATAAATATCAAATAGCATTCTAGACTATTGGTAGAAAAATAAATAAAATAAAATAACATGAATACACAGAGCATTAATTCCAAAAGAAAAGATATTTTCCAGAATAAGGGACGATTTGACAACTAATTTTGTCTTGAAAAGTTGAGAGAAAATGGAAAGAACACAAGTGAATTCCTCATTCCGAAGATTGGGATGCTTGTCCCTTTTGCAAAAGACGTGTTGCGTACGGATAGCGTCCTTTGGTTCTGAAAAATCTCTAAAGAAAAATGTTTAAAAAAGCATGGGAAGGCTCGGAAGAGATGATTGTACAATTCATACTAAGTGATTAGATGATTGCCTCATTAGTTCTTAAAAAATGCCAAATTGCTCAGAAAAAATACAGTATGAAGTACCTACATATATATGCTACTATGGAGATGAGACAAAAAGAAAACAAACTCATAAATAGTTGCTATGGAAGTTGGGAATAGAGCCGCACTTACTGCAAATCCTTTCATAAAGCCGCAACAACTTCTCACCAAAAAAGTTATGTATCAATACACTTGTTAGAGGAAGGAATTAATTAAATCAACTAGAAATTATCTGATGAACAAATCATAAGTATAGGAGACATGATATCATAACCAAACTCTCAAGTACATACATGCATGCACATTATAAATGAACAAAACTAAATATGTGGTGCACGATGACTTACCACCGTGACACACCACACAAATCCATGATACCAAGTCTATGCAAATGTCTCCATCCTCTAACAAACTACTACTGCCCTCCCTCTGATCCAGCTGCATCGCCATCAGCAATGTTCGGCCCATGTTGTGTTGTCGGCCACTGCCCTCCCTCCGTTGCACCACTGATTGGTGCTCCCTCATGGTGATTACCCACCCTTTCATGCTGCTGCATGCCACCAAAGTCAAACGACGGCGGCATCAGCACATCCACCTCGTTGGCGCCATTAGTAATCGTTGGCTCATAGAGGCCGCTGCCCTGGCTGTTGACAAGCCCACCTCTAAGTAAATCCAGGAATGATGACCTTGTCTGTGTGGCAGCTGCAGGAGCCAACGCCGGTGCCGGTGTTAGGCTAGACAAGGACAGCGGTGGCGCGAGGGGCAAGGAGAAATGGGGGAGCTCGAAGCTGCCGGTGGACATGAATGTCGGGAGGACGTTGGGGAAGCCCGTTGAGGAGGCAGGCACCAGATGTTGGTTTTGGCTGCTGATCAACTCATTAATGGAGGAACTGGAGGGTGGCATTGAGGTAGAGGAGGAAGATGAATGCTTGTACTTGCGGGATCCTCCACCGACGGGAATGTTGCGGAGAGACCCGCCTTGGGTCCAGTAGCGACGGCAAGCCTTGCAGAAAAAGCGTGGCTGCAACACGCTGTAGTTGTTATAGTAGCAGAACTTGGTGTTGTTCGACTCGCAGCGTGGGCACTTGAGCGCCTCCTCCAGCTGTGGACGAGGGTTACGCTCCCCACCACCTCCCACCGTCTGCTGCTGCCTACTTGCCTTCCTCGCTTCCTCCATCGGTGCCGCAGTGCCTATCACATCCTGCAAGTCATGGAGGACTATATTTGTAAGCATAATTATATTTTGCGTGCATGTTCAAACCATGTGTAACAGGCACGGAAACAAATTGTTATGAGTGTCATATGTTCAAATCAGATCAAACTGCCCCTTTCCATGGGATCTAAAGTAAATTTGTCATGAAATGGAACAATTAATATTTACAAGCCAGAGCAAAAACAAAATATTAATCCCTTATATGACAATACATGGGCCCATCTAAGTCACTAGCAGCGACACTACTGTATTATGCAAAATTGTAATGTATGGTAAGACATTTGTTTCTACAAAAATGTCCTAATTGAATAATATTGCTAGTTTTGTAAATCAGTACTATATTTATGCACAGTCAAAATTACCGAAATTTGGTTGACAAACCACCATGCCCAGTCAAGATATATATACAAAAGCTAATAGAATAGTTGGGATTAATCCCCCCCCCCCCCCCCCCCCAAAAAAAAAAAAGAATAAGAGGGATTAGTGTTGGGATCAGAATTTCTAATTTACAGGTGCCATGAAACTCCTTCATTTCAAGTGATGCATATCAACCCTCGTGCCACAATCCCACGGCATATATACCTACGTAAGGCCACCTTCCTCCGTCCCCGATGCCTTCCCTGGCACTGGTTAAGTCATGTACCCACCCCCCCCCCCCCCCCCCCCCACCCCCCCCGTCGTGCTAACAAAGCGTGTTCGTCTCGCTGCTTTGCAGCAGCTACAGTGTTCGCAGTTATTTTTTCAGCAGCAGCTACAGTGTTTCAGCAACAGCTACAGTGTTCGCAGTTATTTTTCTCGAACAGGTTGAAGATGGCGTGGAATGATGCCTCCACCCTAGAACTTCCACCATTTACTCAGGCACTGTTGTTGTCAATTTTTTCTCAATTTTAAGCAAAGATGTGATTAATATATGGGCACACCTAGCACTATCACTAAACAAAGGAAAGAAAAAGAAACATATCCATCCATGCATATTTGAACTTGGTGGTCCAATTGATGAAGAATACATGCATGGCGAGGACGGAATAAAATCAAGGTGTGGTAAGTTACGAGGGTGCAGCCATGATGTGCAATTGTCCATGGATCGTCTCACCGATTCAAGCAGGTCAACGGATGGAATTACAGATTTCTCCCTTTAATTAAAAAAAAATCATGAATTCATTCTCCCTCTTCAGCTAGCCCATTAAACATCACAATTCTAAACTTAGCCCATTTTACCTGAAGCGGTGCACAACAACACAATAAGTTGAAACAAACAAGGGTGAAGGTCCCTGTGGAAAAATGAAGGTACGACAACCGATGTACCTTGCCATACCGAGTCCTCGGGCACTTCACCAATACGTAGCGACGCTGATATACTACATATTTGAATACATATCAAGAGATTGGATCTCTTTAATCCTAGCTAGGGTACGGTATGCACACATCATGCATGGAGTAAAGATTTATATGAGAGATCCATCCATCTATCCGGCATTTCACGGAGAGAAAACTGACTAAACAATTAGAGATAATCGATTGCACAAGCCATGGATCCATCGTCTACGGAGCTAGCACGCTAAATAAAGTAGTAAGGATCATATTGGAGGAAGCTAAGAACTTGATGAGATTACTTGATGGCGGTGCTGGTGCTGATCCTGGTGAGCAAATGCGACGGTGTTGTTGGCCTGCTTGGAGCTCCCCATCGGGTCCATGGATCCACCACCAAAAGCTTAATCGCTAGTTCACATCCAAGGGAAAAAGGATAGAAAAGCAAAAGTTTAGAGGCTAAAAAAGGTGATTCATGAACCAATAAAACCTGTAGATAGAAATAGGTCGCACGAGCAGGATATGTACCAGTCAGAATGAAGAAGAGAGGCTTACCTCGAGTACTCTACGACACACTCGATCACCTCTCTCTCGTCACACTCTGCTGCTATGCTTTGCTATGTATGATGCCTGCCTCGGTCGATAAGGGGATGAAACAAGGTGCGTGTGAGGTCAGAGGTGAAACCAAAACAGTAGGCGGGTGTTCTGTGGAAGCAAACAATCAGAATTGAAACAGTAGGCTGGTTTTTCGTGAAAGTGAAAACGGCCTGTCATGCCAGAAGAGGTGAAATCGAAACAGTAGGCGGGTTTTCTGTAAGAGCAAACAACCAAAATTGAAAAAGTAGGCTGATTTTCTGTGGAAGCGAAAACGGAAAACGGCGGGTTTTCTGTAAGAGCAAACAACCAAAATTGAAAAAGTAGGCTGATTTTCCGTGGAAGCGAAAACAGAAAACGGCCTCCTCAACGCATGTTGCTTGATCCATCGCGATTGATGAAATACCTTTTCCCCTCATATGCTCCTAATGACGATCGATGAAATACCTTTTTCCCACTGGTTGTGCCCCTTCCTCCGAGAGTTTGTATCGATATATGGATGGTCTATGATCTAGCATTCCACATGGACTCTTCCTAATTCGTGCCTAGTAACTCCATATCATCCGTCTTTGACAAACCCAATAAACTAACCCATCCACCAATTACACCTTTCTCTCGGCATTTTTTATGTTGATAAATAAGTTTCAATCATGTCCCCAAATTATCTCCGATCCTTCCACCATGTTGCCCTCATAGTCTAGCCTCTACTAAAAGATATACAACTTTTCTCTAGCCACAGAGCTTAAACATACTAAAAATGAGAAAATGTGATGCAATAAAAGTGATAGAAATAGAATCATGGGATGTCTTTTAATATATACTCTAGTTTTCAATATGGAGAGATTGTCGTGTTTCTAGGGCATCGTCTCCGTATGGTTCAAGATCAGATTAATGTGAACATGCAGGGAATGGTACTGTCACTTTACGGAATGGGTTCTATACCAGCGGTGCAGACAGGAGCAAAGTATTTCCTTAAGGGAAAACCAAAACTAATTAACATGTTCAAAGAGAATACTGTATGCTCGTTTCAATATCTTTAGTCACCAAACTTCATTAAATTGTTCACGGAAGAGAACTTCAACATATTTAGTGCCATAGCTCTCACACCATATTGGGCCTTTGGGGCAGAAGAAGGTTGTAGAACTTGTCTTTCAAAAAGAAGCTCCGGCCTTTACTGTCGACAGATTTCTTCCATCCGCACCATCCGCTATTCACAATCTTCTTCATATCATCAGCACCAGTATAGTGCGGATCAAGGATGAGAAAAGCGCAGTCGCCACTGGCTTCATTGTAATCAACTCCGAGAAGGGTGTAAGCCAATACTCCACCACCTGCATTTGTTTGCTAGTATTAAACGAAGCATAACATACTCTATTCATGAAGTCAAGTGAAATTTTACAACAAAAGCCTCCAGGTACTCAATCCAAGGAATGCTATTCAACAAATAATCTGATGGCCATTTATTCAAATGTTGGTGAACTTAGAAAATGTTTGGGAAAAAAGGTTGCCGTCAAATTCTTTTGCAATACCACAATGATGCATATCAAAATAGAACAACGGACAGAGGTACAAGAGGTGGAGATAGCCAGATAGGATATCTCTCCAAGTGCTTTTATGTGCAAGCTAAGAGTAAAGTCTTAACAGGACATCAACAAGACAAAGGTTCATAACTTCATATCTTTTGACACACCATAAGGTACATGAAAAACAAATAATTTGCATTCATATGCTTCTAATGCAGCCATACATGTTTGTGGTTCATGAGAAAAGGAAAAATAGAAACATACCAATCATCACAGGAGTTCCCTGGGTTTCAAAATGCATGGCAAGTTCTCTACATTTCTCGGGAAGCTCATCACCAGATCTCACATTAATAATCTTGCAACTAACCTGCAAGACAGATCAGTTCAGGAAAAATGGAAACACAATGTACCCTACAGAGACAAATTACTTCAAAGCAGCACAAAATAAGTTCTACTAAACGAGTCTTGTCAAACATGAGAGGTTACCGCTGCTGGCATAGAAGCTAGCTGCTCAGACATGCATTCGAGAATGACATTTAGTGGGCAGTAGGATACAAATAGAATTTAATGTGAAAAACTTCCAATGGGCTGAAGGCAAGGTGATATGTACAAGGAAGACTGGTTGAAAATAAACTGCAGCCAAACATATGAGGTGACTATGATGAGACCTTTGCACAAGTGGTGAAGATGAGCCGTTTCAGGTGAAGGCTTATCGTCATAGTTTTGTTTTTTGCGTTATAATTTTGCAGTAATTTCGAAAAAGTATGCAATGATGCTATACAATGATAAAGGAACAAATCAAAATTTCCCCCTGAACAGTGTTGTCTATTTACTATCCCCTATCTTGAATACCGGAATTCACCCAAGTATCAGAACCAGAAAAATGATCCTCAGACTATACTTCAAGGTGGATATTAGCCTAGTCAGATGACATGCCAGCTAAACCTTCCCACATGTTAACTGGGTAAGTGCCATCTCACCCAGATTGAGCCCGCCATCTTCTACCTCCTACCTCTCTCCGCTCCTTTGTAGTTACATCGCCATCGAATAAGGAAAATATCGATGGCATGTAGCCACACGACAAATCATCTCCTCTCCCTGCAGCACCGTAAGCTCGGCGTCCGGACTGAAATGTGCGGAGGAATAGAACCACACACATTGTCAGGATAGTCCTCCATTTTCATCAATGAAGCAAGATGCAGCCATTGCAGGGGTCAAGGAGCATCCAGCCCAGACTACACCTCCAATAACAACCCATGAAAGCATGCTGCTTGATTTACGCAGCACAGCTTCCAGAATGCATCCACGCACGGAAGCAACACTGCTTGCTTGCAGGCAACTGCACTCTTAAGTTCCGCATCTTTAAGTTACATGCAACAGTGGAGCATATGCCCATCTCCTCCCTCAGAAGCCGCTCCTCGGAGATTAATGGATAGGGAACGGGAGCAAGGAGGAATGACAACTTGGATTCAAGGATAGGGTAGAGATGCCAGCCACTGACGGAGGAGGAAAGAGATAATGAATGGGTTCAAATGCTAAAGGGTGTAAGATTTAATGGTCTTGAAAATGAGGGGTGTAAGATTGCCGGTTTACAAGTTAAAAGGGGTACATCAGGCTCAGTGAAAATGAGAGGTGTAAGATTTAATGATCTTGAAAATGAGGGGTGTAAGATTTCTGGTTTATGAGTTAAAAAGGGTACATCAGGCTCGGTGATAAGTCAGGTGGGCTAACTGGATTTGTTCCTTATATAAAACAATCTAGGTCAAACATGAATGCGTTAAATATGTTCCGATCAATAGACCCATTGAGATGAACTAAAATAGTTGCATGCTAAAGTCAGATATTACAATCCAGTGAACAAATGACTGTCTATCACTAAATGACTCGAGGTTCTAGCATGGGCGCACTGGCTGTTTCACAATACAGATGGTTATACGATAGTGATTGAATATGCTAGTGGTAGTCTACAACTTGAATTGTCTTGTTCATCTTATAGTAGCTATAAAACCACAGTTAGTACCGTATAAGATATGGTTATTCTTCATGAAGCAATACAGCTGTTCACTGCAAGTTTTTCATGCAACAAGGTAAATGCTCCCAGGCATGTGTTAATCGTTGTGTAATTGTTGAAATGTGAAATATCAATAAATGTATTACTAGTTCTCAGTATGCTGAAATGTTGACCTTTAATACCAGTAGCATTTATGCTCAACTTTGACCAGAGGTTTTACAAAACGGCATGGTGGCAATGGGTTGTTTAACCCACCTTGAGGGGGCTGCTGGTATCAGTAACATGTAAGACTATGTCCTGTATTATGAGCCCTATTGTAATCTTGCATAAAGTGCTGCTATACGTAACTCTGTTACGACCAGATGATCTAACGGTTAAGATCACTAGGTGGTGACTCATTTATATTAATTAAAGGAGCCACGAAACCTGGTCTGAAGCATTTTCTCATAACATGCCTGTACATGAGTAACTTCCACCGCCCCACACAATACACTTGACATCCAATAACCAACATAAATGATGTCTCATTACGGTATCAGAAAATAATTTCTAGGATTAATTAGGACATTGCAAAATAATTTTGGCAGATGATTCGTTGATGTTGAAAGCAGAAATAAAACTCAACTACTTCAGTCGTGCATTGATTTTCGTAAATATTTGGAAACCACAATTTAAATAGCAGGAAAAAGGAAAGAAAGTAAAAAAAAAACATGAAACAATCATTTCCTTTGTATCATTGTTAATTAGACCAACACAGCTTTGCCGAACTTACAGCAATGGCTCAATCACTTGGTATGTTATATGTTTGGCTGAAAGATTTCAGATTAGCCAGACACAATAAGATTGATTGTTTGAATGTTTGTTACTCATTATATGATTTCAGAAAGTAAATTATATGATTTTGCTATGACCTATGTCTTAGAATATGAATGCTAACAAAATATCGCCAATCATAGAAAATAAATCAAACATTTGTCCTCCAGCCACAAAGAAATATGGAAAAAGAATAGAAACTCACTCCCAGCAGTTTATCGAGGACAAAGCTTAGTTCAATTGCTCCAATCCATTCACGAGATCCAATAAATGATGGATCTTTGTCACCAATTTCGACAAGAGTTTGCTGAATCTCCCTGGTTAGGAAAAGTTGTTGGGAAGACGTCAACGTTTGCTGGCTTATTTGCCATAGAAAAATAGAGTACGTTATAAGAAATTAATAAGTCAGTTGGATATTCGGGAGGAGGTACATGAATCTAACTGATATGATAACTTTTCAAAATTAGAAAGTTACATAGTGTTTTGACAAATCAATTGCAGTGTGATCGATTGCTATGCTTAATATTTGCAGGACTCAGCATATTGCTGAAGGAAAACATTACCTTGGTCCTTAGAGAATAAAAGAAAGTAGAAAGAAATGTTCAAGTGATTCCATGTATTGGTAACATTATTAGGATGTTCATCATACATATGCTTGCCTGAGATAGATTGGGAATGCAGGTATGCCTTTCTTTTTATGCATTTATAAGAGTACAGTAGGGGCAGAGCAAGGGATAACTAAGACCTGTGCTGAGCTAGTTACTTCAATTCTAATCTTTTCAAACTATGGAGCAATTGATATGACCTAGTTATTCACATCAGCGAGTTAAGAATAGCCTCACAAACCTGTGTGAAGGAACATCTATAGATGTATATTGTTGCAATCTGTACCAAGAAACAATTGTTTGTAGAGACCGATAAGCACATCCCCATCCCTGAAATATTAAAAATGCAATGTAATGCTAACTGTTTTCTCAGTTTGCAAAAAGTTACATAACCCTTTTTTAAAATGCAACATTGCAGCTCATGTAATGCTAACTTACGGAACCCACACAACATAATATCCAAAAAGAAAAAGGGGCATGCAGACAATATGCTTTCAAAAATGGTTATTTTATTTTTTGTTCATAACTGCAAAAGTCCCAACTACCCAGAAAAAATTGAAATAAGTAGCAATCCGGATAAATCTCAACACAAACTGAAATAAATTTGCAAACAGTACCAAGTCTAGTGAAACTCAACTAACTTTTAAAATATCACTGAACTGAGAAATATCAGCCTGAATTAATGATAGATCTTCATTTCATACTTCTAATATGTATGAATTTTACTTTATAATCATAAAAAAGGTACTGACATTTTATGTTATATTAAATTTTATTAGAGAAAAAATATTGTGTTGCACTTCTAGTCCTGGCTAAATGCGTGGGCAAAATGGTTAGAATCCAGGTTTGTGCTGCAAGTTAATCACACTTAGTTCCAGCAAACAAGTCTCATTACCATCTACTCCCTCCGTCCACAAATGTTAGCATTTGTTGACTTTCAGCCACCACGTTTGACTACTCGTCTTATTCAAAATATTTATGAAAACATAAAAATAAATAAGTTATATTTAAAGTATGTCTAGTGATAAAACAAGTTATAATAAAATAAACAATATTATTATAAATATTTTGAATAAGACGAATGCTCAAACATGATGACTGAAAGTCAACAAATGCTAACATTTGTGGACAGAGGGAGTATCTGGAATATGGTTATGGAACTGGCATCCACAAAATTTGCAGCAAACCAACAGAGTTTGCAACTGTACATATCTATGATCTGTGACGAAGGATGATAAACAATATGTTGTATATGTTGAACAAAACACTTAACTGCTCCAAAATCTTCTTTTACATACTTAGATCCTAGTCCTCAATATGAAAACTTCTTAAAATTATCGTTATGCACATACAAAAACACTGAAGTAAAAATAAAAAACCAAGAATAGTTGGCTTCAAGATATTACATTGTCGTCAATACCATCATGAAGGTAATGATAGTACTCATATGAACCATCAATCAGTGAAATAATCCCACTAGATACTGCAATAAACATGAAACCTAGAGTCATTATCATCTTTAAGAAGGTACATTCGCCCGATTTATTTTTTGTTCAAATAAATAAAAAGGGAGCAATCACTGACCACCACTAGATGGAATTTCTCTGTGGACATCTCGAAGCAATGACGAACCTGAAATACATTGACCATGATGCATGAAAGAAAATAATTTATGATTGGAAAAATAATAGGAAAGAGAACAAAATTAATAAAAGGTTACATAACACAGTCCTAACGTCCACTTTCAATAAACTACAAACCTACCACGGGCTGCAAGATGAAATTGACAAAACTAGGAATTACACAGTTTTTAGCTAATGAAACAGACAGCCTAACTCTAGAAAGCATTGCATTCAATACCACTTCTTGATGCATTTTTCTCCTTCTTTCTCATGCCACCAAAAGTCAATGTATTAGAAATCCGCAACAAAGGCCGGTCTAAGGGAAGCCCTAGCCTTATGTGAAGGTCTCTTCTCAGGGCACCTGTATAGAAAATAAGAATTGGTTCAGTAATCATAAAGACAGATATATGGCCCCATATTTACTGCCGTGCTTAAAGAAAGAAAATATGAGCTTTCAGAAGTGAAATTGCCGTACTTTGCTTCTCCTCAATCTCCCCATATCTTGAATCATATATAGTTGTTACTGGAATAGGCAACCCGGGAGGAATGAAATGGTACGGACTAAGCTGCAAACAGAAACTACAGATGTTTGATAAGAAATTCTGATTAAAAAAATAATAAAAGGTTAAAGCTTCAAAAAGCAACCAAGTTGATATGAATGATATGCTGGCAAAACCAAGTTTAATGATTTTGATGATTTAGAGAAATAATGTGGGAATATATGCACCGGATTGGCAAATATACAGGAAAGGGAAAAAGCAGAGCAATTACTCGCATACCCACAATGTTCCACAGTAGCGAATCATTTATCACTTCTGGTTGTATTAGAATTTAGAAGTAGTTAAATACAAATCCATAATCCATTAACAGGTTTACAATATGGACTGCTAGCATGAACATGTGCATGATTAGCTGGGATGACAATGAATATGTTCATAGCAATTAAAAAATCAAAGAGAAAGCAGGACACTGAAGGCGTGTTTGAACATTGTGAAGGAATGTTTGAAATTGTAATAACCGCAATATGACTTGGAAGGTCTTGACATAAGAAGCCTAGTTCACACTTCATAGTCATAACTTGTGGCTAATATTTTAGCACATAAAAAAAATGTGTAGTTAAGAAAAGAAATAAGTATGGTCTACAATTTGGCATTTTGATGCTGCTGCCAATATTATTACGTGGTGTCATGTATGTGCTACTTCAATACAGTAACCAGATGAGCCAATGCACATACCTGGGGTTGTTGAGTTAGCTCTGATGCAATCACTTTCTTCATAATGCGCATCTGATCAGCTAATCCTTGAATAACAAGTTCAGATACAGCAGCGGCTATAGGAAAATCTACTGAAGAGTAGCAGAGTATATCAAGCTTCAAGTTGATAACGCTAAGGCTGGCTGGCGCTGGTGCTGAAAAGAGAAATAAGAGTACTTTTATTAATTTGGTAAAGTGAGAGAGAGAATTTTCAGTAACAGAAAACACATTGTAAGAAGAAAAAAGATGTGGGGGGGGGGGGGGGGGTCATTTTTTTTAGCAGAATATGAACATATGAAAATAATTACCTGGATAGTACTCTATCACTGGGGTGATTCCAGCCTTTGAGCTACTGACTGATTGATTGGACAGGACAGTTATTTGTATCGCATCTGCATTCTAGCAAACAAAATTTTAAGAAAAAAAGTGGCCCCAGATGCCAGAGGATACAGAAGTAGCATCTCCACATCATCCTTATATTTAAACACTGAATGAAGCATGCCATCATTTGGTAGCTGTCTTGCAGATTTAGATAGTTCTTGTGCATTTTTAATTTTGAAGACATCAATAGGTCAGAAAACATCTCTTTGTGAAATCCAATAATCAAATATTGAAACAAGTGTATATACATTGACGCGTTAATAAAGCAGAAGAAAGAGAGGTAGGTCAGCCATTGATGATAGCCAGACTACTAAATAAGATTTAAGCAAGCAACCAGGTCTGGTTGAGTCTCAGCTTACCTCTCTTGTCAATGAGAGGTTGCACCTCTTTGCTGAGAAGAATTCTGAACAGGATACAACATTTGGACTGCATCGCTTTGTGCTTTCGTTGTGAGGCAGATGCGAAACAGAACTCAAATTATCACCATGTAAGATAATAGAACGAGGTGATTCTTCGGGAGATGTAATGGGCCCTTCAACGAGGTATGATACATGAGGCTCCCTGAGTTTGGCAACGGTTGATTCAATGAGTGAAGAAAATCTTTCTTCAATGCCTGCAAAAGCAACAAACATTACATAGATACCCTCTTTCCTTGAGAACCAGGGTGGCTCCGGAAATAAAAAGAGAACAAAGATTCTCAAAAATAGGCACTAGCGCTGGCAGCACACAGGAAGTTAAGTAACTCCGTAAAAACTGGCATTGTGCATCATGTGGTAACATCAATCAAAGATGAAACTAATTTTGCAGGTTTACTTAACTCAGATGACTTTATGATGTTTAAACACTTCTATGTCTAATTTTGCAGCATTTTTGGTAATGGAGACGCCAGAGCCCCTTAACAATTCAAGCAATTTGGCGCCTTATCCAACCGACAGTTCAGTTTTAACACTACATAACTGAGAATTGTTAAGAATGCTTCTTCTACGCGCACACTAAGGGGCAGAACGTAGTAGTCAGAAAAGCAAGGTGACATACAGTCCACAAGCATTGAAAGCAAACATAGTACACCGAATTTTTTATTCACATTCCGGTTAAAGATAATTTGGTTTCCAAATTTCTTATATCATGTTGATATCAATTTTATAAAATGCACTGGGCTTTAGGGGGCGGCAGGGTGAGGCAGCAATTAGACACTAGGTATGAGGCTAGCTTGTTGACTTACAATAAAATCGGTGACTTTTTGAAAGCATTGTGAATGTGGATTTGTGCTGAGATATAGGTGGACTTTGGACCATTTACCTGACATCTCATCCGCCGGAACATAGAGGGGCAGCTTCAGCGGCAGCACGCAGCGCAGGAGGCAGCCTTTCTCCCACAACAACTTCCCGGGCTCATCCTCCCACACAACCTCCGACCCTTCCACCGCCTTCGACTCGCCGCTCTCAGAGGCAACAAACCGAATCTCTCCGGTGGCAGCATCCATGCAGCCACCGACCATGCCATGGCTCGCCGCCTCGCCGAACAGCCGCTGCCTCAGTGATCGAGCCAGCTCAAGCGCCCGCGAGGAGGCGTCCGCACCGGAAGAACCCTCGCCGCCGCCGCCCACCAGCAGCGCCCCGACGATGTCGAACCCGCGCGGCAACAGGCCCCGGATTTCGTCTGCAGTAAGCGAGGAAGCACAGTGAGATTGCCAGGTGTTACTGAGAGTGATTGAGCGATCGGTGGGTGAGGGACTTGCCTGCTTCTCGGGGGAGATCCGGGTCGCCGTGGAGGGAGCGGAGGGCGGCGGCGACAGTAAAGGGAGGGAGAAAGCGCGGGGCGCCGACGAGCCAGCGGAGGGGGGACGGAGAAGGCGGGGAGAGGAGGGAGCGCTTGTGGCAGAGAAGCCGGAGCGGCGGGCGGCCGGGCGAGCCGGCGGCGGGTTCCATTGGCGGCGGCGTGGCCTTCTTCTTCCTCTGACGCTTGAGTTTGTTTTTTTCCTTGCTTTGTCCGTCTGTTGGGCTGTTTTGCTCTGAATGCCCCATACATTTGTCAAGTGGCCCTACAACAACCTATGTGCATACATACACTAGGTCAGCCCAATTGGCCCATTAACGGCGCTGCAGTCTCATGCGACAATGCGAGGACATAAATCTCTCGTGTAATTTTTACAATTTGGCTCTTTTTAAAATTTTTTTTCCAATATAGACCTCTGGAGAAAACATGTCCAGAAATGGACTCTTTTCTGAGCGCCATCAGATTTGGCGCTCAGCTTGCACATGTGGGCGCCGCGGCAATTGACGCTCAGCCTAGCCACGTCAGCTGGCTGGCACGCACCCGTTGTGCTGACCTGGCAGAGGGTGAGCGCCAGGTCATTGAGCGCCCAGGGGGTGAGCGCCGCATCCTTTGGCGCCCACCTCCTGGCACACAAAAGGCCCCCGGCTTTTGTTTCTTTCTTCTCTTCCTCTCTTTCACTCATTCAGGAACTCGTAAGAACAGAGGTCCGGCGCCCCTCACTCTCTCTCCCCCACCCCACTCCCTCATTTGAATCCGTGGGAAACATTTGATAGAAGGAAAATCCATTTGGAGGAATCGATTCCACACGGTAAACTCCACCCCCTCTATGATTTTTGTCCAATAGAGTCGCTTATTTTGGTTGTTGGTTGTGGTAACCCTAGGGTTAGGGTTTGGAGCAATGATTGTTGAAATTTGTGCATATGTAGTTGTTTGTTTAGTTCAAATAGTATTGATTTGTTAGCTTTTTGATAGATGTTGTTTTCGTTATGAATTACTTAGTGATGTGTTGGTGCATTGGTGAGTATGGTTATATGACATTGGTTACTTTATAGTGATTGCAATGAATGTTGAGGATGATGACTACAATGGGTATAGCTGGGTTGATCCATCCGGTTTCTACCTCCCCGGGACGCCGGCGCCTATGTGCTATTGTGGTGACCCTTGCAAGATGAGGGTGTCCGGTTTGTATAAGACGTATTGGCAGAGGTATTGGTGTTGCGCCAATGAAGATGGTGATCGGTCTGTTGACGCCCCCTGGGTATGTGTAAGGTTTTGTTTTTCATTTTTGTTAGTTGTCCGTGTGTCTAGACATGTAACTCATGGTTTAATTGACATGTTTTGCAGACTCCCCCACCGATTTGTGACTTCAAGGAGTGGATCGACACTGAGCGTTCAGAGCTGGCTACGGAGGTAGTGGAAAGGAATGTGACTGCGAAGAGGATTAGGCGGGAGAATGCAGCACGGGCCATTGCGGAGCGTGAACGTAAGGAGGCAAAGGAGCGCGAACGTGCGGAGGAACGCAAGAAGGAAGCTGAGAAGCGTGAGAAAGAGAGGAAGAGAAAGCGTGAGAGGGCTCGTCGGGCTGACAGGCGCTAGAGGAGGGTGGTTCACAGGCAGTTAAGAAGGGTAAGTGACCACGGTGCACACAGTAGTTTGATCTGTGGACTGATGGATGTTTTTATGTCATGTATTAACGAATGTTGGGGTAAGTGACCACGGTGCACACAGTAGTTTGATCTGTGGACTGATGGATGTTTTTATGTCATGTATTAACGAATGTTGTATTAATTCATTGTGTTGTGTTCACTATGTATTTGTGTAATAATGGTAGTACTTTGTAAGTTATATTACAATGGTAACGAAATAGAACCCGGCTTCATTGTCTTGATTGCAGTGAAATGGAAGTACATACGTAGATACATTGCCATGGCATGTTCGGTACACGTGCTGACTATCCTATTTGTGCACCGTACTAATCCTGACATGCCTTAGGGAATTAAAAGATGCAACACACAAATGATGAGAATATAACATTAGCCAGGTTTTGCTAGGAAATCTAGTCCCATTGGCTGTAGTTTGATTGGGAGTAGCCAATGTCATTGTACCCACCACCACCGTAGTATGGTGGTGGTGGTGGTTGTGGAGCGGGTGGTGGTGGGTTGATTGGCCCTGACTTGTGGTGCGGACAGCTGCAGTAGGGGTCAAGGCAATAGGTGTCGGGGCCAGCAATGCTAATCACAGGCTCTTGGCTTTCACGTGGAGTTGTCGTCTCAGGTTCTTGCTGTAGGTCGAAGATGCGGTTCTGTAGGTAGCTAATGTATTCAACGGTTACGTCAATAGGTTTAGGATCCACCCACTTGGTGAAGCCACAATTGTCTTCGTCCTCATTATTCTGTGAAAAGAAGGTTTGCAAAGGATTAATAGAAATGAGGAAGTTCAGTCATAAGGGGATGTGAGGAAGTAACAATAAAAACTCACTTTTCTATTTGGGCATCTGAAGAAGCGGCGACCTCCGTCGCAATCGCCTTGGAACATTTGGACGACGCAGTCTAGGCCATGGCCGTATTTTGGCCATTTGAACTTTCTATTGTCATACATTTTTAGCGGATTGGTAACATAGTCGAAATCATCTTTCGACTCGAGAGGGAATGCCTGAATAGGTGGATCATATGTGAACGGTCCGCTCTCTCCATCCCAAACCCACTCTTCCGGTGCTCTGGAACTCCCCGCTCTCCCTCCTGTCTTCCCTCCTCTTCCTCCCCCTCTGTTAGCCATTGATGAATGTGTTGGTCTGTGTCTTGCACTCAGGACTGAATTGCCTCTATTTAACGAAATAGAGAAGCATAACAGTCCAAAGCCACTCTTCTAAAAAGAGAGAGTCCACATGCACTGAGTCAGTGATGCATGCACTGAGTCATGTCATGCCTGCATTGAGGCAGCCATGCATGCATTGGAGCCACTGTTGGCGCATGCGTGCTCATTGGATGTAGTGCATTTATTGATTGTAGTCTGTCGAATTGAAATGACCGGTCATTGGTGTGGCCACAGGTGTTGGTCCACATGTAAGGTACATTGATTTTCGTAGGCAGGGAATCCAATGTGTGAGATGATTTGACAATTGAACACACAATAACGGACGGCATTGCTAAGACAACAAAGATACTAATGGACATAGGTAACTGGAAATCAGTGAAACATGGATGTAACTATATATTGTTTCTAATGAGCTCTATCTCGTGCCCGTCGCGCTTCCCTTGCACGCTCGCGCACTTCTTCTTGACGTTCTTGTTGCTGCCTTTCATGGTCTCCCATCCTCATGAGGTAATCAGATTTTGTTTCGTGTTCTGTGGGTGGAAGACTGGTCTTTGGTGGTTTCTCCGTATCAATCCATTGCTTGAAGTCACAACCCTGCAGGTGAATTGTTTGAAAAAACAGTACGACATTGTTTCACAAAAGCCGGTAAATTGTGTGGAAGACTAGGTTACCATGAAATCAGGGTCCAAGTCTGGACACTCAAACAACCTCATGCCACGCGTAGCCTTCTTTGACGATGTTCCAATCTTCGCTCGATGACCGCATTTGCATAGTGGACGGTCTGTCCATGGAGGCATTCCAACTCCCGTGTTCCTTGATGAGCTCATTTGTTGCAGGTCGTGTTATTTCAGTTAGATGTAATTTTGAGCAGAAGCCCTTGCCTTTATAGCCGAAACAGTGGCATTGGATGCTCTGCGTGCTCTATCCATGTCACCTTTGCTTTTCAAGTGGATGCTCTTTGGATGCCCTGCTCTGCCTGGCGCCCTATGTCTGATTAATTGATGGCCACAGGACACATGCATGGACAAAAGCAAATGCATTGATGCAGGCAATGCATCGAAAGGGCTGCAATCATGTACAGTGAAAGTTGCATTGATGCAGGCAATGCATTGATGCAGTCATGTACAGTGAAAGTTGCATAGATGCTTTGGGCCATAGAATGCTCTGCGAGGTATGAAAAAAGCTGGGCACGAGAAAATGCATCCATGGCAGTACACAAGGGATGAACAACGAATTAATGAAAGGAATAGAACCCGGCTTTGACATTCATACTTAGCTTGCAAGAAACATACATTAGAAGTGAACAATGGCGTGTTCCATGCACATCACGACGAACCTACTTCTGCATGGATTTAATCCTAACACGCCTTAGGGAATTTAAATTGCGTCACAGCGAACATAACATAACGACATAATCCGGGTATCTGCATCACAGAATCCACTAATCATCCCCCAGGGTCCACGAATCATCGTCGTTCCCCTTGGAAGACCCACCTGCCTTGAACTTATCACGAAGCTCGTCCAACTCCCACTTTTTTTTCAGGTTCACCCATTCTTGGTCTTTGGGAGATATGGTGTCATCGATCCATTTTATGAAGTCACATCCCTTGGGGAGCCGGGAATATTTCTTCGCCTTTTGGCCAGCTTTTGCAAGTTTGTCCCTCGAAGCCGTCTGAACAATAAAATTTGCGTTAATCGACATTAAAAGGCATGGAACGTTAATATTGACATTGATATATCGTACTGTTGAGGGATATGTCTCCAAATCGTTGAGGGCTTCTTGCGCGCACTTCCACATGCGCCGGCCCCAAGTGTCGATGTCTTTCGAGGCTGAAGAAACACACCTCCTTCCGCAATGGCACTGGGGGCCCCCTCGAAGCCTGTTGGTGGTGGCCGCGGATTGAGGAAGGTGTCTCTGTTGGGGTCGTTTGCAGGAGGTCCATCTTCCCATTTTGCAAGCGCCTCATCGAGCTCCCTTCGCGCCCTAACGTTAGACATAAGTTGTGGTGGTGATGGTGGCTCGTTGTTAGACATTGTGTGCCTTGTGTCATCGAAGGTGGCCATCCGATGCTGTTTATATAGAAGATGAATGTCTCTGCATGGGGGGCCCCCAACGCAGGTATCCAATGCTCCTTGGGTGCAGCGATAAGGGAGAGATAAGGAATCCAATGCTCCTTGGGTGCAGCGATAAGGAATCCTGTCAGGCTATGCTTTTCAGTGATGTGGACATGACAAAATGAGGTTGACAGAGAAGGGAATCCGATGCAATACATTTATTGAAAGGGAGTTACAACGTGACATGAACGTAGCAAAGAAACATTACAATGGACAACACTTATTTCTCAGTGCCACGACGACAGAGCCGGGCAACACGACGCGAATCAAGTTCGTCCTCAGTCACTGGCGCTCAGGTGAGCCATGTGAGCGTCGTGTAATATGGCGCTCACATTGGGTACGTGGGCGCCGCATGTCACCCAATTACAGTCTGCCGTGAGGGTCGAGGGTGCTCAGGTGAGCGCCGCAAGATATGGCGCTCAGGTTGCTCAAGTGGGCGCTAGGCTATGCGGCGCTCACATTGCGCAGTTGAGCGCCGCATGTTGCACAAACTCAGTGTGCAGCTACCGGGCTCTGATGTGAGCGCCAAATGACGCGGCGCCAAGTGACCTGCACAGAAATTCGACAATATTCGAACGACAACAATAAAATCCAAATTTCTGACAAGAATACAATCCAAATTTCACAAGTCAATGACATCAACACAGAAATTTGACAAGTCCATGACATCAACACAGAAATGTCCACATAAGTGCATACAAACCGAAATGTCCACATAAGTGCATACAAACCGAAATCCACATGAGTGCATACAAACCGAGGTTTTAACAGCAGTCCACATACATGAGTCCATACAAACTCGAACTACTTGCAACTACCAAATCATGGCTTCTTGCCTCTCTTCCCCTCACCTCTACCTTTGTTGCCCAAAACGTTCGTTCCAGGAGTATAGCGATCCACTGGACGGCGTGCACGCTGTGTTGGTTGGCTTGAGGACGGGGCATCAGGCAGCTGTGATGGCCCAATGACCTCATGCTGCGGCGCCTCATAATCCTCGTCGTTGGCATTAGAAGCATCCGACGATGAGGAGGCACGTGCACGAGAACGGGTGCGAGATGAGCTAGCACCACGAGAGGTAGAACCACGACCACGTGAGCGAGAACCGCCGGATGCACGTGAGCGAGAACCACCTGAAGCACGTGAACGCTCCAGACTGAGAACGGGAGCAGCCACATCGTGCATTGTCTGTGCGCGGCACCCACATCTTGCAGCAACTCTACGAAGCCTCCGCTGCAACCGCTGCACCGACAAAGAATGAGACAACATGGCGATGAAGAAAAAGAGAGGACATGAACATAGAAATGAGCAACGAGGAATTAACCTCCATGGCGGCTCGAAGGCGGCTCTCTCCATCAGGTTGACCCGCGGGGAATGCCATGGCGTTGCTTATATCATTGACAGACCGCCGAATGTCTCGCCCCTGCCACATGAATTACATAACCAAAGGCACGGAACTTATGCATACAAAAAAGGAACAAACCAAATTAAGAACACTTACAACGCGATCTAGGACAGGTCCTATCTCGACCACCGTCCCCTGACGTGTCGCGACATCATACGGGGTGTTCTCATCGTCAGACGATTCCATGTCAGCATAATCTCTATCAGTCCAAGCCTGCCTCAGATGGTATCGTGTTGACGACTGGTACCATTCAAGGTACCGGCGGAACTCAGAGTCGCGGTGCATTGCATGAATGCGCTCGCAGTTGTCCTCAAATCTTCGCCATTCGTCAAGGTACGCACGATGGTGATGAGCAAAGTCAGTTACCTTCTTCTGCTTTAATCAATCAAACCTGAAATGGTCAACATTAGTTTCCATGCAAAGAAAGAGAAGGGAAAAATATCGACAAACAAGGGAACCAATGCTTACTTATGCAGTTCGATCGATGTGGACACGATGTCAGGTGGGAATGGCTGCTGACGACCAAACTGCCTCATGACTCTAATTGGTAAATGGTACTCAACGGCGTAGAAGCAAATGAGAGGGCTCCTCATCGTCCATAGGGCTGCATCTCGACGGCACAACAGGTTCAGCCCCAACCCGTTCTCCACAGCTGCGACATCGTCATGACAATAGGGCCACCAATTCACCTGCAAGTTACGAATCATGCATTAGAGGCAAACTTGTATATGTGAAACTAATAAACTGAACATGCATGTAAACGAATAATCTCTTACACAACTAGGTGTGAGGGCATCAAGCTCGTTGCTGAACTCGACGTATGCCCGCTCTGTTTCCGTGTAAGGCGCCCCCACGTGCTCCCACACGTAAGCAGCCGTGGGCAGCTGCTCGGGAACCCCCTCCGGCGTCCAAGGCTGTGGTGCACGGACCCGTGGCCTCCTAACAGGCAACCTAGACCACATCCAAAGCTGCAGCAAGAAGACACAACCACCAAGAGAGGACCTCGGCTTACGACGCCGGCAAGCCTCACAAAGCTGTCGGTACAAGAAGGCAAGCACCGCGGACCCCCAGCTGAACTGACCGGCCGCATCCCATTCCATGAGGCACGGGAGGTACATCCAGGACGCGGCATCTCAAGTGCCGTTCGGGAAAAGCACGGTACCAAACATGTGCATCACCCATGCCCGAGCGTGGTAGGTCACGGTCGCCTCATCTGCATCCACGGGGCACGTACCAAACCGTGCCCGAAGCCAAGACAGAGGCACTCCAGCTGAACGGCCTCTCTTCCCAGCCTCAGGTAAAGGTGGCTCCTCCCCCAGAAACTCAGCCACACGTGCCCGCCATCCCGCACTGTCGCATCTCCCAGTCACTGGCTCTCCTCTGATAGGCAAGGAAAGCATCATAGCAACATCCTGCAAGGTCACAGTCATCTCACCACAAGGTAGCTGGAAGCTGTGCGTCTCCGACCTCCATCTATCAACAAGGGCCGTAAGTGCTGGGCCGTTGAACGGCGGCATGCGGCGGGCAACGACGTTCGCCACACCCGCAAGCTGAGCCCGAGCTAGAAGCGAGGTGTAGCGCGCGTCGTAGTGCATCACTATGCTGCCATCATGGGCGCGAGGGCGTAGAAGCGGAAGGACCTGCATGGATGTAAATTAGAAGTGTTATTATCACATAGAAATGTTGTAACATCATAAACAGTGATAAAGAAAGTAAACATATGTACCTGACCCTCCTCGATGAAGCATGCACGGTGATCCTTCTCGTAGAACTCCTCAAGCAAGAGAGGCCGCGCCATCCTGTTCACGAAACAAGAATGTTAATAACAATTGCAAAATTACAAGCTTTATGATCAACAAATAATGGGCATAACATATACAGTAAATTAACGAATGATAAACAACAACAAATGACAAGTGAAGCAATGAACAATGCAATGACTACCTAAGCAATTTTGCAAGTTTTCCGATTGTGCCCACTCCCATGGCACTTTCCACATCTCTTCTCTTCTGAATCTTCAAAGAATGCAGCACCTTTTCTCTTCTT
The DNA here is from genome assembly GCA_007726485.1 of Eragrostis curvula. NCBI lineage: Eukaryota > Viridiplantae > Streptophyta > Magnoliopsida > Poales > Poaceae > Eragrostis > Eragrostis curvula. The sequence continues at coordinate 40,647,553 of CM017444.1, forward strand.
CTTAGATGGCTTAATCCGGTCCATGTCCATCGTGAAGCGTACCCTCCTCTTCGGACCCTTCGTAGCAACTAGGTGCTCCGGATTAGCCACGTATCGTGGCCCATCATATGGTGCCCATTCATCCTCATCAAGGAATGGCTCGAACCGTGGTGACCATGTGTGAACCATAGCTTGGACTGACAAATATTGAGGGATCCTAGCGCCACCGTCATAAGCAACACCTCGAGCCCTACATGCCGCTGCCATATGGCCACAAGGGTAATGTAGCAACTGAGGCACTCCACATGTGCATGTGTTTCTTGTGATCACCACCTTGAACTTTCGAGCACCACGATGTTCACCGCCGGTTGTGGTTCCACCACCTTCCATTACTTCATAAGTACAAGTGTCAAAATCAAAGCATGTGGCAACCATGTCACTAGCTCGATTCAAAGACTTGGCAACCTCTACTGTCAATCTAGGTGCCCATTTCTCCCTCATGCCGAAAATAACATTCGCCTCCTTCAACCGATCAACAAACCACTCTGTTGTTTTGTAAAATGTGAACGATGCAATAGCAGTCAGCGGCAACGCCCGAACGCCCCTCAACAAACTGTTGTACATTTCAGCCATGTTGCTAGTCATGAATCCGCATCGCGCACCACCGACATCATATGCAAGCGACCACTTCTCCCTTTGTTCGTATATCCCATCTAGGAATTGCCTTCCTAAGTCAGTGGTCCTTGTCTTCATTGCATCAAAGCCCACTTTGAAAAGGTCACGTTCAGTTTGCCGACAAACTTCCTCAAAGGCTTTGAAATTGTCTTTGATATGATCAATTTTTAACAAATTTTGGGGTAGATGCCGTGTACACCATCGATGTTGTATACGACCATACCCAGGCAATTCCTCTTGCACCGCATTAAGTATGCCAGCATGCCTATCGGAGATGACACAAATGTCACGCCCGGGACCAACAACCACTTTCCTCACAATTTTTAGGAACCATCCCCAGCTTGAGGTTGTTTCTTTCTCAACAATTGCGAATGCCAAAGGAACAAGCTGCCGGTTACCATCCATAGCGATGGCAATAAGCATTGTGCCCTAATATTTCCCAGTGAGGAACGTGCCATCAATAGAAATGACAGGCCTACAATGTTTGAATGCCTCAACGCTTTGGCCAAAAGACCAATATGCTCGGAAGAAAATCTCCTTTCCATCCGATCTCCTTTGTTGAGGCTTAGGGACATACTCGATATGCATGCCCGGGTTTTTGGCTTTCATGGCATGCAACATTGCAGGCAGACGCTCATATGCTTCTGCCCAATCACCGTAGCATGTCTTCAAAGCGCGTTGCTTTGCCCGCCAACCTTTCCCGTATTTAATGTGGTACCTCCATTTCAAACGTACCATCTCAATCAGGGAAGCCACTGGCATCGTTGGAGCATGCTTTATGATATTGACAAGTCTATGAGCAATAAATTTGGAGCTCAGCTGTGGGTGGCTGTCATCAGGATTGTCAGAACCACAAGTGTGAGGCTGCACCACACTTGTAATCTTCCATTTACCATGACGAGTCCTCCGAGCGCGTACTGTCCAAGGGCAGCCACGCTTGCACACAACAATGAACCGTCGCTGCTTATGAGAATGCTTCACCCTATGCGAACGGCAGTGCAACACTGAGTACTCATTCAACCACATCTTCATTGACTCCATATCCTGAAATATAATACCCTTCTGAATTATTTCAGCTAATTCTACCCGTGGCACAACATTCTCGGTCCCCTCTCCATCAGCAACTGCTCTATGACCCTGGCTCAAGTCCCGACAATCAGGAACCAATGGATCACGGTCCGTAATCACTTGCCTCAACATTTCCTTCTCCCATTCAGATAAATCACCGATAGGCCGATCATCATCTGAATCCTCCACTCTCTCCTCCTCATAATTTGTATTATCTCCAAAAACCGGCACATCCACCAGATCGGTAGCAACACCATAGTTTACTTCATTAGGTGCCACTTGAGGGACCGTTTCAATGTCCGGCGGAGTTTTATCCCTACGATCATCACCACAATTCGGGACGATCTGAGGCATTTGGTCTCCAACCGAATCAGTCATCACTACGGTTGCTGGAGGATTCCGTGCCAAACCGTCATGCACACTTGCTTGTGATGGCTGCGTTAGGTCAATTTCTACTTCATTCGAACAACCAATACCTTGCCCACCATCTATGCCTCCATCCACCACTACCTTACGAACCACCAAATCAATAGCTCGAACTTCTGAATTCATCACAATCTCAACATACGCTTGCCATTCCTCCTCACTACCCACTGGAGCTATTATCTTCATGCGTGGCCCATTAGAAGAACCCACATCAATTCTTCCTTCAAAATCCAACTTAACACCCTCCTCCGTCCATCCCAAACATTGTCTCATTCGAGATGAAAGACTACCCAAAGATGGTGTCTCAACAAAAAGCAACACAACCTCTCCCATGCCAACAAATTCAACACTATCATCCTCAGTCCTCACAACTGAACCACCGTAATGCACTCTCACACATTTAGCCATCTACATCCATTTCAACAAAAAGAGACATTTCCAAATTTAGTATTCTTCATATCAAAATAAACAAAAAATGAAGCCCTACCAATGTTCCTACTGCACACCATATCGCACTAGTATACAAGGACCTCCTATCATGCTAAAATCAACAAACAACTCACAAACATACCTACATTTTTCACTAGTTCAACCATAGTGCTCTATGTCATTAACATGCTTACTAACAATTCATTTCTACCAATGAAACCAACTACAACCGGAGCTTCCCAACATCAACATATGAACCACATTACACTTCAAATTGCAAATCTAACAAAGGAACCAATTAAATCGGCCAATTTCTTCCTCAAACCCTAGGGTTAGGGTTACACAAAATTAGAGAGCTACAAGCATTTCTATTGGACGAAATTCAAGGAGGCGGAGGAGATTACCTTGGGGAACCGATTTCTCCGAAAGATTTGGCCTCAATCCATGCGAAATTGATGGATTTGGAGGAGGGGATGGAATGGGGGAGAGAGAAGAGGAGCCGGCTCCTCCTCTGTTCTTGCGGGCGTGGGCGACTGAGGGAAGGAGAGGGAGAGAAGAAAAAAGAAAGGCCCGCGGGCCTTTGTGTGCCCGGGGGTGGGCGCCAAAGGATGCGGCGCTCACCCCCTGGGCGCTAAATCACCTGGCGCTCACCCCCTGCCAGGTCAGCACATCGGGCGCATGGCCGCCAGCTGACGTGGCTAGGCTGAGCGTCAATTCACTTGGCGCTCACTTGTGCAACGTGAGCGCCAAATCTAGTGGCGCTCAGAAAAGGGTCCATTTCTGGACATGTTTTCACCAGGGGTCCATATGTGAAAAACTTTTTTAAAAAAGGCCAAATTGTAAAAATTACACTAAATCTCTCCTGCTCAACTGACGGTTCAACCAGTCATGAAAGTTTTTGGATATCAACGTGAGTAACAGGGATGTAATTTTTGTCATCTACTTGAATTGTTGATCTTATTTGCTTCTGAAATATGCAGATGGCCACAGCCTCTGACTGTCAAAAGTTTAAAGGCCTTTGGTGGTCCAGTTGCCTTTGTACTCTGTTGCTTATTATGACGGAGCAAATGCTAGTAGCTGCTGCCGGAATCAACCGTCGCACACTCATCGTCAACGATATATAGCTTCCTTCTCCACGCAATGTCTCATGCTATGGAAATTGCTAAGAAAATTATTTTGCATCGTTCACTTAAAGAGACCCCAAGTGGATGGTGAAATAGGTGCGAGGCGGATCACAGATAAGACATAAAAAAATTTGAGGGAGAATTCTCATTGGAATGAGATGTACCAGGAATTTGAGTAGAAAAGGGAGTCTGTCTCCTATTACGTGTTCCTGCGCTGGAGGATGTCCCGTCCGATCTACCTGCTGACTTTGGAGTTGAGCGTGCTCACATTTTGTGCTTATGCTCGGTCGATCCACACCCTGTGTGGGGTTTTGCCAGAGTTAGTGTACATTTTAGCATCGCTTCACTGTAGGCGAAGCTATGAGATGGTGTAGTGTGTGCAACACAGAGCAAACTACAGTTCGGAAGGACATATGGAAGAAAAAACAAAACGAAAATTATCCGATACGAGGTTTACAGCCCAACTCAATTTTTTTGCAGTGCTGCGGCTGATTCTGTGATTTTTCGTCACCGTTTCTAGGAATACTCAGATGAAGCCTGCTCTACGATCCTAGGGGTTTATTAGGCTCTAATTAGCCTAAGTGATGAGCCAGCTTGAAAATGATTACTTCCTCGCTGGCATGTGCGACAAGATATTGTTGTGCTGTGGCAATTTATGACAAAGTCCTAGATCCAGTCATTTTTGCTGAGGACAGCCCACCGGTCGTGTTATTTTTCAACTTATGCCACCCCTGCTTTCGTAGTTACTGCCATGCAATCTTTTGAAAGAGATTTACATTTCAACATGTACTATAGACATTTTGAAATTGCAATGTTGTGCATCCTAGCTAATAAGTAATAACCATGTCATATATGGAACCAAAAGGTTGACGACTGATCATATCGTTTTTACCTTTTCATCTGAGTGGGTACAAATAATAGAAAGTATGGCGCGTAGTGTTGTGCGTCCAGCCACAGCCGCGAACGGCCGGGGACGGACCATCAGGCCCGGGAGACGCCCGGGGGCGTGCCCATCCTGCTGCTGGAGCTCGCCATGAAGAAGGGGGAGGTTCATGCGTCGCGCCGTAGCCGGCATGGAGGTGGCGACGGGATTGAATGAAAATAAGAGGAGCTGCTAGCCTGGGTGAGAAAGAACAAGAGAGAGGGCAATTTCATCCAAAAAATTGTGTGAGGGCATAATACCGGTATATACAACATAATAGTGAACATTTTACCGAAGCCTAATGTTAGATAAGCATTTTATCAAAGCCCACAAAAGCCGCGAGCAAAATATAGTAAAAACCTCTAGAAAAACGAAGCGCTGCGACAGGCTGAGTGGTTACAAGGAAGAAGTGTTCTTCTTAATGGCTGATACCGTACTAAACACTGGACAGCGTCACATCGTCTCATGAGAGTACATAATATCTCTTGCTCGGCTGACCTTGGTTCAACCGACCATCACGTGAAAACGTGAGTTACGGGCATGCAATTATTTTAGTCAAAGCAGGCAGAGATTCAACAGTTAAAAAATTGTTGTTCTTATTCATCTGCTTCTGAAAATTTCAGATGGACAGGACTGTGTCAAAAGTTTAAAGGCCTTTTGAATATACTGTTGGGCCTGTTTTGGTGTAACACCCTGTGTTTGCCCATATTTTAAAAAAATCACTAAAAATTTGAACTTTTTCAAACTTGAACAAAATTCAATCAAAATAGAAGTCAAATTCATGACAAATTCAAAATTCCGAATTTTAAATGTGCATCAAACACCACCATCTGCATATTTGGAATTTCCTGATTTTATTTATGTGTTCATTTGGTTTTGATCTTTTTTTTCAAATTTGAATCCTAGGAAATCTCGGAAAATATTCAAACCTTTCTTTCCTACCGGGCCGCCTTTCCCTCCCCGGCCCACTCCCCCCTTCGCCTTTTTCTTTTTCCCGCGCGCCAGCCCGCGGCCCAGCTTCACTCCCTCCGGCCCAGCAGCAGCCCGGCCTGCTCTTCCGCGCCGAGCCACTGACAGGTGGGCCCCACCTGTCAGTGTCGTCTCCCACCTTCTGACGCCGCGCCAGGAGCGCCCATGCCGGCCGTTCTCGCCTCGTCGCGTCCGGCTACAGCACGTGCCGCGTCACGCACACGCGCGCCCCGTCGCTCCGTCCCGTCGACCAACTCCGCAGCAGCGCGCCCACTCCTCCCGCGCGGACCGGCGACCAGGACCGGCGAGCTTCCACTCCGTGACGTCGCGCCACGTGTTGGTATTTCTTAACGTCACAGATAAATCCGCAAGCGTACGGAGAATACCGTTGTAGCACTTCACCCGTGAGTATTCAAGGGTATCGTTATTTATATTATCCCAATGGAATGGAGTGGAATTATCTACTAGTCTAGCTGGTCCAAGGACACGAGGAAGGATGGTAGGTATGGGTAGAGAGGATTCCTATGGATGAAGTTCTATCTGGAACAAGGAAGAGTAGACACCGCAGGGCTGTCACCACCTACCGGCAAACTCCCCTACTAGGACACGTGACACTAGGGCTATTAAGTCCCTAGGCCAGTCCTAGGGTCACGTGACAACAAGGCAATTAAGTCCTCGCTGCCAGACCGATTCCAAGAAGTCAATTCCCTAGAACAGAAAGGACTAAGCACAGCAGGGCTGTCACCACCTACTGGCGACCCTCTCCTAGGACATGTGACACCAGGGCTATTAAGTCCCTATGCCAGTCCCAAGGTCACGTGACAGCAAGGCAATCAAGTCCTCCCTGCCAGACCTATTCTAGTTCACAAGACTAAAGATAAATTCTGCCTCTAAATGCTTACTTGAATAGAACGATGATCATGCAAGCAAGTAAAGGAAGAACTTATACTAGAATAGAAACATACAATCCAAATGGAGATCGAGAGTACTTACTTGTAATGAAGATAAACGACGAACGAACGATGAACGAACGACGAACGAACGATGAACGAAGAACGAACGACGAACGAACGATGAACGAACGAAGAACACTTCACTATAAATAAGTATCCTCCAAGATACAAGATTTGGGCCAAGTCCTCACAAAGGGAGAACTACCCTTCTCTCCTACCCTACTCTCTCCCTACTCTACTAGTGTACAAATGGCTCTAGGCCCTTGGGAGTGGAATGAGGCTCTCCTTCTTCTGTATTCTTGAGGGGAGGGGGTACCCCTCTATTTATAGTCTTGAGTAGGTCGGTTTGGGGGCCTCCACCGCCTTAATACACCGCCTCAACGCATTAAATGCAGGCAGAACCGACATCAGGAAGGCGGTGGCGACCAGTCAGAGAAAGATGGGCCAGATTGGCCACTGTAGCAGGTCGGCCGACCTCACTGTAGCAGGTTGGCCGACCCCCCCTTGGCCCATTTGGCCTTGGGTTTTGGCCGAGGGGTCCTCCTTGATGTCTTGTTCAATGATCTTCGTGCATTGGCCCAAGTTGGTTGAGTTTTGTATGACTTTTGATCCATATCTTGTTGGGCTGCCTGTGCTGATTTTCTCGGAGTGATGTGTTGTGGCCTTCTTGATGTGAATTCCCTCCTTTTGATATGAAATGTACCTGCACTCACAAATTCACCAACACTCATGGAAATCGTTAGTAATAAACTCCTACCACTATGTTTGGTGTTCATTTTATTTCTTTTATGCAGGTAATTGACGGTCAAAAGTGGTACTTGAGGGCCGTCAACACCACGCCAGCTCCGCCTCGCTCGGTCTTGTCCGCCGCACTGTGGCTGTCGTCGCGCCAGCGTCATCCACGCATGGGCCTCGTCCTCCCTCTGGCAGCCGTTGCGTCACAATTTGACGACGACGACCAAGCCGACGACCGCCGTTTCGAGCCGGCGCCCAACGGCTCGCTCCGCGGCCACCTTTAAAAGCCGCAGAGCTCCGCGCTGCGTCCCCCCTCCTCTTCCCGAGCTCACGCCCTCGCCATTGCCACTCCAGCGCCTCAATTTCCATTTTCCCCCCACCTTCCTTCTCCAAGTCCGGCGACCCTCCGACGAGCCAACGGTGGAGCTCCGTCTCCCTTCTCTTCTCCTTTGGCGTCGCTGCTCAGTGCCTAACCCAGTCCCATCTCTCTTTTCCGCAGCCGAAGCTCGGAGCATGGGATTCGCGGGAAGCTAGGGTTCCGGCCACCGCACGACGACGGCGAGCTGCCTCCGCCCCCTCTCTGTCTTCAGCAAGCCCACTGTGAGCTCCGCCTCCCTCTTCTCTATTTCCCGCGTCTTCAATTTCCTCACCCCGCACACTGGCGCGTGCTCCACGTCGAGCACCGCCACCCGCCGCCGCGCGAACTCGTCGTCGGCAAGTTTCCCGGCCGCGCCTGGCCACGCTGAGGCGCGCGCTGCACTCCACGCACTCACGCGCACGCGCATGGCCACACAAATGCGTGCGAACCCGCGCACATGCTCTTCTCCCCTCGCGCGCAGCCGCGCTCCGCCATCTCCAGCGAGCCCGCGCCGCTTCTCCGGTGCCCCACGACGTCACCACCAAGCGGCAACGCATCCGCCTTCGCGCGTAGGTCTCGTAGATGCTCACCGCGTCGCTCTTGGTGCCCTGTAGCCGCCGCCGGTGAGTCCTCCGGCGAGGCGCCGCCGCGAGCGCCACTCCTCCGGCGCGCTCTGGCCGCGCTGCGCCGCCATCTGACGTGGCGTGCCACGTCGGCACCCGGGCCCACGGAGACCCGGTCTCCTCTGCCCCGTTAGCGCGCGTCCACGCGCCCGGTGCACCGTGGACCGCACTCACAAGTGCCCCTGTCCACAGCACACGTGGACCAAGTCCACAGCACAGTTGCGCACAGTGACCCTGACCCCGCTGGCCCACTTGTCAGCCTCACCTCCGTTCTGTAAATGCTAGATCCACACAGCTAGTGTACACAGCTTGTCATTTCGAGCACTTTCCTTTATCAGAAAAATTCCATAAAATTCCTAAAAATACTAGATTATCTCCTAATCATTTTGCAACACTTGTTTACTCCATAATAATTAGGATTATGTCTATGGTTAATTACTTAGCTTAATCCTAATTATTTTCATTGTTGCAAACTTGTAAAATCTATATCTTTTTCATCTTAGCTCCAATTTTGGTGATTCTTTCCCCAAATTTCATCTAAAATCATGAGCTAATTGTTGTTACCAAAACCCTCTGTTGTTGATCTCTTTTTAGTCTTCATTTGATTTATTTGCTTGTTAGCTTAATTGTTTGATCGGTAGATTTATTCGATCGTTGTTTACTTTTAATCATTAGAGGAGCAAGCTTTTGAGGAAGGAGCTGAGGATCCGGATTTCGAGGACTTAGAAGAAGAAGACTTTGGTGAAGGCAAGTTCTAACCCCTTTGATCATGTTGTTCCTATATTTACAAATATCCAACTTAGAGCCCAATTTAGAAATAAATGTGCATGATGTTTAAATGTGATTTAAATGCTTAGTATAATCCTAAGTACTGTTGACTGCCATGCCTTGACATTGCTTATCCCGATTCCCTTGCTAGACCTAGGATTCACTATCATTAATTCTTTAATGATATGCTGTTAGGACTTATTACCAGGTGTACTTAATTAATCTTGCTATACATACTTTTGGTGTGAAATGGTGTGTGTTTGGCGGAGTGTATGTGAATATAAAATGTGGGATGGTAATATACTAGTGATACTTGTGCAATCCATAATGGGGATATTCCTGGCGGGAGCAGGCGAGGTAGTCCTCAGTGGGGAGGCCTATCTCTGGGATGCGATTCCTCCTTTGAGGATAGCTATTGAAGATGCTTGCTTCGGTCGTATAAGGACCGGTTCATGTGCCGCCTTGCCTAGCACCTTTCGTACAACCACATGCCTTGAATGGGAAAGGTTTGGAACCACACCCTACTATAGTGTTCACCCGGTACCCACCTGGAGGGCAGGAGTTGCGGCGGAAGCCAGGAGAAGACTCGACATAGCAGGTGTCGGGATCCGGCATATGGTGTTATTCAGGCCTTTCTACATGATAATGATGATATTGTGAAGCCCCTGGTTGCAGTATTTCCGTGGGAAGGGCTGGCATGCCTTGTGGGGAATTGTGTACAACCTCTGCAGAGTTAAAAACCTATCATGATAGCCGTGTTCCACGGTAATGGGCAACGCGAAAGCTTGTGCCACACAATGATTAGTATAACGGTGTGAGTTACTCCTTTGGTGTGTTTTTGGAATACTCCGGTGTGGAACCGTGCGCTAGTTGCCTGCCAGCATTAAAACTTGGGAACTGGCGGGATGGACTGCATCTCCCCCAGGGCCACAACCCTACTAATTACCACTGATAATCTTGATAGTAGTTTGTGAACTGTTTTGTTTTCCAAACAACCGTTGCATAAAACTGGCTTTCCGCCCAGATGATAAATCCTCAGCCTATCCTTTGGTTTCACCCTTGCATCAAAGTACCCCTCATTGTTAGGACTTGCTGAGTACCTTATGTACTCACCCTTGCTTTAATCCTTCAGATGAAGAACCAGAGTACGTGGAGGATGGTGATGAAGAGTAGGGTCATATCTACACTCAAGATGCCTGTGCTAGTGTCGTTTTCGTCTTCCGCTGTAGTAGTGTTTAAGTGGTTCTGCTGTTGCAGCCCAACAGCTTGTTGTTCGATGTAATAAAGTGGCCCTTGGCCGGTTGTTGTAAGACCTTCTATGTATGAAGGCTTGTATGAGACTTGGTAATATTTATGTAAGTGTTGACTCTGTGATATCAGTCTGTATAAAGTGTTCGTATCAGCGTCTGATCCAGGGACTGGTACGGTAAGCATTAGTGCTCCAGAAATGGGGTACGACATTTGGCCCGGCCCAGTTGCCTGCGTACTCTGATGTTGTGATGGTGCAAAGTGCTAGTAGCTGCTGCCAGAATCAACAGTGCTACTCTCATCGTCATTGATATATAGTCATGTCCCATGTTACGGAAAGTACTACTAAGAAAACAACTCTTCCATAATTCACTTAAGAAGATCCTGAGAGGAAGAGTGAGTAGGAGCAAGAGGACATAAAGAAATTTGAGAAGTCTCGTTGGAATGAGATGTACTGGGAATTTGAGTAGAACAGGGAGCTTGCCTCCTGTTATATCATAGAACTGAGCAGGATGACTTACCCAAGTTTGTAGATAGCTGCGTGTTAGACCAGGGTAGAGTGATGATGACATCCCAACCAATGTGGCATGCCATGGATAACTCTGCATTTTCAGAAAATTATCTCTTGTCGTACATACTGTGTCGTGAAGAACGGGCCAACCCATGGGTCCTTATCATATAGACTAGAGTAGCGCATACTCGCATTTTGTGCAAGTTTGCCCTTGAACCATCCCTCCGCTTTCTGTGTGAGGCTTGCCAGAGTTAGTGAAGCGTCTCCGCTTTTCGCAGGATCGAGTCGGTATAGCGCTGATGAACAGACGCAACAGTACAGCATATAAAAAGCACAAATTAAGTCTTTAAGTAGTTACATTAATCCATTTAAAACACAGAGTCGCACAACAGAAATAAACGATACAAGTCTAGAAACAAAGGTACAAGCGCACGCGCTCACGATACACAAGAACCCGCATCCAAAGCCATGAAGATGCGGACTCGAGAGGAGATCACTCCTCAGTTTCCTAGTGGGCTGTCCAACCAAAGGGAAGCTGGCCATCCCACTGTCCACCTCCACCCGTAGAGTCGGGGATAAAGGTGCTACCTGCAACAAAATCATAAAGAGCCAAACCCTGAGCAACTAATACTCAGCAAGTCTTACCCGTCAAATTGGCTATCTACAGCCGACTCCTAATATGCAAGGCTACAAAGGGGTGGCTGACTCAATAGCATAACTCGCACTAATTACTTGATCCTTACTTTCAAGTTTTATTCTTCCAGATAAGTACTTAACCAGTAAAACAGTGTGCATATCTCTAAAACATGTATAAAGTAACAATACATCAACAGTGACAGTATATATAGAGCAATGTAAATAACAGTAATGTAAATAGACTAGCATCATATCATCAATCATATCACACTACGATGTGACGCAGTGAGCAAGGTTGCTCTTGACCGAGAGCGGCGGCATCGATGTACATCCTGCAGGAGAAAACCTGACCATACGCCGCACACGCGTAAAGTCGCATGCGGCAACTGTTTGCAAGGATCCCCCTGAAGCTAGGCTGGGTCCAACCCCTCCCGAGAAAGGCCTTCCCGCACGGTCCCCGTCCCAGACGTACGCCCCGATTGGGAAGCATCCTTTCTCTCCCGAATACCATGATAGAAGGGGCAGGCTTCCGCCGCATACCAGGGCAACCCAAGCTACTAAGTTTACTAGGCCCATAAAAACACTAGCATATGATCAGTACGTTCGAACTTGCTCAACAGGGCCAACAACGAACGGTCCTCAATCGACACAGACGGGGCTACCACCGTGAAGGCCCAGCCTTCTCGCACCATCCTACACAAACAATTCCCCGTCCGGTCTCAACAAATCCTAAATCCAGCTAGTACAATCCAGGGTGAATCTACCTCGCGAGTGGGACCTACCACTCGACTTCTACCGTCCGCTAGCCACTAAGCCTAGCAAGTTCTAACGTAACCTAGACCACATCTACAAAAATAGGACACAAGGTAGGATATAGAAGGGTAATCCTAATGCATTTCTAAGGTTTCACATCAACTCCTAATAAACCTAATGCACAATCAATTACTAGCCCCAATCCAGTGCGAAAATAAAATCCTAAATAGGAAGGCATGCACCGGGGCTTGCCTGGCTCAGGAGCAGTAGCTAACGGGGTCAGCGGGGTCAGTGTCCTGCTGCGGCGGCTCCTCCTGCACCTCCTGGGTCTGCTCCTCCGGCAGCTGGAAGTCGAGCGGCTCCGGAGTCGTCTCTGTCACTACACGTTATGACAAGGAAAATAATGCAAAGTTAGATGCAAGAATATGATGTAATTCATGATTTAATTACTTGATAGGACAGTCATTTACACTGTAAGTGCAAATGATTAACTTTGTTAATTAATTTCGTCTGGAGTATTTCCTTCATTAACTTTTAATTAAGTTCACCATTAATCAACTTAGGCAAGTTAAATGAATAATGTGATTTCGAAAGTTGATTTATGTCCAGTGGCATTTTTCTGGTGAAGAGTGCCACTGGAAGTAATTTATGGTGAAGCTTCATGATTTATTGTAAAGTAGATTATTTATAATAATTTATACAGTGCAGAACATGATTTAAATCATAAGAAAATAATTAGACAACATGTGACAGTGGAAAAATGCTCTGTAGGTGTGTTATCAGATTCTTAACAGGCATGCAAGAGTTCAGGATTTATTGGGCAACAGAGAATTTATAAGGAATTAAACAAGATCTGGACAGATGTATTTTCCAGAAAATACACAATCTGCAAAAGTGCGTTTTGGTATTTTTGGTGGGTAGATCTGAGTGCAAGGAAGTCAGCAAAATTGGATTTGCATTTTTCGGAGTTGTATTTATTTTTCTATCGATTTTACAACTTTCAGGCAATTTCTGGAAATTAATTTAATTCGGAAAGGATTTGAAAAATGATGGGCCAATCGGATCTGGGCCACAAAGGCGACCACAGAGTCCGGACCGCACCGGATCTGGGCTGATCCACACGGGATCCCACCATTCACACGCGAGGACACATGGAGGGCTACGGGTTTAGCCACAAAAGATCGGGCGTAGCCACAACGGATCCGAGGCCGTGTGGTCTCCGGTGTGTTGACCGGAGCCATTGCCGGAAAGCGGCGGCGCGGCTCGCCGGAGTGAGCTCCGGTGGTCCGCGAGGCTCGAGGCAAGCACGGAGGGGTAGCTCGCGGAAAGGAGAGTTCACCTCGACGAGTTGGAGCGGGAGAGGGTGGCCGGAGGGTAGTCGGCGACGAGGTACGGCGGTCGGAAGAAGTCCGGCGGCGTCGCGGGCTCGAAGGAGGGCGTCTCCAGTTGCAGGTGTTGGCGCGTGAGCTTATCCTCGCTGCGCGGAGGCTCGTCACGGAACGCGTTGACGACGAGGGGTTCGGGCGGATGGTTGGAGGCGGGGAGCTCCTGGTGACGAGGAAGACCGGCGATGGGGAAATCTCGATTTCCGACGCGTCGAGCTGCGGAAACGGCAAATAGGTGAGCCAAGGGCGAGATAGAGGCCGTAGCGGATTCACATACGCGAAGACACGGGCTGGAGCTCACCGGTGTAGCGGAAATTTGACGACGGGGACGCGGCGTCGCGGTGGTCGGGCGCGAGGAAGACGAAGCTGATTCGCGCACCCTACCCCGGAGCAAAAGTCGCCGAGGCCATGACGGCTTGACGACGACCACTCGGCGCCCTTCCACCGGCAGCTCGGCTCGGGGAGTGCCTCACGGCGACAACGCGATGGTGAGGTGGAGTTGGAGCTCGGCGATGGGGACGGCGGCTAGGGTTTGCGAGGAGGGCGACGAGGAAATGAAGGAGAGGAAGCGAGGAGAGGAGCTGGGATGCCTTTTGTCGACGTCACGCGCCCGAGGAGCGGGCCAGGGCGCCGCGGAGAGACGCCGCTCGTCGTCGGCGACGTGGAGGCAAAGCTCCGACGCGCGCAGTGAGACAACGGCCACTGACAAGCGGGTCCCACAGCATCTTCTCATTTTCCCGAATTAATTCAAACTGAATTCTCCCCAATCTTTGGCGCTCGATTTGAACTAGCAAATGAACTCCAAAAATTGCAAAACTGGTTGCATTCGAAAGGTCATGAAATGCTCTTTCCAGTGACATAACATGCACATCTCAATTCGAAATAGAATTCAAATGGAAGCTAGTCAAAGTTGGACATTTTTGGAACTTTGGGGATTTATTTGAGCATCGAAATGAATTTCAAAAATCACCAAAAATTCTCCAAAATTCTTATTTCAGAAGGGCTACTCACTGGTATTTTTGGTTGCTCGAGTTGTTGTGCAAAAATTTGACTTCTTTCACAAGCTATGGTTTGAACATTGTTTGAACTTTGAATTTCGAATTTTGAATTTGGTTTGATTTCAGTCTTTGCTCAGTTTGGGTTTGCACTAATCTGAAATTCAGTGACACGGGGTGTCACAGCCCTCCCCCCTTAAAAGAATCTCGTCCCGAGATTAAAGAGAAGGAAGGAAAAACCAATGACCAAAGAGCGAAGAATAAGATGCAAAAATGGAACGACTAAATAACGCACCTCGGAGGTAGAAAACCAGGAAAATGGGAGTTCAAGAACTCCGCTGTCTCCCAGGTGGCCTCGGCCTCAGAGTGGTTGCTCCATTGCACCTTATAGAATCTGGTGGTGCTCTTCCTGGTGACTCGGTCCTTCTGATCGACAATACCAATAGGCTGCTCGGGGTATGTCAAATCTGGCTCAAGCTGCTCAACACCACTGACCACTCTGTCACTAGGAACCTTCAAGCATTTCTTTAGCTATGATACGTGGAACACATTGTGAACACTGGAGAGATTGGAGGGCAACTCCAATCTATAAGCGACGGGTCCACACTGCTCAGATATCCGGAACGGTCCAACGTATCGGGGTGCTAGCTTCCCTCTGACACCAAACCGACGTACACCCTTCATGGGAGAGACACGAAGGTATACGTGGCTGCCAACTGCAAACACCAACGGTCGGCATCTTCTATCAGCATAGCTATTGGCAGGGTCAATTGCTTCTGTTCTCTCGGCGCTTAACGGCATTGAAGAGCATTACCCCACCCACGATCTTGAGCTTGCAGCTGTCGTACTTGCTTTGAAAGTATGGCGGCATTATCTGTTGGAAATCTGGTGCATATCTACACAGATCACCAAAGCCTCAAGTATATTCACACAGTCAGATCTGAACATGCGCCAGAGGAGATGTTATAGCTGATCAAGGACTATGTTTGGGAGATTCACTACCACCCCGGGAAAGCTAATGGTTGCTGATGCTTTGAGTCGCAAGGCTCATTGCAATAATCTCATCGCACTCCTTATGCAGAGCCAGAGCTAGTCTTAGAGTGTATGCTTATGGCTCCTTGGCAATATATCACTTGTTTCCGACCCTGCGAGATGAGATTGTGGCAGCGCAGAAGAAGGATGAGAAGGTGAATCACCTCAGGAGGAGACTCAAGCTCGGGGAGCTGAGTCCCGTGTTTCAGAGAGGATGGGACGGAGTCCTGTGGTTCCAGGACAGATTGGTGGTTCCTAAGGACTTTGAGTTGGCAGGGAAGATCTTGATGAGGCGCACTTGTCCAAGTATTCATCACCTCTGGCAGCAACAAGATGACCAGGATTGAGGAGTCGCTTCTGGTGGACCCGCATGAAGCGGGAGGTCGCACAGTACTTTCTGATGTGGACACTTGCAGGGAGTCAAGCAGAATACATGAAGCCTGCAGGGTTGCTCAGCCTTTGAGTGTTCCTGCTTGGAAGTGGGAGGATATCAGCATGGATTTCATTGTTGCTTACCTCTCACATCACAGAAGCATGATTCTATTTGGGTGATTGTTGATCGATTGACCAGTCTGCTCACTTTATCCCCGTGCACACCCTTTACAATGTGAAGAAGTAATGCTGAGTTGTATATTGCTCGGATTCTCGTTTGCCATGGAGTGCCCAAGACTATCATTTCTGATCGGGGACCTCAGTTTGTTTCTCGTTTTTGGGAGCGCTTATGCTCTTTGGGCACCACTTTGATTCGCAGTGCAGCTTGCCACCCTCAGACCGTTGGCCAGACCGAGAGGGTGAATCAGATTTTAGAGGATATGCTCCGTGCCTGTGTGCTACCCATGGCAAGTGTTGGGATGAGAGCCTCCCACTGGCAGAGTTTTCATACAACAACAGTTATCAGGGAGTTCAAGATGGCACTATTTGAGGCTTTGTATGACGTCGGTGTCGCACTCCCCTTAATTGGGTTGAGGCCAGCGAGAGAGTCATCTTCAAGTCGAGGCCAGTAGCTGCAGCGCTGAGACCGTTGAGCTTGATGAGAGGGTCATTCCCACCCAGATTTAGTGGCAGCAGCGGAGGAGACTGTTCGCCGCATTCAGTCGAACTTGAGAGCAGCCAAGTCTCGCAGAAGAG